>ML675618.1:70070774-70283987 GCA_007922155.1 Mesoclemmys tuberculata | reverse complement strand
ACTGAGGTTCAACGGCACAATGCTTATTTACACAAGCTGAGAATCTGTCCCACTACTGTTGTTATATATAAAGTTACAAACTTCATAGAAACTTTGGGGGTACCGCTCTTTCATTATTAAACACTGGACTTAATTACAGCACCTAAAAAAACATTTTCTGTAGTTTTCCTTCTTATGGAGTTATGTACAATCAAGATGAAGGGGAAAATACCTTGTCACTCTAATTTTCTTGAAAAAGTGAACACAAAAGTAAATTAAGTGGGGATTTTAGTGAACTTTTGCATAGTTGCAGACCTCTACATGATCTAAAAAAAAATATTTTGTCTTTACAGTCCCAACACTAAATTCTGTACTAATTTTTTTCTTTTTTTGTTTCTTGGGCATTAATAGAGAATTACGGAAACTCAAAATCTTAAAAATTCCAATGGCTGTTAGGCTACAAAGTTTTTGGCTATGTCGTTTCATTCATGACGAGTTGCAATCTTTTAGCTTTATTGAAGTTGCTACTAATTAGTTTTCCTTCAGTGCAGTTATAGGCAAATTATTGGTATGCGCTTATTTATGCCACTATATTTCTCTTTAGTACCCCCCTCATAGAATCTTAGAGTTGGAAGGGACCTCAGGAGGTCATTTAGTCCAACCCCCTGCTCAAAGCAGGACTATCCTCAGCTAAATCATCCCGGCGAGGGTTTTGTCAAGCCGCAGCTTAAAAACCTGTAAAGATGGAGATGCCACCACCTCCCTAGTAACCCATTCCAATGCTTCACCACTCTCCTAGTGAAAAACTTTTTCCTAATGTCCAGCCTAGACTTCCCCCACTGCAACTTGAGATCGTTGCTCCTTGTTCTGTCATCTGCCACCACTGAAAACGGCCTAGCTCCCTCCTCCTTGGAACCCCCTTTCAGGTAGTTAAAGACTGCTATCAAATCCCCCCTCATTCTTCTCTTCTGCACTCAATAGGTTTTGTATAGAAGCAGAGCAAATATTCTACACCCATATAAAAGCTTGTTGCCATGCATTGGTAAATTCCTATTCCTTTTCATACCACAACTGACAACCCATGTTAAATTAAAATGTAGAACACAATACTTAAAAATCATAAAAGTTCAGGAGGAGGGAGAAGGGAGGAGGAAAAGGGGAAGGAAAGGCTGATTCCTATCTTTCCCATCTCAATTCATCAGGAAGAGCAGGAAAATTATGTGCATTAGCAGAAACTCCTGCCACAAAACCTGACTATGGGAAGATTCAAAGTTATAAAAGCTTCCTCCTCTCCCCAATCATAACCCTAGCAAAATGTGGCCTCACAAGGGAGGAAGAATAGAAATACATTACAGTAGCCCACCCCTAAGAGGAGCACAGCACTGCTGAAAAACCCTGAAATTGAAAATAAAGCTGTGTAAGAAACACCAAGTCAGTTTTTGTGGCTCCAGTAATCTTTCCCCAAATTTTTTGCAGCTTTGAAGTCAATGAGAACGCAAAAGGTGAATCTGAGAATAAAAGATGCCCTATTACCTATTAAAAACTACCAAGTTAGAAAAGGTTTCTCTACTAAATGGATAAGCTAACAAGACAATTAGTGTAAACTTGTTTCCTCCTCCTGAATTCAGAATAGTTAAGTGTAGTGTGGTAGGTGGGGCTGCAGGCGCACTCTGCCTTAATCTGCAAAATTCTGGTCACCTCCTTGGGGACACGGTAGCCTGTGCCATACGCTTGGCGTCAGTCTCTAAACTATGAAGAAACAAAACAGCAATGCAGGACGCAGCTGTCTGACTCTTTAAGCAGAAAAAATCTTCAAAATTAATGTGCTTAGTTGCAGCATTTAAGGCAAGGCCCTGGTTTAGCTCAGAGGTGCTCCTTTTCTGTCCCAGTCTGACCCAGCTCTGGCCCCTAAGCAAAAGCAGGCAAGCCTTCTTCACTGGCCTGCTTGTTCTTGATTGGTCAGTATTTTCTCCTGGCCCTTCTAGGCCTCAGGAGGACTGTCTTGTTGATCATCCAGTCTGAGTGGATTTTTCTTGGGCGGGAAGTGTCAGGGTGTGATGCCTCCAGCCGGGAACAGAGAAGACCTGATAGACCCCATCACAGGCACATTTATAAGCACTAACAGTAAGGCCAAATACACACTGGTAACAACTTTTAAAAATTTGACTTTTTCTCAACTGTGTTACATTTTGGGGATCAGGTTTTACATACATATAGAAACACTTGTTGACCCCCTTGCTTTATCCTATGGGTCTGGAAATCACTAAGCAGAGATCTCTGAGATTAGAAGTCGTTTGTGCCCAAGTTGGGGAGGACATAACTGGTGAACCCCCTGGAATTTGATCTTTGGTGCAAAGATTTTATACAACCACACAGAAGAGATAACAAAAGCTAAGAGATGTTACCTGTCTACAAACAGACACGGCAAGGAGCTGTCAGGCTGAACTCCAGCGCATTCCTTTCCTTCCCCTGCCCCCCTTGGAAAGCAAAAGCTCTTTATTACACTTATTTACCTAGCTCATTGTTTCTTGTGAAAATTATGGCATTCAAAATTGTTAGTGCAGTGTAATCAGGTTGATCTGAGAATGATGCTAAAAACTTAATTATGTGAAAAACAGACATCAATTTTAAAACATCTAATTTAATTTCAAACCTCTTTGTAGCAACAATGCATGATAAATAGCAATATGTAATAGAAATGATAAGCAGCCTATGAAAAATAGGACTAGCATCACTTTTCTCATCTCAAATGAGATGAGGAGTTTTTGAGTTTTTTAATTAAATAAATCTAAAAGTGATTATATTTGTTTGGCTAAATAAGGTATGTTAAATTAACAGCAAACATTAACTGCTCTAATGTGTATATGTGGACAAATAAAGAACAGTTAACATCTATGAACCAGTGCAAACAATGCAATAATTGTTAACAAAACCTTTTAAATAATACAAGCCAGGATAGTAATGGTATAGTGTGGCTATAAAGGATTAAAAGATATCTGTGCAAAACTTCCTTTAAAAAGCTGATAGTTTTTTTCAATTGAATAATAATGAAAGAATACAAAAATTCACACATAAATAAGAACAATTTGACATTTTCCAATTCACCACCCCAGCTCATTCCTGCTCTTACAAGTCAGACAACATTTTACAAAGACGATAGCTTCCTTTTTAGTCAAAAGGAAAGAATGCTAATTATTAGCCACCCAGGAGGCATTTGTTTCACAATATTTTTGGTACTCCATGGATTCCATTGTGGTACGATTTGCAAAAACTTTCAAGCAGGTTTGGAATACAGCCTTTAATTCTTATTTAAACTTAGGCCTACTGCATTCTTGCTCCAAATTAAAAACATGAAGAGACTATTGACTTGCATAAGTAACTCATTTGTTTGTGAAGGCAGTTTTTAAATGATCTTCCTCCGATTCACTGACCCCAGAAAAAACTAGGATTTTTGTGGGGGAAGTGGAACCAAAGACAACTGTAATTATATGATTCTTCTTTAAATGGATTAAAAGACCTGCAAAACAAGGATTTTTGTTATTGTTTTAAACACCCAAAGCCAATTATGTATAGCTTTATAGCTTACAGACAGTTGGCAAAATAAAATAATTCAGAATATACCTCAAAATGGTATCTTACAAAGCTGACTATATACTGTCCCTGAATTTCAGGAATAATCTACAAATGCAGAAGGCACAAATATTCTCATGAGAAACAGATTAATGGAGACCCTCCAAAGGCAGACTAGGGAAAAAATTCAAGTTGTAGAAGAAATGAGAATTGTCATATCACAAAATAATTATAACAGAGATGTTTTATTTCTATAGCAAAACCAAACCAAACAAAAAAATTGCACAACAACCAACCAAAAAACCCCCACACCTTTTAGTGACTGTCTTTAATGAGACTAGCGTTATATTGCATCCAGGTTCAAATCTTGGAAACAGATTAAAAGCAGATATATACTACTGAAAAAGGTACTTTACATTTCCATACAAAAAAGTCTGCTCAAGTTTTGGAATGGATGTATTTGCTTTGTAAAAATGTAAGTTATTTTCCTTTCTCAAAATTGGCCTCATTGTTAACAGCCTCTGCGGAGAGGTGAAGGACTGAATACGCAAGGCAACTGAACTTAACCTATCAACCACAGAAGTAGTATACCCCTCAGGTAAGGGATAAGATACATTAGCCTCTCCACACTGCCCTCACCAATATAACAGAATCTCCCCAGGATCCAGAACTGTAACTTTACAAATTGATCAAATGTGCCAGACAAACAATATCCTTGCTCTAAGGAGTTTGTATTGTACCGTCTTTTACATTTTAGTATGCAATGTGAACAAGCAGCATAAAGGCAATTACGGAGTGCCTTGCAAACACTGACACTGGAATGAGAAGACTAAAGTGAAACTGAAAGAGGAAGTGTTAAGGCTGTAACTTCTTTTGCAGAACAATTTCCTTAACAGATGTAAAATTTAAAATGTTCTTATTTAGCAATTCTTAAAGGTAACATGCAAAAATACCAACAGTGGTAAAAAATCAGAAATGTAGGACTGGAAGGGACCTCAAGAGCTCATTTTAGATCCATCCACACTGAGGGAGGATTAAGTATACCTAGACCATCCCAAACAGGTGTTTGTTCTTAAAAACTTCCAGTGATAAGGGTTCCATAACCTCCTTCGGTAACCTGTTCCTGTGCTTACCCCTATAGTTTGAAAGTTTTTCTTAATATATAGGGCAGACCCTGGCCTGCTGAGAGAACCCTTGCTGCAAAATAAGCCAATTACTTCTTATTCAAAATTCACTGGAAATGGAGAACAATCGATCACTGTCCTCTTTATAACAACTCTTAACATATTATATTGACAAGTCTTCCCTTCTCTAGGCAAAACATGTCCAAGCTTCTTTTTTTTTTTTTTTAAACTTTCCTCAGAAGTCAGGTTTTCTAAATTTTATTTTTATGCCCTGTGGACTATCTCCAGTTTATCCACATCTTAAAGTGCTGTGCCCAAAACCAGACATGGTATTATAATTGACGCTCCACCAGTGATGAATAGGAGGAAAAAATTACCTCCTGTGTCTTATTCATGACCCTCCTCTTAATATATCCAAGAAAAGCATTTGCCTTTTTCACACCACCATCACATTGTGGATTCATATTAAATTTGTGTTTACTACAACCATCAGATCCTTTTCTGCAATATTTCTGCCTAGCCAGTTAGTCTCCATTTTGTATTCATGCATTTCATTTTTCCTTCCTATACGTAATACTTTTCACTTGTCTTTGTTGAATCTCATCTTGTTGATTTCGAACAAATTCTCCAATTTATCAAAGTCATTTTGAAGTCTAATCCTGTTCTCTAAATTCTTGCAACCCCTTCTACCTTGGAATGGTCAAAACATTTTATAAGCTCTATCTTCCTAGTCATTAATGAAAATATCAAATAGTACTGAACCAAGGACACACCCTGTGGGACCCCACTAGATACATCTTCCTAGTGTGACAGTGAACTATTGGTAATTGCTCTTTGAGGACTGTCTTTCAACCAGTTATGCACCCAATCTATAGTGATTTCATCTAGATCGTATTTCCCTAGTTTGCTTATGAGAATGTCATATTGGACTGTGTAAAAGTCTCAGAAAGTCCAGCTATATCCAGTCTATTCTTTGCCTCATCTATATATTTGCCATTCTCCAGTCTCAGGAGCTTACCCATCCCTCCATGATTTCTCAAAGATAATAACTAATGGTTCAGAGATTGCTTCAGCTAGTTTCTTAAGTACCCTAGGATGAATTTCATCAGACTTTGCTGACATAAATACATGTAACCTATCTAAATATTCTTAAAACTGGTCTTTCCCTATTCTCTCCTGTGTTTCTTCCCCCATCAGTGTTAACATTAATTGTGTTAAGCATCTGGTCACAATTAACCTTTTTAGTGAAGACGGAAGCAAAAAAGGCATTAAACACTTCACTGTTCTCTGTGTCATCTGTTATTTGCTCTCTTTCCCCATTAAGTAAAGGGCTTACACTTTCCTTCATTGTTCTCTTTCTCCTAACGTATTTATAGAACCCTTTCTTATTGTTTTCTATGTCCCTTGCTAGGTGTAACTCACACCTTAGCCCTTCTGATTTTGTCCCTTCATGCTTGTTCTATTCTTTTATATTCATCTTTAGCAATTTTTCCTTGTTTCCACTTTTGCATGAATGTTTTCTGATTTTCAAGTCATGAAATAGCTTATGATGCAGCCATATTGGTCTCTTAGTATTCTTCATATCTCTCCTCTGCACTGGGATATTTTGTTGTTATGCCTTTAATATTGTGTCTCTTAGAAACTTCCAGCTCTCCTGAACTCCTTTTCCCCTTAGATTTCCCTCCAATGGACCCTTACCTTGCAATTCCCTGGTAGTTCATCAAATCTCAGTGTGCCATTTACGACGTTAACTTCACCTCTGACCCCTCCTAGTCTCTTCAAGTGCATCCCCTTCAGGTCTTGGACCTCAAGCCATTATCTCTATCTTGGGGTGGGATCACACGATTCTCCTGCTCTGTCTGTGCCTTGGGCTGCGGCCTTCAAGTGCTAACCAGGGTTCTCTCAGCAGGCCTCATTTATCTTCAGACTTAAGCACCAGCAGCTCTATTCCTTATGGGACCAATGACAGTGGTAAGCAGTGACCAAACAGCCTTCTCAGAGCAAATTATTGTTTATTTAGAACTAAAGCATTAGAGAGAACACAGGTCTTGAAACAACCAACAATCTACATTCTTGTCTGTCTTTCCTTAAGGCTTTACTACTGCTTGGATCTGAGGAAATATCCAACTCTTTCAGAGTCCTCTGCAGAGCCCCTGACTGTGTCAATCTGTTCCCCAACAGCTTCTGACAATTGACAGCTCCTCAAAGAGAGGCTTTTTAAGTGTTAAGTGTTCTTTTGAGCACTTTATTCTCAGCATTGTCAGAACATTTTGAAATATACTGTTTTCTCAAAGTGTGTGTCTACTAAAAGACGAAGAGTAAAGAACAGCAATGTTTGCATTTAGTTTAAGGTTCAAGTTTAAATTGGCAATATACTATATTTAAGTCTTCTACAATTTGCAACATGTCGAGAAAACATTTCTAACAGACTGCCACCATGTTCTTAAGCTTCTATAGAACACTATTAGCTTTGTTAGATCATGGAGATAATCTCATTGAATTCATCAGAATGGTAATTCAAGAAGGATTTAATCATACACTAAGCAAAAGTCAATGCTTTTGATAAACACAAACTGTTGTAGTATTATGTTCAAACTAGTGTTAACTAACATTGAAGATAAATCCTAGAACAGTCTCTATTATATCCAGGGGAGGATATTCAGATTAATAGATACATTTTCTCTCTCTTTAGATGTTTTTTCATTATTAATAGTTGAAGTAACAAGCTGGATGACATTCATAAATGGGCAAACAGAGTTGTACTGGAGTGGGGGAGGGAGGTAATTCATTTCTATGAACATATAAACGAAATGATGTAATTCATCCCAGAGTGAATAAATGTGCAAAACAAGAGGATAATAATATGATGGGAAATACCTATTTTAGTAATTTGTTATGCTGAAAATGTACAGACAGTAGTGCTTAGACCCCTAGTTTGAAATTATGATCAATACAGATTCACAGACTAAAATAAATTATTTATGGTAACTACATATTGCTATAGTAAAGATTTTAAGCTATTACATAGAATAATGTATATTGACCCTCATTCATTCTTTACAGGATAATGCGATAATATAACAAACAGAAGAGTTATTTTTATAGCATTCTTTTCCCCAAGGAGAAGAGTAAATATTTTGCTAAGACAAAAAAGAGATGCACACACAGTGAGGTCCCCTCCTACTTGAGGTCAGATAATCCGGTGATGAGCATGCTATAAGAACTTATATAAAACTGGTTGGCATGTATTTGAAAAGGTTGGAATTTGAATATGAAAACTAAAATCAGAAACTTTATATTCAGTAAGCCAGCATCGCAAAAAGTAAGGCCTGGGAATTGGGGGGAAGGTGGGGATGACTGGGGACTAGGAAGATGATGAGAGAGAAAATTAGACAGATTAGAAACTATGTTCCTTACCACAACCCCAAACTAACATGCATTTTAGTCAAAGATTTAAAAGAGAGAATTTATCATCTAAACTTTCTATTATTAATTCTACATATGCTGTCTGGTTTAAAATTGATACCAAATAAGACTTCATAATGATAGGTTTACTAATTACTAGAAACAGGTTAACATTTTGGGGAAAAACTTTAAAAAGGGGCCTTTAACTCAGTCTCAAAGTGAAACCAACGTTGCACACATGAAGCTCAGTTCTTTTCTCACCCTAAATTAGAATCAGAACTTCATTGAAGTCAGTGAAGTTACACAAGCATAACGGCAAAGCGGGGAGAAGAGAATCAGACTCATTTTTTTGGCTGTGTAAGATAGAATAGAGTAGCGTGTGCACAACCGTCTTATCTTATGCATGCAAGACTAGAAACAACTCATAAGGTAGCTTTTGGAAATATGTCTCTTTGGATTGAGAGTTAGTGCTTGGTTTACTTAATTTGTAATTGTTTCACATCAGAAAACTACAAAAACCAAGGATATTTCAAGGCTTTTAAACATAAAGAAGAAAAAACAAAACCAAAAAAGGCTAAAAGCTACTGTCTACTCCTTTGCTCTTCATCTTTAATGGAGGAGGGGAAGGAAATTGGTGGCAAATATTGACTTTTTCATAAAATAATTAATTCAACCAGCTCTATGAATCCTGGGTAAAACAAGGTAAGCATACAAAAAGAGCTACAAAAATCCCAAATTTAACTGTTAATCATCTCTCATGAGTCATGGATGGCAACTTACAATTAAAGGAAAAAACCAATCATTATTAGATCTAGTTAAAGGGAAGAGTCTTTCTTTAACCATATTGTAGATTTCTCAGAATAGATCTAGGTCTTAGGCAAAACCCTGTGATGATTTGTAGGTTTGTTTTCAAAGATGAGCTGCTATCTCATAAGAGTAAAGTACCAGTAGTTCAAAAGTTGCCTCCATCTCCAGCAAATGCTGACTGCTTCAACAGTAGCTGCAACACTTAGCTAATATTTAAGATGAAAGAAATAGATTTAAAGAAGCATGTCTGGGAGTGCTTAATTCAGAGTGTTGGCAGAAGAAAAGATAATGAGCTAAAACATCTGAAGCACAGATCTGCCACTTGACTTATGGGACAAGGATAGGTGGAGTCTTTTCATTCCATTACAAGTAGAAAATGCATCTTAAGAGCTACAGATAAAGTAAATCAGTGAATCCCAGTGGGAGAAGTGAGTGAAAGACCTATAGGCAACTGTGTATATCATGAACTACAATTATCTTTAAGTCTAGTATAAGTCAGGACTTTCTTAGGAGTTCACAAGACAAACATTTTAGCATTTTACTGACCACAAACATAAAAATGATGCCTTACAATAAAAGGATCTGTAAGATGTGACATTCTCACTACACGGCTTTAATAGAAATAGGGGAGATCTAGTGAAAAAGATTTAAAAGCTGCATCTTTGACACTTGCTGAATGCTCTTTAGCAAAATAAATGTGTGAAACACACATTGGTTTTCTTAGGATATGTCTACACTGACATCGGCACTGTTGGCGCTGCTGGATCAATTCTGTGGGATCGATTGAATGGCAGTGGAGACATGCTCAATCGATCCGGAAGTTGACGGCATTAATCTACCCTCCCAAAAGGAGTAACACTGTGTTGACTGGAGGGCAATTCCAGTTGATGCAGTGTAGTAGGGATGCCATGGTAAGTAGATGTTAGGAAGTTGACAGGAGATATACAAGCCTCTCTACATTGCCTACGTATCTCCCGTCATCTGCTACTGAAATTTGCCAGCAGCATAAACCAAGCCTTAAGTGCCCTCCTCTGCTCTATCAGTAAAAGTCACAAATTAAATATAATGATACAGAAGAGATTTAAAACATTTTTTGAACAGCCATCAATGTTTGTCTAATTTTATTCAAATTATTTAGTGATATGCTTATGCACTCTAGTTCATGCCTTCAGACGTGTTTTCAATCTACTGAATTCCATCCTATTTTTAAAATGAGAATTTGAGAGACCTCTATTTTTTGAAGAACTGTTGTAATTATATCCTACAATTTTCAATCAAATTATGTTTTAACTACATTTAAATGTTGAATGCTTGTCAAAATTAAGATTTTATCTTTATTTCATTTATGCTTTCAGCATAATCTTTTAATGATTTACTAAATATAGCCTTAAAGCAAAATACTTCCACAATAGTGTATGCAAAAGAACTATTTAGGATCTTGAGAAGATAGAGTTCAAGATACCCCTAGATTTAAAATTAAAATAAAAAAAATTTAGGCATCTAAAACAAAGCAAATAATATTTAAGGCAATTTTTAAAAGTTAGAAAGATTTTAGATTCTATGTTTTTTTTCATATTTAATTTTTCTATATATATCCAAATGTAGGTGTCAGATCCTGCTCTATACTTTGTTAAAGTCAATGCCAGTTTGCGCAGGTACAGCAGTCCACTCGTTCACTGCATATTGCAAGATTGGGGCTTAAAGTATACTGCAGTAAAAGTGAAAACTGACCTGGTATAACATTTTAATCTTTTTTAACAAATGAGAGTTTTAATCTTTACAACAGTTAATTACACAAACCATATCTCACTACAAAGCATATGGTTATTTCATAAAGACACTGCTCTGAAGCTTGGTGTGGCCATATATATATTATGGTGCCTTATTGAGAGTAAACAATTTTACAAAATTACACCCAGAAAAAAAAATACAACAGCATGTTAAAAATTAGCCAATTAATAAAATCTTAAAGATGTTGTCTATTTCAGTTGCTTCAGAAGATTGTGGAGGGGTGCTTTTTAACCTTTACTCAGTGTCAAGAAAAAAGATACATCAGCTGTGTCATGGTGGAAGTTTATACCCTATATACATTCAAAAACAGGGAACCATTTTTTAATGTTTTAGGCAAACAATTATTTAGCAAGCAACTTGAAAACTAGCAGGAGTCTCATTTGGTGTGAGCCTAGGAGCAATTTTCAAACATCAGCATCAACGTGGAGTGGTCAACACACACAAATTCACTACATCCTCTGCATTGCTTGTGACTCTTCCTGACCCTTGGGCAAAAGTGGCTGCATCCACTGTCGAGTTTACTAGGTGCTGTGTGGTGGCTGGTTTTTGATGGTAGCCAAGGGACAAGAGTGCTGCTTTGATGGGCATGGTGAGATGAGGGTTATCAAGACTTCTTCTCTTTATATGTACATCTATGAGTTGTTCTCCTAGTCTGACAAGGTAACAAGCATTTTCTTTGTCTTGGTTGAGTGTGGTATCAAGCAGGATTGTTGCTGACCCAAGTGATGAAACTCGCAATGCCAGCAACATCAAACATGTTGAAGAAAAGAACCATTGGACACCTATTTATCTTGCACCTGCAGTGGTACACATTCTTGCAAGATGGTCCATGTTAATCAACACCACTTTCAGTGCCATTGTAGTGTAGAATTAAGTGGAGTTTCTTTTTGTCTCCCTTTAAACCTTGTCATGATGCATCATCAAAAATATTATTACAGACCTGCCCTTCTTTGGAACACAGAAAACCAGAGTGAGTGGCCCAGCAAATCCAGACATTGATGACAGTTTTCCTCTGCTGCAACGTGGATGCATCTCACTGGGTATATCTGGCTTGTTTCACTAGACTGTTCAAACTTAGGTCAAATTTTCACTGAATAGATATTCAGCAAGCTGAATAATGGTGATGAAGCTATCCCCAACTATGTTTCTTTCAGTCTTATACCAGAGCTGAATACAAGCTCCTCAGTCTGAAAATGAACTTGATGAACACAACAGAAATGTAGTCCTCCTTCTCAAAGCAACTTTCAACATGATCTGGCATAAAGTCATTAGCATCTAATATGTTGTCATCCCACTATGGCTCGTCTTCAGTGTTGCAAATCATTTTTATAAAGTCAGTAGTAGAATATGGTGCCTGTTTGTTTGCCTTCTTGAATTATGAAACATGAAACAAAAAAAATCCCCTCAAGAATCTCCTGCATCACAACTGTTTGGAGCACAATACCTGCGTAGGCAAAGAGAGCAAGCATTGGTCCACTTTGTGTTAAGGATAACTAACAAGCCTGAAACTGAAGGGATCAACCTCTCGGGAGTACCTTCTATTTTAGGGTGACTGTATGCAGGAACCACTGTCACTGCATTATCAGTTAGCATATGCTAATTATTACAATACAAGATACTCTCATTAGATGCAAAACGTGTATATCGAACTACTAAAAATCCAGGATAATAGTGCAACACATCTGGGTTACATTTGTATCTCTCTTATTTTTTACACAGAAAAAATATTTAAGATGAATTAATTTTTTTCACTGAATAGCGTGCCTTTGCCTAGGTGAAAATGTGATAAAGCAGCAGAGTTGGAAGGCCACTAGTTCATGAGTTATCACAACATATATGTTTTCAGGGTACATTATCCCACAAATGTGGATGAGGGTTACATCTTTCCAGTGGGTGAAAGTTGGTAGGAAATTGGGTTTTTGTACTGGAAGTACAAGAACACCTCAAGCATGCAAAACTAAATTTCATATTACACACAGACAGGAACAAACTGAATGAAGTTACTTAGCCAATAGCAATTTATTCTGCAACATTTTAAAATATTGATGAGTCAGCCATTTATGCAGCTGCTAAACAGAAAAGGTCATTAAATAATTTAATTGGGTTACTCAAGTGCTAATTTTGCTGTAGTCTGCATGTGCAACAGAACTTTTGTGGTTTAAATTTATGCGAGAAATCAAAATTTTGTGGTTTTCCTGTATTTTACATTGCTGCTACTTTGTCTATTAAATTTTTGCAGCTCTGGAGTAAGTTCCTGAAAAAAAAAATTTAAGCTACTTAGGGTCAACTGACAAAACAGAGCATACTTATAGCTCCAAAAAGAAAAGGAAATAAATATGCATACTGTTTTCAAACGTATTTTTTTAAATGCCTTTGTAAGTTTAAAGTGGGATGGGCCAGTACTGAAATTCTATTATATAAGGACAAGAAAACATAAGACAACCTCTCATTCATGCAGGACAAATAGCTGTGCCAAAAGCACAAATTACATCTAATTACAGGGTATAACTCTGTCATCTTTCTTTTTATAACCTAGCCATTTACACACTTTGATTTTTGACTTCCATTTGGGTTTATTAACATCAAAGCTTTGTCATCACTTATCAGTTTCTACAGACTTTTTTACCCGAGGCAATAAAGAATAAAAACTTCTTCACATTTCAGCTTTTCGGATGCAAGAAAGGTTTAGTCTGCATTGTTCTTATGATGTTTCATGCTTATTAAACTTTTGTATGTTGTTGTAAAGTTTATTGCCCATGGCATACCAATCTTAAATGCACTATAATTAAACCTACTGACAGTATGCATATAAATGCAACAACGCTACACTCTGATACATTTTATTCTTGTTCTTAACGCTATTTTTCATTAACATAACCACAGATGTAATTATGCAGTCTTGATGCACTACTTGTTACAGTAATGGACAATTTATTTTATAAATTTTTAGGCTATTATCAAAAATTAAATGGCAATAAATTGTTAATTAAGCTGTACAGAACTTTTCTGTACTTGTAGATAACAGATGACCACCTTCGATGAAACATGAAAGGTAAAACAACTACTCTTAGAAAATTAACATAGCTATCAAGATTCTTTTTTGACACCTCAAAAAAGAGATTCCCCACAAATTCTGAATGGAGAAAAGTGTGAGACACACAATCCTGTCTGAAGACACCCCTCTTATCAGAACTCTTATTCCTGGGACATTAATTAACATTAGGAATGTCCCAAAATAAGAGGGATAGAATAACAAACTCAGATTTCATTTAGATTACTTAAAAGATTTGAGTCAAGAGAAAAATCTTCCAGTAAAATTGGCCAATTTAAATAAGGAATTTCTAAATTAAAATAACCCTAAAGTTTCAAGTTTGGATTTTCCTGCATTTGAATCAGATTCTGCACCTTCAAGAGACAAAACTAGGATTTACTCCTAGAGAAGCTCAATCCAGACAACAATGCTTATATGGAATGAATGTATGAAGTACTGGAAATATCCCGAGACCACCTTTCTTCATCCTGCATGTACCTTGACATGAGCGTACATGCAGGCCAGGCAAGTCATAGCAATACATGATGCAACCTGACATGGTCTTCTTAGTACCCAGATTGTCTGGTGAACTTGTGTCCAATGAAACAAAAAATTGGTTTTTAACAGCTTTAGTCAGCTTCAAGTAAAATCTAGATGTTATATTAACTTTAAGTGTGCAGAGAAGGGTCTCATTGGGATGGTCAGCTGGCCATGAGAAAAAATATTAACAGGACAACAGGCTCACTAAAGTAAAACGCTGTCACCATCGTGAAAAATCTTGGATGGATTCAGAGGACTACTTAATTTTTATAAAAACTTGGAATAAGGCAGGTCTGTCGCTAGAACCTGAAGCTCACTGATTGAAGACATTGCCACCAAGAAAATGACCTTCTGTGTAAGAGATTTGAGCTCAAAAGACACTTTCATCATCTTGAGCCAGAGAACATAAATATCAAACACCAAAAACTGCTATCTAAATGGCAGTTTTAATAATTATTCAAAATATTTGTGGTTAATTACCTCTTTATCTCCAATCACTCTGTGCCTTCTGAGAAGTCAAGCATAGGAAAAGTGGAATCACCTTTGTGTTTCATCACGTTTAAGAGGATATATTGATTTATTTCTTTTACAGTAGCTGTCACTGAAGTGGTTTCCCTCTTGATCTCCAAGACTTGGGATGTTTCGAGGTTGAGTTTGCCCAGCCAATCTGAATCAAGGTCTTTGTTATCCCATCTCATAGCCTTGGAAAGAATCTATTTCCTTTGGTTGGGATTACATTTACCCTTGTTTTGCAATTTTTCTTTGCATTTTTTTTCGCTTCATAGAGAGGAACAGATGGATAATGGGGCATTTTCTGACACTTCCACTGGCTATGAGGAATATGGGAGGCAAAGGCAAAAGCTGAGGTGTTCACTGATCTGACCATGTAATCATTGCTAATAAAGTCTGCAGACAATACAAAGATTGGTAGGGTAATAAATATGGACGATGACTTGTCATGGATACACTGATCTGAATAGGCTGGTAAGATGGGAATAATCAAACAATTTGTTTTAACATAGCCACATGCAAGGGTAACATTTGGGATTGTATCTTGGAAAGCAATGATTCGGGAAAAGGATGCATGAGTCATTGCAGATAACAAATGTGGCAGAGTATTTTCTCAGCCTCAGTGGATCCAGTGATTCCCTCTAGTGAGAGACCAGAGTACTCCTTCACTCCTCTGAATTCTCCCTCCTCTAGTGGTGGGTGAGGGCAATTCTGTTCCCCAAAATGGCCGCTCCCCTCTGGCTGTCAGTCCTGTCACTGGGCCTGCTAGACCCTTGCCTCTTTGCGGGGGCTTTGACCACTACAGTGAATGGCCGGTGGGGGAGGAAGGGCGATCCCACCCTCTACCTCGGGCTCCAACCCAGGGACTCTACAAGTAGCAACCTCATGCTATTCGCTTCAAGAAAGCTAACAACTTCCATGGGTTCTCTCCCTATGGCCCCTCAGCTCTCTGTCCACACCCTGCTTGAGCAAGGCCCATCCTCACCTCCTTGCCTGGGAAGTCTCTCAGTTTTGGATAGCCCCTCAAGGTGTGGTAGCACCGACCAAACACACAGTTCAGTCACTCCTCTGGCTGGGTCTTCTCAGGCCTCCTTCCTGGAAAGGCCCTCAGCCCTGCCCGGGTCCTAGTCTCTGTAGCTGTGGGGTTATCTCCTGGTCCTTGCCAGCATCTACTCTTCTCCGCTCTCCAGCAGCTTGCCTCACTCTCACAACTCCTATCAACCACACCTGTCTGGCTGGAAGAGAGGCTTTTAACAGGTTCTAGGCTGGTCCTTGATTGGCCCCAGGTGCCCTAATTAACCTGGAGTAACACCTGTTCATCTATCAAGGTAAAAGAGACCTGCTGATCCTGGGGCTGATATACCTGCCTTACACTACACCTGTTCCTGTTTTCTCATTTGTTGTCCCCCGAAATTAGTTGAGTCCCAGGCCCTGTAGTTCTTCCCCTTAGGCTGGGAAAGGGGCTTTAAGCTATGGGCAGGTCCTGAAACCCAAATAGTACTTCTCTTCTGTAGCCATCTGGCCTGACCCTGTCACACCAAACAAACATGAACTCTCAGGGTATGCCTACACTGCATCTGGAAGTGTGCTTCCTAGCTTGAGTACATTCACGTGTTAGCTCTGCTCAATTGTAGTATGCTAAAAATAGCAGCGTAGCTGAGGGTATCATGGCCATCAGCTCGGGTTAGCTGCTTGAGTACAAACCTGCCTGGAGCAGGGAACAGATCTAGCCCAAGCCACCATGCATGGCACCCCTAGTTACATTGCTATTTTTAGCATGCTATCTCAAGCTGAGCTAGCACATCTGTCTATCCACTCTGGGAAGCACACTTCCAGCTGCAGTGTAGATATAACCCCAGGAAGACAGTGGCAAAAAGACTAACAGTCCTTACATATATAAACAGGGGCACATTGAATCGAAGCTGGTATTTGGCACTAGTGAGATCATTAGTACAATACTATGTCCATTTTAAAGTGTGGATACTAAAAAGAGCATACTGAAAAACTGAAGAAAGTTCACAGAAAAGCTACATGAACAATTAGTGCTCTAGAAAACAAGATCTGGTGGTCAATCTATTTAATCGTATTAAAAACAATGTTAAGAGGTATTTGATCATGGTCTGAAGTACCCACACAGCTTGATATTAAGACTATTTAGTTTAGCATACAGATTCAACATCTGTAGGAAAAATTCAAAACTGGAAATCAGATGCAAAGTTTTCCCCAGTGGAGGGTAATCAACAATTGAAAGACATCATCAAGGGATGTGGTACATTCTTCATCATGATTTAAAGACTGCAAGTATGTCTTTATAAAAGATAAGCTGTAGTTCAACCACAAGTTATAAATTCCTTCACAGGAATCACTGTGAAATTCTATGTCCTGTGTTATGCAGATGGTCAGACTAAATTGTTATAATGAGCCCTTCTGCCTCAAACACCGTTAAGAAACTAAAAAATTCCTGAAGCGTGATCTTACTTATGGAGTTTGCCAGGGGATATAGTACCCAGGTATTAAGTATTTCTAACTTGACAGACTCCATGTGAGGAGACGAACAGTTGCAACGGTGTGGGCCAAAGATGGCAGCATGAAAAGGGCCACTAAATACACAAATAAATGAATGACAGAGCTGAAAAGCTTACAGTGGACTTTAGAGACCCTTCACACTTGCTTTCAGGGAGTGGGCTGCCACCATATCTGGTTGCCAGCTTTCACATCTGTCTGAGCCAGGTCTTCTATTTCCTTTCCCAGATGCAGGTGCTGAAAGGTTAGCAGCATAAGATTGCTGTACTCTTCAGAGGCTGTCAAAATGATGCTGCAGGTATTTCTGAGCACAGAGAAATCCTCATCCATGAAAGCATTTTCAGACTAAGCTTGGATGCTACACTAGGATGGGCACTAAAGAAAGCCCTAAGACAGGGAAGCTAAAATCCATAAGAAGCAGTCCAAAGTGGCAGCTAGGTGGCTTCAAGTTCTCTATCCTGCTTCTAAACTCCTGCAAGGAAGGACTCAAACTAAAGAAACCTAGAACAGAGAACCCATGGATAATGTCAAAATTCTACAATGTCTGTCAATCCTGCCTGTTTAATCAAGCAGCGAAGAATCCAGAGACGGTGCCGTAGGAGAGCTAGGCATTTATTTATTTATTTATAGATCATTGTCACAGAAGTAGATAACTTCCTCGGAAAGCCTTAGTGAAAGCTATTCAAGGCTTCAATAGTTCTCATGCTACACATTCAACATGTTCTTGGCTTTGACAAGTAACTGTATGTCCTTGAGCGGCAAGACCAGCAGCTTGTTGTTACCACCATTATTTTAATTAATCACATGATTGGACAGCCATAATATAATCCATTGGCTTCCATTCTACATATTGTGCTGTTTTCTCATTAACACTTGCCAGTGCAAAATACAAGTTGAACTGTCTCAATTTAAATTAAAATTACATGAATGTAAGAAATATGTAGTGATTTGTCTTTTATCATGATAAAAACCACAGACACAACATTTACAGGGAATTACAAACAGCTATAATTATTAGCCAACAGACATTATGTTAACTGGAAAATATTGGCACTGGAATAAACAAGCTGTTTATGACATACCACGGATCACATTATATATATATACTGTATTTTCCACACAATGGATTTTTTTTATCTCAAAAACAATTAAATCAGGGTTTTTTTCTAGTTGTCTATTGATGCACAGTTAATTAAGCTCCAACAGAAATTGTAAAATTAATCTCATGACACAATGAGCAAGAAAAGGGAACAAAGAGAAGTTAACCAAAACATACATGCGTTATAAAAAAACTATTTTAATTCTTCATACAACTTGTATATTGTACTTCTAATTCACGACAAATATATGCTTTGAGAGATCTATCAACTGCAATTTTAAAGTGTCATTATGCATATTTATTGGCATGGAAATAAGAATAAACTAGGGGTTTTTTTTACTCTTATTTGAGAAAAATGGGCAATTCCTAGGTCTCTGTAAGGTCATTCGTCAAAGAATGAGAGAACTCCTAGCCAATAACACAAAATATTGGCCAATTTGCCATGAAAAAAAAGCTTTTTTCATAACCTTGTTTATTCTAGGCTCCCTTTCCCATCGTATATTCCCACCCTTACTCCACCATAGCAACTGCAAATTCTACAAATCGGATAAGTAGCATTCTTAAGTCAGCAACACAGCTTCAAGCCCAGCTGCCAGAGATTGCAGAGGCATTAAACTTCTCCCTCTGTCTTCCTCTGAAACCACTACAATCTGGAGATCTCCTGCATGGCTTTAATTGCATTCTCTTATGTGCTTAGCTACAGGACTAGTCAATGGACATTTCAAATAATTTCAATAAAAATTAAAAAATAATTCTCATAATAGAATCACACACTATTTTTACCCTGGGTCCATTACACTGAAAATGGCATGAAAGCAAAGAGGTACATTTGAAAGCAATCATTTCTTACTGAGCCATCCTATTGCTGGAGATCTTACAGGGAGAATGATGGGTACACGCGTATTGACAAACTAAATCAATAGAGGGAATCAGAGAATATAAAGGACCTTCTACAGTGGAAGTGCTAAAAATGTTTTCCTTTCTTTTTAGCTTCATCTCAAGTAGGAGGAAACCTATTAGTTTGATCCACTTCACTTTGATTGAACTGTTGTCTCTGTTGAAAGGGAGCTGCTGGTGCACAAAATTAATTATGGCAATTTCAATTCCAAGGGCTGTAAAGAGAGGCTGTAAATCAGGCCAAACAATACTTGGGAAAAAACAAATGGCAGGTGAAAAAAAAAGTCAGTGAGGAACAGAATATACCAAAGTAAGCCTCAAAGAATGAGATGACAGACCCTGGAGGAAATACGAGGAGAAAGAGTTAATTAGGGACATAAAATAGATATAATAAATTGAGAAAATTAATAGTAAGATTCTGATATAGAAAGAGTTGAAATAGAAAGTTTTCTGATAAAAAACAAAAGCACTGCACAATCCAAGTTATCCAGACAAAGTGGGACTACATCTATGCTTTGCTGCAGTTCAGACGATAGGGAGATGAATTGGAGAGCACACCAAAATGTTGCTCACTAACTGCCCTGTGTAGACATTGCTGGCATGAACTAAAAGGTACCTACGGCATACTTAAATGTAGTCCTCTTTCAAAAAGGCCTACATTAATGTGACCTAAATATCTTTTAGTCCACACAGGGCATTTAGTGCCCAACACTTAGGTGTATTCTGCAATTCACACCCTGGTGCGCTACAGGCAATCCCTGGGATCAATACTGCATGAAATATTATACTGCACCAGAAAGAGATTGGAAAAAAAGGAAATTTTATCTAGTACTCCAACTTAGGTTTATGATTAAAGAATGTGATTAAAAATGTGCAGATGCCATCACAACTTCACAGACATCAGACATCAACCTGGTAATTCAAGCTACAGAAAAGCCAGAGTGTTAGAAAATATGGATATTTATCTCAACAGAGAAAGCTTCAGAAGAATATAGAAAGTGCTGGGTGAAACTGAAATGGATAAGACAGTGGAATTAAAAAGATACAGAAAAGAAATACAATTGTTCAGTGATAACATGAGCTAAAAAGTTAAATATGCCATCCACTAATAAAGAAATCAGTTACTAAATACTGAAAGCCACTGTAGGTAAACTCGGTGTAAATAAGTGAACAGGAACGGAAGGCTACATCAGGGAAAATTTGTAGAATATAGTGAGAGTTATTCAAAATGACAAAAAACCTCAAGAAATAAAACAAAAATTACACTAGAGGGCACTGGTAATACAAATTGCAGAGCAAAAATGAGAGTTCAGAATGATTTGTTTAAACCAAGAAAGCAAGCAATTCAAGTAAGAAATTAAATGGGAAAATAAGTGAGTTCAAGGGAAATATACTATTAACTATAAGATGTATGCTATAAATTACATACTGTATACTTGTCCAAAGTCGTTTTGGCACTATTTAAAGGGAGAATGCATTTGTATTGTGGTGTGCCACATTTTCATGAAGAGGAAGTGTTAAGGGATCATGTGGCACATACCTAGATAGCTGCTGCATTCACACTGAGCTCTGATTCCATTCCTCACTGCTCTGATAAAATCACTACCTAGAACAGCAGCTCATTGAAGTAAAATAAGATTTTTCAAATGCATAAAAGTCCTGGACATATACCTGTTTTTAAAAAGGATCAAGACTTTGATCAGTACAAAACAGAAGCTGCAGCAGCAGCCTCCTAGCTCTGATAAGAAACATAATGGTGCCAAAAACAGCATAACCTCAAATACCATCATGAAAGAACAAGAAAGTTTGACAGCTGGAATTGTGGATGAAATTGCATAGAACCATACCATACATAGTAATGAGGAAAAGAGGTTGAAGAATTTCTCCTCCTTTCTGCATTGTCCCAGTGGAGATGTCCCCTAAATGGAAAGTCCTGACTGAGAATTGCAGTGATAGACCAATGAGTGTCATTAACAGAGGAAACTTAGCAGGAACACAAAGACACATTTTGGTATAGAGAGAAAAAACTGCAACTGAGAAGATAGCAAGCATGGGTTGCAGGAAAAATATCTGAACTGAGGGACTCCCAGCATTCAAAGTTACTATGAGTTATTTTGGAACAGTTCTGCAACTATAAAGACAGACAAGCTCTTTTGGAGAGCATACTCTTTGGAGCAGGGACCACCTTTTCATTATGTGTTCAGTGCCTAGCACAATGGCTCCAATCTCTGGTTGGGGCCACTTTCACTATCACAATATAAACAAAATAATAATAAGCTACTGCAATTAAACAGGATTAATCAGGCATAATGGCAAATACATGTTTTGCATTAGAGAGAAAAATCACACACCTCTTGGCCCAATGAGCATGTCCCTCAAGAAATGTGGTCCCAGATCCGCCATCATCTATTCAGCTAATGTACACATCTTCACCAAAAACAGGAACATAAAACTTCACACAATCAGATGAATTCCTGAGTATCCTCAGGAACTGTGTATGCTATCAGTTTAGACAATGGTCTTCAATGTATAATTCAGCGTTTATAACGTCTACTTGGCCATACGATGACACAGGAAATAAAATTTATTCTGCTGTTTAGTCTGTAAGATACTATAAATAGGAAAGGGTTTGAACAGTTTGTGATTAAGATTTAAAATCACCCGACTGATTTTAAGTTTTGAATAGCTTTATATAGTTAAGGAGAGATATTTAGTTTCTTGCACAATATGCTGACTAGATAGTAAAAATTTTCAGTTAACCTATGTATTTAATTTTAAAATACCTTTAGAAATTAAGTTGACTAAAATTTATCCTAAAAGTTACTGTTTTGAGAGAAATCCATTGCTTGCCTGCTATATTAGATGTGGGCCTACTTATGTTCAAAATGAAAATAATGTAAATTTTTAAAAGTGAGAATGATTAACAACTGGAACAGATTACCAAGAAATATAGTATATTTTCCATTACTTGAAGTTTCTAAATCTTTCTAGAAGATATTCCTTAGTTCAACTAAAGTTACTGGAAATGATGCAGGAATCACTGGGTGAAATCTATGGTCTGTGTTATGCAGCAGGTCAGTCTGAATGACTAATGGCACCTTCTGGCCTTGAAACCTTTATGAAATATAAAAATGATTTGGGCACTTAAGGAAATGCATTACCTTTTATTACAGTTGAAACACCACAAGTATGATTGTAAGTTCTTCTCTTAGAATATCCAGGACCTTCAGAACCCAGTCGAAAGAAAGAAACAAACTAATTTCAAAAGAGTGGAAATTGCCCTCTTGCAGCACTGGGTAGAACAAGTATTCTGTGTGTCATTCAATTCCTATAAAGAGGCCCATATTTTCTTAAATGCAATAATTTTTTCCTTTCTAGAGGAGAACACTTTTATGAAGGTTGTTATATTTTCTAATCAGGACTCTTCTATAGCATTTGAAGAAGTATTGCCAATATATATAAACACACACACACCCCACCTACCCCCTCCAGGAAAAAAAGTATTTCAAATTCAGAGTGAATTAGACTAATTTCCAATAGATATCAATATACTAGGTGCAGATTACAACTTAGTTCTAGACCCTTTGATAGACAGCACCCTGAAGTTCATTCACAATTCTCCTCTGTCACCTGCTGACAGCTACTACATTAGTGCCTAAAGTGACTTAAATCATAGAGGAAAATATTTCAGTTATTGCTCCCACTGACATGAAACACACTTTAGACTTAATCTGTATTTTATCTCTACATGTTGAGAGATACATGGTAACCACAAAAGTCCCTATAATATCAAATAATTGTGCAGCCACCTATCTGCCGGAGGATGATTTAACTCCTAGGAGCACACACCAGCATTGAGATTTCCTGTTTATCTTTTAGATAAATCCAATTTTAATATAATAAACACTTTGCAAACTCGACTGTTTTTAAACTGAATGACAACTTCAAAGTCACTCTGTGGAAAAGTGGAATTTCTTTTATCCAAAAAAGCTAATGGATACAATATTACAAGACAATTGTTAGATTGGCAACAAATCTGGCAAAATGCTACACATTGTGTGTAAGGTTCACCATCAAGAAACTATTATAGCATCCATAAAGGACAGCATATTAGGTCCAACTACTAGCTATCTAATTATTAATAAAAGTATTCTTAAATTTTTGTAAACATCTCATTCCTGAAGCACAGCAAGCTCCTACTGACATCAAAGCTCCTACAGAAGTTAAAATTTCCCAAATTAACGTAAAATATATTCAAGTTCAGAGGATAACATTATTTTGAATTACATATAAGCAGATATTAAAAAGCTCAAATTCAGTAAAACAGTAGGCCCTGATGGATACTCTATTTCTATAAGAAATGCTCTTATAGCCTTATCTCTTATATTACGTGGGCCATTGCACTTCAGTAGCCTAGGGCAGGTGGAAACCACAAATGTAAGATTTCATCTGTGCTAATAACCTGTTAAAGTATTAACCTCTCCCAAGAACTGCATATCTCAAGTATGAAATCAACTCATTTTTTGGGAAGCTAGTCAGTCTTTAAATTAACATAAACGAACACATGACCACTCCCATTGGAGTACAAAAAGGAATACAACTGAAAATTACTAAAAAGGAATATAACTGAAAATCTTTTGATAGTAATGGGCACTTACCAAGTTGAAATATTTAATATCCTTGAAGAAAATATTTCATCAATATTTCACAAAATACAGACAGACTAATTAAGTGACAGAATTCCCTATTTCTATTGTAGGACTGTGTTCATTTTATTAAAGTGAACTCAAGATTATTCTTCCTCTTCTAAGTCCTCCCTGTTTATTTCAAAAACAATTGTACAGCAACAACAGCCACCAAATTAAACACAAATAAAAAAAAAACACCCAAACAATTTTAATGGGTTGGGAAAAAAAGAAAACTGGAGATGCGTTAGTCAGTACTGTTGTTCACGGATGGAGGAGTTCTTTCCTTTCTGAACAAGAAAAACATCAACCATGCATCATCATTATTTACTATAAGGGAATGGTTTAAAAGTCATGAAGTGCCTAAATGGAAAACAATGTCTTTTAATTAACATAGCATTTGTTTAATATTAGCCTGCAAAGGAAAGAAACATTTAAAAAACCTAACCAGGACACCTAAAAACCATAAAACAATTTTATATGTACCTACAATTAGGTAGGTTCCAGGTGCAGATCTTTGCCCTCAAACTATAATAAAACTGTAATAAAAATCTATATTTGTAGATATCTAAAGCAAAACTCACATTTGACACTAATTATATTAAAACTTGGTTGTTTTTATAGAAAAGAATTAACTACCTCAGTAAATAAATACAATACACTCATTTAGACTCTCAATCTTTAGGACTAAAGTGGATCAACATTCATTCTACAAGACCAGGACTGTCCAGAGACCAACTTTATACCTGATGATTATAAAAACAGTCATAAACTGGGACAAGCATTCCACATCTACCATGAACTAACTGTAAACACTTACAGCACACGTGAATTTATAACATGGAATCTTGTATGTAATAGGTTAATTATTTTGTGGCTTCCTTCCTGAGTCTTAAAATGTTTTACATACCCTTCACACACCATGAATCATAATTACTGCTAAAAGCAGTTAGATATACACAATATATATAACTATTCCATTGACAATCTTTCAATTAGAATTCATTATGACTTGAACATAGAGTAGACAGTATATGCAATTTAACATTAATCTGGATAATGAAATATACTTAACTATATTAACACAAAATACATATAATACACTGTACATATATATTTTCCATGGTAATTTCTTGATGATAGTTATATAACATTAAACCTTTTTTTTTCCATTTTATTTTCTTCTAAAACGTATTTTCAAAATGTACTGTTTTGCAGTTGTGTTAGCAAATGGTATTGTAGCCAAGGCTACAATATGGTCAGTTAACAGCTTCACACATTAGCCTGCATCTTAAAAAGCGTTAAGAGGGTTTTTCAATCATATGAATACAGCTCAATTGAGCTAAAAAACAGCTGAACTAAAATGGTTGGGGAAAAACCCCACAAACCCCAAAACCAACATATTTTTTGCCTATCAAGACAGAGCCATATCATACCTACATTCCAAGTAGCTACAAAACCTTAAAAGCACACACTGGTACAAGAAATTCTATACCAACGTGTCACCTTTGGGGTGTAATCTAGACAGTGAGGGGCTACATCACTGTCTGCCCTGTAATCCTGAGTGCCTGAAATGCCCTAGTGTTGTAGCTCACAACCTGGACACCAGCAGCCAAACATGCAGGTCACACCATGAGTGTCCTGGTGTACATCCTTGTCAACAACTCTGACTCCACCACTTTACCTACAGCACAACAGCCCCATGCTAGTGACTACCATATTACATGACACCTTTTAGACACCGATTATAACCACAGTAAATTGGAGTACAGTGAATCGGTCAGGTCAGCTGAAACGCAACATCTGATACCAGTGATCGCCTTATCTTCTGGCATTGGGCTGCTCTTAGGGTCACAGAAGGTCTGCTGCTGTCATTTCATTGTGTCACTGATTAAGATCCCAGAAAATGTCTTGTGTAGATTGTATTACATAGAAATTTTTTTTTTAATTAGAATTTTATTTTGTTTGAATTCTAAATTCTATCAAAACAATTAACCATACAAAAGTGTTGATTGTTGCATGTCTCTGTTGCAAAGGAGTGTGCTGAGAAATCCACATATTAGAATTTATAGAAACTACCATGCACAATAAATAAGCATATTGCTATAGTAAGAAATTAGTGTATATGTCATCGCCCACAATGACTGTATTATGGAGTGAGTTTCACCATCATGGCTGCCAACATACCATTTCCTGGGACCCCAGACCTCCTTAGTCCTAATCCTGAGGGATGTCCTGACCAGACCAGGCCTGAAAGAGAGATTCAGATGATTTCCGACTTTGAGTAGGGGGTTGGACTAGATGACCACCTGAGGTCCCTTCCAACCCTAATTTTCTATGTTTCTATGACCACCACTTCTGCTGGCTCCAGATGAATCATAACCACCACCTGGGATGAAATGGGATCAGACTCTAACAGCAGCAGCTCCAGCCCATGTCAGCTAACTTCTCTTTTTCCCAAAAAGACAGTTTTTACCATCTTTGATACCATTTAAGAGACTGTCAAAAAAAGGGTTTTTACTTCTAAAAATTCTCTCCAGCTAAAGGGAAAGGGAATAAGGGATGCTGTAAAAATAAAAGCCTTATGCAATACATTTCAAATGCTTTAACTATTTCCTCCTTTTTTTAATCTTTAATAAAAAGTTTAAAAGATTTTAATAGCATGTTTGCCATGACACTACATAGTCTGAGGTCTCTGTATACCATATCCCAAACCTTGTTTAACACTGTTTAATGTTGGCCAATAACTTGGTTATGTTAACACCTTTGGCCCATTTATTCCATCTAAATTAAAACAACAATACCCTTCTGAGGCATCCAAGTCAAGCTGTAACTGGTAAGGCCCCAAGTTGGCTTCTCTCAAATAGTATCTTCAATGTCCTTTCACTTGTCAACCCCCAGTCTGCAGCAAAGCCCTTCTACATCATTCTTCTTAGAGCCACAGGTCCCAGGCCTTGTCACTGAGCCCCTTGGTAGAACTCCAAAACTCAAACAAAACTAATGCTACCAAAGCATCTTTCTCCCCTCCCTTGGCATTGAGCCTCTCATCCTCTTCATCTCTCATCCTTGTCCAGGAAAGCCTCCCAACCTCTTCCTGGAGCTGGATTTATATTTCAAATGGTTTCTCCTTATACAGGAGTCCCCAGCGGTCCTCCTTGGAGTGGGGTTATGAGTTAGTTGTAGGGTCTTTGCCAGCTTCTCCCTCCCCATTTTCCCAACTACTTCTCAGGTTTAGAGCACTCACAAGACCAGGTTTCTCCTGCTGGTGTCCCTTATAGTGGGGCAGACAAGGTAGTGTTTATGCTAGTCCCCTTTCCCCAAGCTCAGCCCTTAGAGGCCTCTCTGCAAGGTTCCTGGCCTCAGCTTTTTAAAGATACAACAGGATTTTCTCCCAAGCAACATTTATCTGTGAAACTTCTTCCTCTCTATCATTATCTCCTAGATACTTGCATATATATTGGACAGTTCAAAACCTTAAAAAGGCATGTCACATGACAGGTGGGCTGACCATCAGGCACCATGATCCTTAAGGGCAGACTAATTGGTCAGTGTTTCAGCATCCCCAAGGCTTTGAACCATTTTGAAAAATGAAGATCAGCAACTCAATTAGTTCCTCAAGCTTTTCCCCTGTGCAATAACCTTACTTCAGTCTTGCATGGGTTCAGTTTGAGCCTCAACAATATTTTATGACTGAGTTCCACAGGTTAAAAACCTATTTAATAAAGTAGGCATATAAAATTGCCATATTTGATCAGACCCATGGTCCATCTTGGCCATTATGCTATATCCAACAGTGGCCAGCACCAGAGATTTCAGAGGAAGGAGTAAGAACCCTGCAGTAGTCAGATATGCAGTGAACTGACCCCATATTTGGTCTTATCCTGAACTCTAATAGTTAAAGATGGGCTTACACCCTGAAGCATGAGGTTTAATAGAATAAATATTAACATATTTAGGCTAACTCTAGATATTCATATCCATACTGCCCAAGCCTTTCTTGAATCTTGCAAAGTTCTTGGCCTTAACAACCTTCTATGGAAATGATTTCCAGAGTTTAATCACATGTTGTGTGAATGATTCCATGAGGGAACAAAAAAAATAAAAAAAGGCTGACTCCTTGCCTGGATGACTCTCGTCAATTCCACTTTCAGCCTGTAGGGAGAAAGTACAACTGACAGACCCCTTCAAGTAGCCACTAGGAAGTCAAAAAAATCCATTTAAGTTCTTCCAAAAATGGAATTTTTCTGGAAATCCATTCCTGTGAGAAGTTTTGTGTTTTTGATTTTGCATCCTGATTCAGAATGAAAACTTTTTCCAAAAACATGAAATTTTTTGCAGGAAGAGAGGTCCAGCATCCAGCCAGCTCTAACTATATTTTCTGTATTATTTTCCATCCCACTCCTTACGCATACTAACATCTTGTTTGCTTTTTGACCACAGCTGCACACTGAATAGAACTGTCAACAGTGATGTCCAGGTCCCTTCCTTGAGTTGATCCAGTTAATGAATAACCTCGTAAAGTATATGAAAATTTAAATGTTTCCCTTCAATGTTCATTAGTTTGCATTTATCAACCACGAACTTCATTTACCATTGTATTGCCCATTTTCCTAGCATGGTTAGTTCCTCAAAGTTCTCTGTAGTTCCTCAAAGTTCTCTCTGATTTCGACTAAACTAAATAACTTGGTGTCATCCGCAGACTCCCCATTCCCCACCTTACACAAATCTTTCCTGATAATTAATAAATATATTAATAAACACTAGATCTATAAGAGAATCTTGATGCACCCTATTGTTAACCTTTTGCCATGGTAAAAAATTTACCATTTAATCCTCTGTTTTTTCTCGTGTATTCAATTTTTGGTACCTCTTACCCCATGGCTTCTTATATCCTATTGTAGTCTCCTGTAAGGGATTTTTGTCAGAGGTTTTTTTGAAAGTCTCAAATTATGTCAACCAGCCCCCCTTTATTTACTACTTTATCCATATGATCTAAGAGATTAGTGAGATAATTTTCCTCTGCAGAAAACATATTGGTTACACACTATCACATCATAATCTTCCAGGTGTTTTATTAAACTATTTTAAATCATCATTTCAATCAATTTGCCAGGTACAGATACAACGCTTACTGGACTTTAATGCATAAATCACCCTTACATCCATTTTTTGTAAAAATAGGTACAATATTTGCTATCCTCCAGTCCTCTGGCACAGTAGATGTTTTTAATGAGGAGTGAATATTTTTGTTAGCAGTTCAGCCATTTTATACTTATTTTATTGTATCAATTCAAAATATGTTGTCTTTCACACACAGTCCATACCAGTTGAAGCCACCACACTTGATCAAACACAGAAGAAAGGTTCTATAAACTGTGGGACTCGTGTATATATATCCTGGGACTAAATTAATGATAAATCAATTGACTACAATCTTAATTTCTAACTATATCCGTTATATTCAAGTCAATCAACTTATTGACCAAAATATTGTTAGTATTTGGAGTTTGGATTTATAATGAAGAGTAGATGGATGTGAGGGGAAGTTTATTATTCAGAATTTTTAATTACTATGTTAAGTATTAATAATTTGTAACAAGAAATGAAGTAATACAGTATAATGTCACATGCTTCCCTTTTGCTTCTATTATCTGATGTAACATTCAGTACTCCCCAATTTCCATGTAATTATCCTTCTGTGTTTGTTGAATAAAGCAGTATTTTAGAAAAAAAAATTTCTCCCCTATGGAAGTATTTTCATGGCTAAATATTTTTGCTGCTCATATTTTTGCTGTACCTTTTCTTGATATAGGGTAACCAGAACTCTCACACACTGTTCAAGATGAGGAGGCACCATCCACCAATGTGGTTATGTAGGACCTCTTTTCCAACTACTACGCAAGGGATCCTGGAGCTCTACATCCACCAATGATGCAGCTATCGTATTTCCTGCTTGCCTCTCCTTAGGAACTTACACAACCTAAAAACCCTGCCCGCATAACCGTGCTCAGTATCCCTCAAGTTAGATCAGAATACTTAAAACCCAAAGACAGCTTGAACAAAATAATTTGTGTGGTTTGCTGTTTGAATGCAAGAGTGCCACCTTGCGACATCTTCCTCAAAGATTTAGAGAACTGTTGCACTGCAAGAAAAAACCTGGAAAAGAAACTGTTCCCACGGAAAAGCATCACTTATGACTGAAAGGATTGAGTATATAGTATTTCTGTTGCAATGGATTCATTACTGGAAAATACGTTTATGCACACTTTAGGTAACAAAACTATGAGCTTAACAGCCATAAGTACTGACTTGTCTAGCCAGTCTGAAAAACAAGAAGCATTGTCATGCTGCAGTAATAATATTGCTTGTCTCTTGTTTTAACAGAATTGTTCCTTGTACTGACAGAACTATGGAAAGTAAATGATACAATGAAGTGTCATATCTCCATCTACCCTTGTAAATTTCCACAACCAGTTGCACTAGATTTCTAGCAGACATTTTAGTCATACCTTCTTTCAAGCTATTAATGATATGCCCCATACAGCAAAATTAATAGCATATATAAAAAGTACGTCAATTTTGTTTTACATTGCAAGCTTAACATGAGAGTATTGTGTATGGTAAAAAATTCCAAACATGTTTCATATTTGAGTAAATTATAGAAAAACTTGAATAGAACATTTAAGCACATTTCCAGCTTCTCTGCTTTCAGAGAGTGTATTTTAGACAACAAATATACAAAAAATAATTTCTGTCTTGGATTCTAGGTGCCTTTGTCAAAAATTAATATACAAACAAGAGTTAAGCCAGCAGCTCTTCATGCCCAAACCAGGTGACCAAATAAAATACATGATGCCTCCCTCACAAAACATTAACACTAACCCCTCTCTCACCAGAAAACTTGGGTAATCAAATGAGCCCTGCAGTCTGCTCTCAAGGCCAACAGCTTCAGGCTCCTTCAGATTAAGGTATAGCAGAGGAAATTCAAGACCCCTTATGGAACATACCTTGCCACAACCCCGTCTTTGTTAAAATTGTGAGGTTGCAGTTTGAGTTTAGCAGGATACTGTAGCAGGATAGCACAGGTGCAGAGGCAGCCTCCAAAACAGGGAAGTCCCAAACCATATAGGGTTTTACAGATCAAAATCCAATAATTCAACACCACCACTAAGCAACTCATACAGATTCCTGAGTGATGATTCTTGTGTTCCAAGGAGAGGTACCATTTGGCATGCCTCCTGGTGAATTCTGAGTTAGCTTCAATTTCTGGGTTAATTTAAAGGTATAGCCCAATCTAGGGCACGTTGCAGTCATCTAATCTTGACATGACAAAAGCATGGATCTCAGCTTCAACATCTGAAGCTGAAGGTAATGATCACCTGGCTAAAAGACCACAAAGATGAAGAAAAGCATTCCTGCTCTTTTAACATAGTTTAACAGCCAGAACTGATAGCTAAAATTATATAACTGTGAATGACAGATAATTTGATTATTGCTCATGCACCTAATGCAAAATATTTGAAATCATAGCATTTTGTTATTCAAAATCTAAGAAAAGATTGTTATATTTTGACACATTAATCACTGTGGGCTGAGACAGTTATCTACAGGGATCTTAGTTTTCCATGATAAAAACAAAATTCTTAGATTAAAAAAACAAAAATTTGCATTTTTGGCAATTAAAATGAAATGCTGAACCTTAGTTTCCCTCACCACAATATCAGTTGAGCACCATGTTTTACTGATATACAGAACCCCTTTTATTTAAGCCTCCACTATCTGGCTCTCCTTATTAATCATACCACGAGCCACCCAGGTCTGATTGCTCGAGCCCCAGCCGCTGTCAGCCACAGGCAGTTGGTGGTTCGGTTAATATGAAGAGCCAGATAATGGAGGCTCGAATAAAGGGGGTTCTACTGTACATGTTTTTATTTTTTCACAAAATGTAAAAACTAAAGATTTCCTGTAATAACTGCTAATTCTGCGTTTTTCCATGGGAAACGGATTTCTAGGATCCCTGGTTATCAATAAAACATCACCATGTAACAGCAAGGACTGAGATTATCATGCATCCAGAAATTAAAACAGGGCATGCTATTGCATCTATAAATTAAAGACAACTCAGATGGTGACAGGTTTTACTTGAGAATACGATCAGTAAATTTACATATTCAATAAAAAGTTATACATAATGTGTTTTTTTCCGGAACAGGTTAAAATATGGCTCCTGTGTATCTGACATTTCCAATCTGCTTACTGAGATCCTAAATGGTCTTTGTTTCATCTTTCTATTTACACTTGCTCTTCTGCAAGTCTAGAATTGCCTGAAAGAAATGGCAGTTGCCCACACACATTTTCTATTAAAATTTCAAGTCTGTATTTATCGCTCTGCCCTTTCTAAATCCGCTTTTGCAAATAGTTTGGAACAAGTGGTGAAGCAGTGATTACTGTGGGCAGTATAACTCTGAATGTCCTTCCTTTGGTGTAAATCCTCCAGATAATGGAGTATTTTGCATGAAAACTTAGTTTTACTGTCAGCATTGGGAGATCCTCACTACTGTAGGACAGTGATCCCCAAACTTTTGGGGTCACCTCCCCAGTCTATGCTCCCCCAGAAGCCACAATTGAGAGCCAGGGCCAAAGCTGCAGTCGGGGGCCGCAAGCAGGGCCATGAGCTGAGGCTCAAGTTGGGGCCGGGGTGGGGGCTAGAGCTGCAGCCACTGGGCCTAGGGCTGCAGCCACTGGGCCTAGGGCTGGGGCTGTGAACAGAAGCCAAGGCTGGGGTTGCAGCTGGGGGGCAGGGCTGGAGCAGAGAAGGGCTGGGTGGCCCTTCCTCTTTGCCCCCGAGGGGATGGTCCAGACCCTGCTGCACCCCTCCCCCGAAGTTTCCTCCATACCCCTGAGGGGGTGCACCCCACAATTTGGGGACCTCTGCTATAGGCTCTTCCACATAAATATAGACTTCAGACAATTCCAGAACTTAACTATCCTTATAATTAGAAAGATTTTCCTAATATCAAACTTAAATCTCCCTTGCTGTACAGAGCAATTGATCCCCATCCTCTTTAAAACAGCTCTTAACATATTTGAAGACTTAGAGAGACAAGGTGTGTGAGGTAGTATCTTTTATTGACCCAGCCTCTGTTGGAGACACAGACAAGCTTTTGAGTTTACACAGAGCTCTCTTCAGGTCTGGGAAACTAAGGCCATGTCTACAGTAGCACTTATGTTGGCAAAACATTTGTCGCTCAGAGGTGTGAAAAAAACACCCCTATGCAATATGTTTTATTGGCATAAGTGCTCATGTGCACAGCACTATGTCGATGGGAGACGCCCTCCTGTTAACATAGCTACTGCCACTCGCTGAACTGGTTATATATCGTCGCCAGGAGAGCTCTCTCACATTGGCGCAAGGAGGCTACACAAGTCCTCTTACAACAGCACAGCTGTAGTGGTACAGCTGTGCCACTGTAAGCCTGGAAATGTAGACATGGTCTTAATCAGTGTTAGAGCTAAAAACAAGGAACAGACTGTTTAGCACAAGTACTTAATACATATTTCAAGGGAGCATTCAAGGTGAAATGGTTCGTTAACATCCCTCAAGTCATGGGGGAAAGAGAGAAGATAGGAGGGAGATGGAAAAAGCAGTGGGTTGGGATTGTTAAGTGTGTCATAGATTGCTATAAGAAGCCATAAATCCAGTTGTCTGTCCAGTCCATGATGCCATTTCAAATTTAAAAAAGTCTAGCAAAGTTATGAATTAAGCTCCCAAGCTCATTTTTTTGAAAGGGTTGTGCAGGTTTCCTTTGAGGATGAGGAGTGGTAGGTCAAGATATAGAGTGATTGCATTGTGAAAAGTGTCCATCCATAGGAGATATAGTGTTTTTGTATTTTATCATTTTCCTTTTTGAGTTCATCTGAAAGTGTAGTGATTGTCTGATTTCACCCACATAGTTCCTATTGCACTGCATTAGGTATTCCATGGGTTGTGACAGGCATGTGCAGGACCCAGGGATCATAAAAGGTGTGTTGTGGGGGAATGTTGATCATTGTAGCAGTGCAGATACATCTGCAGGTTTTGTATCTGTTATTCTGGCAGGGCCTGATGATACTTTGAGTTGAGTGTCCTGCTCTATGGGGAGCTTGCTTCTAAGAGGCTAGGGGGAAGGTATTTGAAGGTCAAAAGAGATTCAGAAAAGATTTCTCCTCCTTATCTGGCTCACGTGTTCCATGAGCACGAAGAGGAAAACCACAAAGGCTGCAGTGGCAACAGCAGCCGATACAACACAAATAGGTACTATTGTCAGTGTATTCATGATTAGTGATATGATGATGTTAAATTTAAACTATATTTCAACAATAAGGATATTCAAATAACCAAAGCAATTTTCTTCATTTATACATAAAGCTGGAAAAAATGGTGTCCTCATCATGAGATAGTCATATTTATGGACAAGATTGAGATAAATTTCAATGGCTTCTTTGTGCCCAGCAGAGGTCAAGGAGTAAGCTTATCTTGCAAAGAATATCTAAATGTAAATGTTCTTGGTTAAATACTTCAGCAAGTACAAAATGTGCTTCCACTGCTGAGCACCAGCAAGCCTAAATGCTACTAAACAATGGAACTTTCCAAATGCTATACGTTGACCCAACCTAATTTATTAGCTGATGTGAAGTTTGTGTTCTCCCTTTGGTTTAGGAGGAAGCATGGGAAGGGCAACAACTAACCAGGCCAGATGATAGCTAGAGCAATTTATTGTTATTTATGAAGTGGCAATTCTTATGCTTTCTATGACATTAGACTAAAACTATATAGTAATTTTGATTACAATCTGTCTATATAATAAAATTTGAAAGTATTATTTAAAAAGTAGAAGGTTAGCCAAATTGTTTTATCATGCTTATGTTGTCTAGCACCTGGCACCTGACAGGTCACAAGCCAATTAGGCAACCACTTATTAAATACATTTTTCTTAAAGCAATCTTCAATCAAATTTTTCTAGGCTATTATTTTTTCACTTCAAAAGATTTAACACTAGAGATCAGAAGCTTTAGGATACCGCTCCCTTATTAGTTAGCAATGTCCATTTTTCATAATGATTTCAAAGTTCAGAAAGGAACTTCATAAGTGTAATTACCAATTTGGAGGCATACCAAGCTATGGAAAGTTGAGTACAATGTGCCATACTTAAAAATATTTGTTGTGCTTCAGACTTTACTCTGAAATAAATGTTATCAGCTTCCTTCAACTCAAGCATCAATGGAGCATGTTAACCAACATGCAGGATGTTTGATATCATGATTGAAGAGATCCCCCTTGAGAAGACCTGCATGAAACAGAGCTGTACCCGGAAAAGCAAAAGTTACCATAAATTATTGCTAACATGAGAGCTACCTGAAATTTAATGCTTATTTGTTCCTGGGTTTTACACCACATGGAACTTTAACAAAACTGTCTAGAAATGCCAAAAGAAAACTTCCAAACATGAACAAGCATTGTACTGCTTAATTACATACATTTTAAAGCATTTTATTGATATTTGTATGCAGAAGGTACAGGCTATAAAAGCAGGACAAGATTTAATCCTACTTTAAGACGTACACTTCAGTATGTTAAATTTAAATACTAGGTTATAGATAAATACTAATCACTTATCTGCTTTATCATCGAGGGTAAGTTACACATTTACTGATGCAAGTTTTCCATAAAAGCATTATCTTTTTCTTCTGCTTGAGTTCTTACAGAAAAGAAAAAGATCATTTCCATTCATTTTTAAAACAGATGTTTCCATTCATACAACCAAACAAGATTTTTAAAAGGTCTTAATAATAAAATATTCCAAACCAATGATCTAGAATCAGTACACGTTTCTTAATTGGTTACAATAAATAGATGTTAGAAAACCTAATTTCCTAGCACTAGTGTATGCACAACCTACAAGGAGATCTAGACGAGATCAATTCTTTCTCTATTCTTTGCTAAAGAAACTCAATTTAGGTGACTATTTCAATTAGTAATATGTTTAAAGAAAATAGGTCTGAAAATGGAGATTATACCATGCAAATGGCACTCCTAGTTCATTGTTCTAAACATGTTAATTATCCATATAGTTAATGTTATCTGTCTAAATATTAAACTAATCTCTTAAACAATATAGCTTAGAGCTAGTCATTAAATATGTAAGACATCATTAATTCAGTAGGTAAAGTAATTTGATGCATTATAGGTGGCAGCCTAAAAACAAATAGTAGGATTTGCTTTCAGTGTGAACGCAAACAAATTAATATTTTATGTGCCTGTACCTGCACATTTTATGAATACACAGAGTCTCTTGTCATCCATTACATTGTAAACCTAGTTTTTCAGGAATGCATACTTGGTACTAAGTCACATTAGGTTAAAACTTGGTATAAAAATAGTAATACCAGATACACATTTTAGTTACAAAAATTATAAAAGTATGATTAACATTTTTTAGTTATTGCAAAGAAGAAAATGGAGTGTTCCAGCTGTTCCAAATGATGTTGAATGGTTTTGAAATTCTGTAGTTAGAAATGACAGAGATATAGTCAAATTATATAAGAGCTGCAGGCCACATGCACAACAGCTACTTCCCATAAATATTTTTTGAACTGTACGATAGGATGCCAATTTTCTTTTTTGCCCATGTTACCTCTCAGTGCAAAAACTTCTACACAGAAAAAGAGACTGTAATGTTGTAGGGGGAAAGGAGGCAGCTAAGGAAGAATCTCAGTGGTGCAAGTATATCAGACACAAGATAAGAAACAGCACAGGTGGGAAACGGAAGAACAAACTGGGGGATTCTCATGTGGGCAAGAATCCTCCACAATGAGTCAACAGCTATACAGGGCCACCTCTCCCTTTGTACAACAGAGTACATACATGGCAAGATTCAAAGTGTTTGGGTTTCCTTTTTCAGTTTTATTCAGATGGGGCGGTGTGGTATGGAAGGTTGTCGAAGGTGGGAGAGGGAGCTAAGAAAAGTTGTGTGTATTTTGGTGTGCTACTTTCAACTCTATCACAGCTCCAGTGTTTTTTGTTGAACGCTATTGCCTTTTGTTTTTGCTTTTTTTAAAGTTTCATATTTGTTTACCCTTTAGGTCCATGGCATCATAAATATTTATCTGAAATGGTATAGATGCTGATGGGAATGTTTCAGCAGAGGTGTGACGCTGAATAGTTCAGCATATATCCTACAATCAGGACCACAGGAATTTGTAGGAACTGCCTGCCTTCCAAATGAGTTCATCTTCCCTCTTGTATGATGGTTTCACTAGTGCAGGGTTTACTTTATACTACCCTCCACCAGTTTTGCCAAAGTTAGCCCACTTACATCATATATTTTAGAGAAAATAGATTTAAAATTGTTTTGTAATATAGGGTTATTGTGGTTCCCTATATTTAATAAACATAAAGCATTTTTCCAGTTCTCATGGATACATGAAATATGAAGCCTCAGAGAAGAAGGAAGACAATAGGTCTAACAGTAATACAGGGAATCTAACCAAGGAACAGTGGTTAAAGTTAGTCAAAATACTATACTTAAAAGAATTCTCTCCAATGTTTTGGTAAGAAGCTCTAATCATCACCAGGATATAAACTGGCAGCAGCTGGGAACAGCTATTTAAATCTAAGGCTTAAACAGCTTAGTTACAAAAGCTTGTCGAATGTTAAATGCCAGGGACATTAAATACAATATTTTAAGAATTTTCTTTAAAAAGAAAAAATTTAATACTGCATTCCTAGTGCCAGGAAAGAAAAATAACTTCCCTCCTCATATGAGGTAATTCCCAATGTCTGATGAGTTACAGTACTTTGTATCCTCAACAAAAGATAAAGGATCATATTACACAGACCTTATACAATATGCAAGCTTTTTTGGTTAAAAACAGAATTTAACATACCTGTAGCAGTATGGCTTCTAAAAAATGGGTACAGATGATTTTCTGATGTAAATAATAAAAACAGTCCATTCTGTAAGTGGTCTGATCATATAACTGTTTTAGTTGCATAGGTATTGGTCCTTTGTAGAATGAACAATTTGTTAATCATGTAACAGAGATTTTTAAGATACTTTCTATTTCCAGGACATATCACACTCAGGCTAGGTCTATACTGAGCCGCCATCAGATTGATTTCCCTGGATCGACTGATCAGTCTGTGAAGACCCGCTCAGTTGATCCAGAAATCAACCTATGAAAACCACCTCCGAAAGTGGCGCAGCACAGTATGGACGGCATGCAAAACTGAAGCAGCAGAGTCGATGTGAGTTACACAAGTTTTTTATGTCGCTTGTGTATCTCCCATCGACATGGAGGTAACTATAGACCAGCCCTCAGTAATGTATAGCCCATGATTACCCATATAACTAAAATATTTTTGTAGAGATGGGTTGTGCACTATTGTACATGGCAAAGTAGTGTCATTTGCCTTATACTTTCTAGTTTGTTCCTGCTGTCCCATAAAAAGAACAGCAACAGAGTGTAGTGAAGGTGATCTCTGAGAAAATTATTGTATAGACCCATAGCATGCTGTACAATATTTCACCAAATAAAAGCTCCACCTATTGTCTTTCATCGTATACTTGGATCGTAAGCTCTTTGGGGCAGAGACTGTCTTTTCTTTACGCATATATAATGCCTAACAAAATGGGACCCTGCTTGATGATTTGGAGCCCTCTAGGACTCAAGAGAAGAAGAATGGTCCAGCAGTGTGGGTGCTAGTCTGGAACTTAAGATACCAAGGTTCAATCACCAGGGGCTCTCTGTTTGACCCTGAGCAAGTCACTTAGTTTTTCTGTGCCTCAGTTGCCAATACATGAAAATAGGGATAATAATAGTACCCTAACTCACAGAAGGTGTTGTGAGGATATGTCCATTAATGATTGAGAGGTGCGCAAATATTACAGTAATGGGGGCCATAAATACCTGATTAGACAGAGGTTACCACAATAAACAACAATAGTGTGTTACATATTCAAGCACTAAGGGATCAAATGAATTTTCCTATATTGTGTTCTGCATAATTTTTCCCTGTTCTGAATTTGTGTAATCACATAATCATAGAAGTTAAAGGAAGAACCAGGCCAGGGCTTCTCAGCAAAGGTGAGACAAAGGAACAAAGGGGAGAACAAACTTTGTGTAGGACAGTTGATAAAAGGGCTTCTCAACATCTGCAGGAGATAATCTTCCATCTTATATGCCTTCAGATGCTGTACAGAATAAGAGTTCTCCTGCAGACCTGAGGAAGTCTGAGAGAGCAAATACCTACCCATTTACAGAATTCAGAAGGTCCAGGAGTCAATCAGGGGGACTGGGACTTTGCTTCTAGCTCAGCTAGTCAAGTGCTCAATCACATAAATGGCTGAACTGTAAAGCAGCTCACTGATGAAAAATCTCCCAACTTCTCTACTAATGATTTAACCTCCAAAAATACATCATACAAACCATTCTCCAAAGTTGGATTAAAGTCAATTATGCGCTGGAATATTAATCAAATTAAATGACAAATTAATTTGATAGAGAATTGTATAAACTTTGCAGCATTGAAAACTTGCAATTAACAGTGTTCATAAATAAAAAATTAGACTATGACATTTAATACCCTAAATCTTAGATTTTGGAATAATCTGCAAGATAGTCAATTTTCACCGAAGTTCCAGAGGGGTAGCCGTGTTAGTCTGTATATAGCAAAAACAACGAGAGTCCTTTAGCACTTTAAAAACTAACACATTTCTGTAGGCATAAGCTTTCATGGGCTGCAACCCACTTCATCAGCCCACGAAAGCTTATGCCTACAGAAATGTGTTAGTCTTTAAAGTGCTAAAGGACTCTCGTTAATTTTCACTAAAAACTTCTTTATTAGAGGGATCCAAACATGGTTTAACTTTAATAATTTAAAGTGGGCTCTTTAAATATAACCAATTAACAGATTTACTTGTAAATTCTCAGAGAATTCATTCGGTATTCAAAAAGTAAATGCTGTAAATTGAGCAAGACATACTGTATATTTATTATTCGTGCAAAAGGGTTAAAAAATGTAGCCCCCAATTGAGTGCAAATCTTAATGAAACCTTAAATATGGAGCATTTCTGGTATCTCCATATCATATTCAGCCAAACATTCTAATTTATAAATATTTAGAAACCAAGCACTGCCCACAATTAGGAAGAATAAAAATGGCCAGTATCAAAGTTGCATTGGTTACAAAACCAATTTAATTGTATTGTATAGCTGGTGTTTGGGTGAAAGGATAACTACACATTTTTGGAGATTCTGCATTTACTACTCCAGAAAGCAGAGAGATAGAAGCTTTCTGCCCAGCAATCTAGGACAGAATATATCATTAAAGATTATTTTAAACCCATTTTAACACTTTGTTAATTACACTGGACATCAAAGATTTTGCTTCCTGAATGCTTTTGGGTGTATCTTATGGATTTTGGGCTGCTGATTACGAAAATCACCATGAAATTTCCCTATCACATACCATTTTTTTTAAATCGCCTATATTTGTTATTTCAATTCATAATTTAAGTCTATTAAAATGTTGCCCACAATGTAAGCTGAAAAGTTTCCCATCTTGTATCCAAGCATGCCTCGGCATGCAGTGGGAAGGCTAAGGCTTAGGCAGGACGGATGCTGACAGAACAGGTTTTAGAAAGGCTATAAAAGCATTTCGCACACACCGTTCTATGCACTGCATTTATATCAGTTTGCATTCATGTTGATGTACATGCCCTGTGCACATAGCATATTGTGTGTACTCACAATAATAAAGCAATTTTATTTTCAAGAGGAGCCGTGATAGCAAAATGTCTCACCAATGTCGCAACAGCCGCGATACGTTGTTACATTTGTGGCGAATATACATTTAAACCTCAAAGACGGAGCATGACTGCACGTATTAAGAAAGCGTATGAGCTCTACTTTGGCTGTAAAATTGGTGATCAGGACAAAGCCCGGGCTCCTCACATTTGCTAAGCAAAATGAGCTGTCGATCTTTGAGCTTGGCTCAGAGGTACTCGGAAATCAATGCCGTTCGCTGTCCCAATGATATGGTGAGAGCAGAAGGCTCATGTGACAAACTGTTACTTCTCTCTGACCAATGTGTCTGGGTTTTCTGCTAAAAACAAGAAATCCACTGAATACCTTAATCTCCCTTCAGCCATGAGACCCGTGCCGCATGATGACAGTCTTCCGGTACCAAAGCCACCAGACACATGGAGCCTAGAGGAGGCAGACAAAGATGCCATGATGCACAAGCCAGGAATAGAAAATGACACTGATCCAGATTTTGAACCATTTACGTCAAGTGAGCCTCATCTGATAACTCAATCTGAGGTAAATGACCTGGTCAGGGATTTGTGTTTGTCAAAGGCAAAAGCAGAATTACTGCAAAGATGGGGTCTGCTGTTACCAGGCACGAATATTTCTGTCTTTTGCAGCCACCAAGAAGATTTGACACAATTCTTTAGTCAGGTTGATAATCTCTGTTTCTGCACTGACACTGATGGGCTGTTCACTACTTTGGGTTGACAGCAAGACCCACAACAATGGCGTCTTTTTATTGATTCATCAGTGGTAAGCCTGAAAGCTGTTTTGTTACACAACAGCAGTGTCCACCCTTCAATACCAATCGGCTATGCAGTACACATGAAAGAAACCTACAGAAATATGGAAGTTTTGTTGAAACACATACAGTACAGCAACTACAACTGGAACATTTGTGGTGATCTGAAAGTAGTCTCACTGCTACTAGGAATGCAGCTCAGATACAACAAGTATTGTTGGTTCATTTGTGAATGGGACAGCCGTGCTAAAGAGTCTCATTACATTAAAAAGGACTGGCCACTCCGTAAGCAGTTGGTTCCAGGGCAGAAAAGTGTGGCACATAAACCCCTTGTAGACCCGACAAAGATATTTTTCCTCCTCTTCACATAAAACTCGGACTGATGAAAAATTTTGTGAAAGTGATGAACAAGGAAGGTGAAGGATTTCGATATTTGAGACAGATGTTTCCCAGAATAACTGATGCAAAGATTAAGGAAGGCATTTTTGTTGGTCCACAAATCAAATAGGTCATCAATGACAGGCAGTGTGAAGAACTTCTAGTAGGGGCCGGAGAAAATCACATGGAAGGCATTCAAGGATATTGTTGAAAATTTTCTTGGTAACTACAGAGAACCAAACTACGTGCAGCTGGTTGACAACGCATACAAAACCATTAAGTGCAACATGTCACTAAAGATTCATTTTCTGTATTTGCATTTAGACGTCTTCCCTGCAAATCTTGGTGCAGTCAGTGACGAGCATGGTGAAAGGTTTCACCAGGACATTGCAATCATGGAAAAATAGTTACAGGGCAACTGGAATCCATCAATGCTGACTGATTATTGTTGGACACTTAAATGAGAAGCCTCAGACACTGAGGACAAATGAAAATCATCAGCAAAACATTTTTAGCTCAGTTGAACTATTGCAAAGTGTCAGCACCATTATGCGATTAAACACATTACATTCAATAAAAGTCAATTTCTTGTTTCTCCAAATTCCTACGTGATACAAGTAGTCTGAAATTATATTTGTGTTCAGCTTCTAGTGGTCTAGCATAATCTAAAAAAAATTTCGGAGGAAGCAGCCCTTTCAAAAAAAAATTGTTGTCCAGTGTTGCTTTAAACAGAAATAGAAAGAAATTAAATTCAAAATTTGCTAAATAGTATATTATAGTATATTATTATAGTATAATATTACTAATTATAATTATTAGTATTACTATTATCAGTATTACTAATACTATAATACTAATTATATATTATTATAGTATATTACAGTATATAATAGTACAACTCATTTTTACTGCAGTGGCTCAAGCATAGGAAACTCTTAATCCAGTGTTGTCTGTGCTTGATCCTCTTGAATTTCCCTTAAACTAAATTTCTTTTGAGACTGGTAATCAACAGAATTTTTTTGTTTTCAGGAAGTTCTTTGCAAACTGGTAAAAGTACAGAAAAGTCAATGATCAATTTTTGAAGGAAAATGTTTTATTTTTCCTCTTAATATTTGCTTTACTTAATGGGGCTTACATCTGGGTTGGGAATTTCATATCTTTTCAATTCTATACCTCTTTGATAGAGCCCAGAAGAATTGTATCTTTATTGTAGATGCCCAGTAGTGTGATAACCCAAGAACTCTCAATCTTGTTTTGTCAAAATATATTTAAAATACCCTGCAAAGTTTTTTTTATGACATTCCTCATTCTTAAGATGGAGTTAGTAATAGCTGGATATAAACCCTGACATGATTAGTGACTAGGACTGGCAGAAAAACAAGAATTCCATTCTGTGAAAAGTAGATGTTTTGAATTTTTTTTTCATTCTGCATCAGAACAAAAACAAGACCTTTCAAAATTTTTCATGAAAAACAATTCTATCCCAGACCTACCTTTTTGGTAAAAGTTTAGTCAAAACAAATGTTTCCATGAAAAAGCATTTTGCTACAGAAAACATTTTTTGACTGGCTCTACTATTTGTTTGAAGTAGTTCTGATAAACATTCTGCATAGTATTGTAGCTGCCGGGGGTTTTACATATATTTTTTCTCTAAGACGTTTGTGGCTTTATTACTGTTAACACTCTGTAGGTGCAGCCAAAAAACTATACCCAAATCCACACACCAAATGCACATAAGGAGATATTCCCTATTCCCGGTAGGCTTACTTGAAGATAGTGCCTGAAGTTCCAGTATTTCTGGACACGTATTCATTACAGAAAAGCTTTTTTTTCCCCACCTAACACACTTCAACCAGAGATTTATGACTCTTGAAAAAATAAGCTGTTTATATAATTATTTGTTTTGTGGCAGCATCCAGAAGCCCCAGTCACAGACCAGAACCATGTTGTGCCAGACGCTGAATGAACATATATAGTACCAGGCAGAAAAAGAAAGGATACTATACTGTGTAGCTTACAATCAGAGTGTTAGAATAGCCACTACCTGGGTAATTCTAATGTAAGGAAGAGGAAACCCCATGTTTTTGTACTGAGAGTTTCCCTGAGATTCTTCTGCCTGGGTAGTAATGTCTTCCCTTTCTCCCCCATGAAAGAAGCTAAGGGTCCATCCCTTACTCCATAAAAGCCCTTTAACACATTATAATCTGGTCCCCTGCCTCCCAGTGGACTCTCAAGATGCTATCAGAGTACCAGACCACTGATGCCCCAAGAACGTGCAGGCAAACACCGCCTGCAGTGATTTGCCACTTTCCATCATGAGAAGAGCCGGGGGAGGAAATGAAGGGGGGATCTAATTCCTCCCTGCCTACAATTTGGGAGCCATACAAATATTCCCAAAGGGGTTTCTAGGGTTGGAAGGTGAGGGGGAGAATGAAGCATGCTGCAGAGACAACATTCTTATCTTCTGCATGATCACAGCTTGATCCACATGCACAGGCTCTTTTGATTACACAAGCAAATAGCCTGTTAAATGAACAATACAATAGCCTGGTAAGAGAGTACGTAACAGATGAAGGGGAGCTGAAATGAAGAACATCTAGCAACTATGGTGATGGGCAGAACAAACATGTGTCTCCACCCAGCAGATCGTTCAAGTTGCTGAGTTTTCCATGTTCATTGTCAATTTATTTTTTAAATCTAATATTTTATTTTCATTTAAAAATCTATATTTTGGGATTCATCATTGAAATGCTTCGGAGAAGTACTATACTGTAATTTAATGAGGCATTTGAATGGTGTGACTGACTGGCACACAAGTAATGGAGAACTGTTACATTTATAAGGGGTAGCACAAGAGGCAGCAAGAATCAGTTAAAATTTAACTAGACAAAACGAGAATATATACTAAATAGAACAATCCTGCATTTTTGCATGGGAGCTGGGACATGAAATGGATGACCTACTAGTAACAAGAACTTTGCAAATTGGAAAGTGATTTCTACAGCATCATGCTTACTTTCCATTGCCACAACCCTGTTCTCTATTGTCCAGTTTTGCATTTCTAATTGTTGGAATAGATTTCTCTCATCCGTAGGTCTATATCAGACCTCTAGTAGCAACACAAAACGTCTTCCACTTCATGGCTTGTGAACAATTGTGCAACAGAAAATCCCTGTCCAAAGTGAAAATCCCAGGTTATGTGCATCACTCAGATAAAAAAGGTATTATTCATATGCACATTTCAGTGTTGCTAGCTCTCAAGTTCAGTATTATTTAGTGTTTTTTGTTGTTGTTTTGTTTTATTTTTTAAAGTCCAGCTAACTGGAATCATGAGATTGCATGAGCATTTCAGCTTCCATTAAAAGAAAATTCTAGATTCTGTGATTATAGACAAAAGCTTGAAACGTGAACCCTATAAGATCAAAAACCAGAAGGCAAATTAAAAATCTTATATTTTGGTGCCTGACTCATGATTTTTGAATGTTTGGGATTGGCACTACCGACATTTATGAAGTCCTGTGATCCTGCTTATTATCTGTTAGTGAAAAAGTTAGTGTAATCAGTTATAGACTAGCTATGTGGGAGGTAACATGCCAGATGTGACAGTTACTTATTTTTAATTAGAATGGTAGGCATATTTTATGAATTTTTATTTTATTTCACTAATTAATGGACAATACATGAGGCTCTACAGGAAAAAAATTCTTGAGTATTTTCAGGAAATGATGGCTATTGGTTTGTTTATATGAGGATAAAAATCCCACAGAAGGCCTGGGTCTGCTGATTTGGGCTTGTGTGGCTCGGGCTCCAGGACTGAAAAATCTCTGGGCAGACATTCAAGCTCGGATTGAAACCTGAGTTCTGGGACCCTGCAAGGGTGGACAGTCCTAGAGCTTGGATTCCAGGCTGAGCCTGAATGTCTACACAACATTTAGCCCCACAGTCCGAGCCTGAGTCAGTAGGCCATGCCAAAGGTCTTTTATCCCTGCATAGATGTACCGTCTATGAACACAACATGCTTTAGACAGGGCCTCATACATTCTGCAATTCTAAAATGTCATGGAATCCACGTCTTGCCATTCTATAAATTAACAATATACCCTCCCCTGGAATACTGTGCTCAGTTCTGGTTATTTTATCTCAAAAAAGATATAACAGAAATAGAAGGGGTTCAGAGAAGAATAAAGAGAATGGTTAGGATATGGACAAACTTTTATGAAGAAAGACTAATGGCTAAGCCTATGTATCTTAGAGAGGCGAGGGATAAATGATAAAAATATACAAAATACTGAGTGGCATAGAACAATAGATCTATTCATCATCTCTCATAATGCCACTGTACAGGAGCGGTCAAACTGAAAGTTTGCAAATTCAGAACTGAGAAGAGGAAATAGATTGCACACAATTAGATTTAAAACATGATACAGGACAAGATTCTTGCCCAAAATACTTACAATCTAAGTTCCTTCATATCTAGCTATCTGAAAATGAAAATACATTCATTTGATTTATAAAGAGACACCTGCCACTGACCATATCATTTGCCGTGTCCTCAGAAAATGAGTGTGTATTCTGCCTGTTGCAAAAATGTGGTTTCCAAAATTTACATGCCATACAAGGAAACGTTTCAAAAGAGGCATATATCAGAACTCCTCCAAATCCACTACTAGCTGAACATACCATAATCAATCTCAGTGACTGATTTCATTAGTCTATTCAGGGTTCACGCATGGAGAAAGGCAGATTACATGAATACTGCAAGGATGATATTGAAATGAGTTCCATAGACAAGTCTTATACTGCATAGCAATTTTAAATTAATGGACAAGACATCCATCAGCTATGCACAGATATGACATATGAAATCACAAGCCCTAAGGTGGACATATCACAGCACAGACAAAGCCTGATGAGGAGGTAGGAAGACAATGGGGAGCATGCTGGGTGTGACATGCACTTCAATAAGTAGCAGCATATGACTTTTAATCAAATCTTTATGAAGTCTACGTATTTATATTTCACAAGACATACACGAGTGAAAAATTTATGTACATACTTTTATATAGCATGATTGTAGAGAATGAATATATGATGTGAAGGGAATGTTCCTCGTGATGAAACAAAGTGTATCTGAAAGATATAGCATCAAGGTATCTACCTACCTGCTTATATCTGACAATGCATAGATGTGTTCTTCATATTTTTAGAATGTCAGTTAGAACATTTTACATATCACTTATCTGGTCAAATGTAAAAAACATTTTATGGAGCAAAATGTCTAAGAATCTGTCCTGTAGGTATGAGGTGCAATGAGAGAATATATAAACAGTGAACAGATGGCATGATGAGACTATAGTCATTTTTCACATAGGTATTCATATCAACCTTCCCCCCACCTCTCAACCCCAACACACCATATTTCCATAGCTGCATGACCTTACGTAAGGCTATACTCTTCACTAGAAATGCTGCACCACTTTGGTTTAGACACACACTGAAGTGACAGGAGAGGTCTTCCCATCACTGTATTTAATCCGTCTCCCGGAGAAGCAGTAGCTAGTTAATGGAAGATTTCTTCCATTGCCCTAGCGCTGTCTACACTGGGGATTAAGTCGGTTTAACTATATTGCTCAGAGATGAGGATTTTTTACACCACTGAGCGACATAGCTGGATCAATTTACATTTTAGTGTAGACCTACATATAATTTATGCATCACTTTTGGTACATAGAAATCCTTTTATAGTCTCAATTTCTGAACCTTTGAGGACAAAAGAGGAATAAAAATATAACTCTCAAGATTAAAGAAGAAACATAATACAATAATGCTTATTTGGCATTAAGACAGTCAGTTTTCCAAATTTAACAGCTGGGAAAAAAAGTATGTCAGCAATTTCCTACAATGTTCTTCTGGGAGTTCTGAGTCAGAACATTCCATACAACAAGCACACTCAGAATAAAAGAAAAAAACAGATGCAAAAAAATTTTTTTTTAGCAAAAGTAATTTTATACACTTAACATTGTTTATTGTCCTCAGTAGTTCAAATGAACTGAGAATTTAATGTGTTTTTTTTTAAATAAGGTCTTCAAAAAGAGAAACAGAAGAGTTGTTTTATTTTTTTCCATTTTTATCCTCCATGTCGAATCACAACCTTCAGATATAAACACTCCACTTTTTAAACGTTTTTTTTTTTTCTTTCTTTAGTGTCCCTTTCAAGCAAGTTTTTGCATTAAAAGATGGCAAGAAGAGAAGGACTAGATTTTTATTTTTAGGATTGCTTAACTAGAGATCCAGGTGAAAAAAGGCACAGGTATTCCCGTTGTAAAGGGAAAAAAAGTAGTGACAGATGTGAATGATAATCATGAGGTTAGAAACTAAAGCCAGACATCTGACATCCCACAGATTATTTGTCATTTGTTTCTATAAAACTATGCTTCAAAAGTCATTCTTAGGTTTTGTTGAGGAGCTTGGGAAACACTGGCTACTGAACACCTGATTTAAATAAAAGTTGTCAGAGTTAATTAAATTTTAAAAAAGAAAAAGCCAGTTTCCACAGCCAAATAATTTGATTAATTAAGAAAATTAAAATTGTGGGATTTTAGGAAAATGGCTATTTCAGGTGAATTCAAATAAAGGCATAAGAATAGTACCTGCACATTGTACAGTTAACCCAAGTGGCACAAATGGCATTTGTGCATTACCTAAATGGTTCTATTTCTGTTATTCATTTGCTTTTAGTGTGAACATCAACATGCCAGGCCTACTAGAATGATTTATGTGAAATCCATCAAAGTATGGAAGACTTCTTTCCTATTCCAAGGCCTAGTCACATTTACACTGTGGCTACAGCTACATTATTAAATAATTAAATTATTAATGTCTATTAAAAAAAAATGTTTTCAGAACAACTTTTATAAGATGTTTCTACTGGATTTGAACCTGTCTGAATCATTTTGTGAAGTGTTTCTTCTGATCTATATTAGCATTTACATCTTTTTTTTAAACTGGTGCAGCTGTGATCGTGTTGAAAATGTGCACAGAATTTTCTGGTGTAGGTGAGACCCAAGTAACTACAACAGAAAGTTGAAGGATAAAAATGGACTTTGGCCCTTCTGATAATGTAGCGACTTTGTCTATGCACAACTTATGAATTCTGGTTGATTTTATAAAATTGTTGTATTATTAAATGCCTCCATGTACATGAAATCCACCATCTGCTGTCAGGACTGTCACATATCCCCCAGATCATGGACAATAGAGGTTTGTTAACCTTTGATGCTCCCATTTAAATGAGAGCACCTCAAGACAATGGGATAGCTGAGACCTAGGGAAACCAGTTTTCTCCAACTTCTCTGCGGGGGACTGGAGTCTAGAGGAGCAGAATTTCCCCAGAAGCAAGAATGGAGATACCAGGAGTTATTGCCAGGATTTACAAACACAGAAGAACTGTGAGGAAAGACTCACAAGAGGAACAAAAAGGCTTGCTTTCATAGCAGACGGGACAATTTCTGACTATGGTAACAGCCACGGTCAAAGGAAACAGGCTGCCCAAGAAAGACTCGATGATATAGAGAAGTCCTGTGCAGAAGGATGTATCCGGGACTCCTTAAGAGTCTGACCTAAGCTCAAAGAATGCTCCCGAATAGTGAAGACACGGAGGCAGGGAAATGCAGGCAGAAGCATTTTTTTTTAAATCTCAAACTGTATATTTCTTGTGCTAGCTAAAGTGAACTGCATTTTGGTTTTTGGGACCTTTACGAAGTCTATATTATGTGTTGCTTTCACTATTACATGCCCCGGAAGAGGTGAACTGTAAACCTAGAGTGCTCACAAGTGCAGAGGTCTGGGAAAGCTTGTACTTAAGTGACTGTGGAGTCTGGAGGGTCAATACTAGTCGTGGGGGCCCAGCATAGCTATGCCATGAGGTCCCATTTCTGTGAAGGGGTAACAAGCAAAGTGTCTGTGCCCAAGAAATGTGCCAGAGAATACAAAGATAGTTAATGCTGCTGCCTACTCAGATCAAGGGAAGCTTAAGAATACATGGGTCTAGCCTGTTGGGATGTAAACAAAGTAGCCTAGTGATTGTCCAGCTAGGACAATTCTAAAAAGGCAGCGTGACAGCCTAAAAGCAGAACTGTTCTTCCCCAATTCTTCTCAACTGTATAACAGCTTTACATTGTTTGGAAACAATTCTTCTTACTCTCTGCATTTAACCTTTTACCTTAGATTAACTTCCATAACAGCATTTCAACTGCTATTATTGGAAGTTCCAGTCTTAACATCATTTAAAATGCATAAACTAACATATCTGGGATACTGTTTTTAGATCTGGTTTATGTTCTTGGTGGTCACAGTGCCTGCTCTTATTATTTCGTAGCCTTTGTCAAAAAACACTGTATGCTTCCTGGGCCTGCTACTTGGAACCAGTTACCTCCAAATGTCTCATCAGCTAATCATTGAATTCGTAAGTGTAGTACAGTGCATATTATTTGGCACCAAAAGTGTACAGGATATTATACAGAGATGTAGACAGAATTCCTGACTGACTCTACTGTTCAATATCTTCTTTACTATACATGGGAATGGAAAAGCGTTTTATTTTTTAGGGTCTTTTCTTCTGAGCAAGGCATTGGCAAGTGTCCCTATGACCAAGTTGGAGCTCTGTAGTCCCTGCACCATGAAACAGTAAGAACCACCATCCCCACTTATCTTGATTCTGCTCCTTGACTGCAAAAGTTCAGAACACATGAAAAAATATGGACCGCTATGTGGTAGTCCCAAAAGCAAAAGTAAAGTTACAAGATATGCTCCAGCTGTCCACCAATTCTTGTCTTAAATTATGGCTTTAGAAAGTTAATGTCTTGTGTTTATAATTCTTTAAAGGTTTTAGAAAAATAAAGTGTGTAGCCAAATAGCCTGGATTGTAAAAGAGGCCTCTGAATTTTGACACTGGGAAAAATGTGTTTACTTTTCAACATTGAGAGATACTAGTATGTGTTATTTCCAAGTCATTTTTCATCAGACAGCATATCTATGAAACTCCTGCTCTCCATGCTCATTCAAGACCCTTCTTTTCCTCCTCTCTTCATTGACTCAACTCTGATCTTCCAGTTCATCGGTTCTGCACCGCACCTCTTTTTCTCTCTCCCATAATTTGATGGTATAATTTGTATAATTTGATCTGCCATAATTGCCATAATGCCATAATTTGATCTGCCAATGCTGCACGTAGATGGCAACAACACGAAATGGGCAATAGTTGTATCTGTGTGGGTACTAGATTGACAGCAGTCACATAGACTTCTTCTATATTTGAAGAGAGTCACATGTCAGATCAGTCTTCCATCAATGGCATTTCAGTGTGTTCAAAGGCCTCTGTTTGGGCAGCAGGTTTATGTGACAACTAAAATATGAGTGTTCAATGTAGCAGTTATAACAACTCTTATATGGACAGGAAATATGACTGTCTAAATAGTTGAAAGGAAACAAAACAGTTTTCAGTGTCTAATGTCCAATTCAGTGTCTAATGTCCAAATTGCAGACACTTTAGATTATTCCAGCAAGTTGCAGTCTTCTATCACTTGAGACTGAGATGACTACAATTGTGTAATGATATCCAATGTGACGAAGGCAGTACATTTCTGCAGAAGGTTTATAGAGCTGAGGTAAAAAGAAGTATAGCACAAGGCGAACTATGATTGAGACTGGAAGATGGAATTTTGATGTACTTAAAAAACATAAATCCTCCCATATTGACTCTTGTCAAAGAAAGAACACTTGAAAGCGACTGTTCAAGATGGAAATCCATTCCATGTCCAATCACGGCTACATCATAGCCATGTGAATGTTCTGCTGCATGATCTCTATGAAGCTTGTCCCTTTTACTTCTGTCTTGGGTGTATTAGTCTGAAGTAACAAGGAAGAAGAGGAACACAATGAATAACTAAAAGCAGAAAGAACAAAGTGGAATGAAATTAGGATCCCACTGTAACGTTTAAAATTAAACTGGAGAACTTGAAGGATGAAAAACATTATTAGTTTATTTACTGGAAAAACATATCTTAGACTCAGTAACAGCACCAATCCTTTAAAAAATAAATCAGAATTTCTTCTTGCGAATTTTCACTTTAATGTGTGGATAAGTTTCAAATTCAGGCTGATATTTTGGTACTCTGAAATGGTTCTGGGCCCCTGGAAGGGACAAAAGCAGGATCCATCTGTTTGAACTTTGGCCGGTAACGTTCCCTGAAGTTTTGGAGGTGCTTAAGGAGTCTCAGGGTCTCTCATGCAAAGTGGTCCCATAGTCTAATGATTGGTGCAATCTAATAGGCAATACTCGGTAACTCTTATAATTCCATTCTTCTCTCTCACAGTACCAGGACAGTAATTTTGGGAAACTGTACCAATGCTGTCTCATGTGGCAGTACCACAGGGCTCTGCTCTGTTGCCCTTCTGTCCAGTATATCTCAGAACCTGAAAGAGGAGGTGGTAAGATATGACCTGCAGTGTCTCCTGTCTGCAGGCCACACTCATTTCTAGCCCAGACATCTGTTACCATTAATAGTCTTAGCCAGTGACTTGCTGGAATATTAAAATTCAACCCACTTGTCTTAAATAAAGTTATTCTCATGATGGGGAGAAAGAGAAAAATGATATACCAGAGTATCAGTGTTCAGCCTTGCAGCCATGGAGCCAGGAACCAAAAAAGGAGGACAAAAATGGCTTTAATGAAATCTTTGCAGCTTCCTATTTCTGGTACTGGCTGGTTTGTCCCACAATATAAGTTAAAGCACCTTCTGAGTGACTTTAACATTCACCTCATTGTCCCAAAGGACTGTTCCAGAAGCTGGGAATAGCCTCATTATCCCTGTATCCTTTATGCCAGGCATTGCAAGGAATGGTGATGTAAAGCCACTATGCTGGCTCTACAATCTTTGGGGATTGCAATGCAAAAGGGTCACAAACACCCTGAGAATTGATGCTACTGTCTGTGCACAATTGACCTTTCCTTGTTCTAAGGTTAATCCCCATTTTACCTAGTCACACTTTTCAGCAAGACAAGCAATACATTCACTAATACAGTGCATGTATTATATCAATTATAATAATGGCAGTCACCAGAAGACACATGTTATGATGTCTCCTAATTGATTACACTTTGGATTATTTAAGGAAGGTGACATTCTCACTGCCTAAAAGTTTCCCTGCTGATCTGTGTGTTTCTGGGTCCGGAAGTTGTTTTGCTTTTGCAATATGGACTGAAAGCCATTGTAGTGCCATAAGGGCAACCAGAGTAGACTGCTTCCAGCTTCCTCTAGGGTAGAACTGAGTCATTGTGGTTGGTGGGACTCACAAAGGGTAAAACATTCATCCTAGACTAGGTAAGTAGAAGTCAGGGGGCAACTTTTGCCATGCTGCTTCCTTTGGGAGAATCTGGAATGTTTTCTTGAGGAAGGGCCTACAACTTCCTCAGTGAGTGTCTGGGTTTCCTGCCAGAGTGAGTATTGTATTTGCATTTTTCCCATTCCCATCCAGGTCCTAGAAACACATGGTGGAAAACAGTTTGCACAGAACTCAGAGAGATTTCTCTTCTGTAAGTTTGCCACAGGAAGAATTATTTCTGGTAATGAACTCATCTGTCCATTAAAATGTGGAGTCAAAATGCACATTATAAAACATCTGTTGGAATGAAAAGAATTAGTTTGGAAACAAACAAACAAAAAAACTCCACACCTGTGAATTAATCCCCAATTCACCCAATTTGTCCACATAGATCAGTCTGTCTAGAGAGAATGCTTCACTGAATTTTTGTTTTAATACCCAGGTCACACAGCAACAGTGAAAGTCCTGAGCAGAAGGTAACAAATCAGACTAAAAAAAAGAGCTACATTTTAACTCCAACCCTTAATATTAGATTTGACATCATGCTGTTTTAGTATAAAAAAAACAACTATACAAAGAAACTCTACACACACAAAAAAGGGAGTAAATGTAAATATTTTCAAAGCCAAAACTTCAGGATATAAATATCTTTTCACTCAATGAGCTGAAATGGATACCATGTATTTAAAGTTGTGAAACAAATGCACACCCACAAGTAATATTTAAGTCTATAATTAATTACTACATCATTGCCCTACGGATTCCACACTTACTATACTAAGTTCTATTTTGCGCATACAGCATGACAATGTCTGTATGTCACTAATGCAGAGTATGATGTTTGTGATATATTTAATATCTAAGTTATTGATTTAGACTGCTTAGGGGATATCTGATACGTACAGTATTTCCAAAACACACTGAATTAAACAAGAGGTAGCTAGGGTTACTCTGTTTGGTTGTACTGCACAAAAGGAACACTTTCAGAAAGACTGAAGTGTTCTGGGTTTTTTTTTAAAGTACTAAGGAGAGTTGAACTGACAAATTCATTCCAGTAGAGCTCTGTCTAAAACATATATTTATATTTATTGATGCCATCAAAGAAAATAGGAAGAGGAAATTCTTTACACATTAAGGATCATAATGTTGCTCTAGATTTGGGTTGCTATTAATTGAAAATCAGCCACTGCAGACTAACATGCCATAGTAGTGTCAAGAAGTTTAACTGCTTCTTATTTTCTTTTAGTTTTTTTTTTTTTTGTTCTGTACATTTAAACTGAAATATGTCCATCAATTCATCTCTCAACGTACAGGAAAGAAATACATTAAGGAATATAGTCACACAGTAAGCAGATTTCATTACAAGGGACATGCATGGTTTTCATCAGATATACCCAGACTATACATAAATAGCTAATGTATCTTTACATTTGTCAGATATCTCCCATGTATATTACAATCCTTCAATTCTTTCCTCACGAAGCAAAATATTAATTGATTTAATAATGTTACTGATTACCTCCAATTAATCATTGACTTTGTTGACATGTACAAACAATATGCTTTTTGTCTTGTCAACACACTGATAAGACTTTCTAAACTTAAGATTTTTTTAAAAACTTGGACAGTTATAAACCATGTACACTTTCAGATTGCTATGGCATGATGTTCACTGAAATGATGTATTCCAATAACAATTTTTTAAGAAAACAAAAGTACTTAATTCATGTATCTCTAGAATATTAATTGTCTGGTCATGATCTAAGATGTTTTGCACTTTACATTACATTGAATTCTGCAATGAGCAATAAATGCAGCCATTAATATATTCCAGAAGGGTGACACCACGTATCAACAAGAAAGGACCTGCTTCTGCAACATACTGTATGTCAGAGCTTTCAGCATTGTGCACTATTATAAAGAAGATTGGCTAGCAACATTTCTAAACTAAATTGTAACGGAAGCATCTGGTACTAACTCCAGAGCCCACTTTGCTTCCCAAGTCTTTCAAATTTTTCAGTAGAAAGAAGATTTCAATGCACCACCTTGTGAATGGTATGAGGGCCCCATTTTTAGATTCCAGGAGGATTCACATAACCTCATGTCAGTTCTGCTAAAACCAGATATACTACAAATCAAATTTTGTGGAGGGGAAACCACCTGGTTCCATGTACTGCACTTCAGTGTCTATTAAATAAAAGGTACTATACTTAATATACCAGAAAGGAACAAATTCTGGACAGGATAATGGACAGGAAACATTTCTGGAGATGGGACAAGGTGATGGAACAGAGCTTGTAAAGAAACCAATCCCTACTTTAAATGGCAACCATCCCATGACAGTTGTGATGATTTTAAGTATCTTCACTTTGTCTTGTTTTATTCATGAGACCTATTAACCCCCTGATCTGGCCAAGTGTTCAGATTTCTGTACAAATTGAACCCAATTTGAGGCACATCTGAGGCCTACCTACAAGTGCTCTCTAATAGCGTGCCTGATGCAGATAAAAGAATATTCAAACTAAGCTTAGTTTAAATATTGGTATTCATTTTACATTTGTACTTCAAGTTTAAAGCATATTTTAAATATAATTATGATTGTATTTTGTGAGATGTCTAGATCTTTCTGATAAAAAGGTGCCTTTTTTGTCATGATTATATTTTCAGTTAACATGTTTCTATTACAAGCAAAATTTAGAATTATTTCTTTTAACGAGACCAGATAAAAAGATTTAATTTTAAATTAATGTAAACTGCATTTCAACAATTATGGCAGTTTCATGATTTTTGAAAAAACAATCCCTGAAGCAAAGAGTGATATTTTTTCTTTTTATGATAGTGGGCTAATATGCTAGAAGATTCTTGTGCTTGCTCAAATTAGCTTCTACATTTTTTCTGGTTTTATTTTAGTAGCATATTCCTACAGGCAATTCCAGACATCACTAAAAATCCTTATGCAATTTTATCCAGGATTCTATATTTATCAACAGACACTTCATCTTAACTGCAATGTTTTTTTCTCAGCTGGAACCATGTTTTAAAACAGATAAAAGCATAAAATAAAGTTTTCCAATACTAAATATCATGTAATGCGACAAATTATAATTTAAATTAGAGATTAAGTTCTGGTTCCTGCACAGATTTAAGTATATGACTACCTTTATGCACATGAATAGTTCCATCAAATGCAATGGGATTGCTCACATGCATAGTTATTTACGTGCATGTGTGTTTGCAGGATAAGGGGGCTAAGATACTTTATGGTTTTGATAAAAGAATAAAACAAGTTTATTTAACTATAAGGAGATTGCCTACATGAGTACAAGTACAAGGCATTAAAATCAGAAATTATTACAAGAGAGATAAAGATAACATGCTTCCTAGTAATAAAACAAACTAGATTTGGTTCAAGGTGAAGTCCATTACCAAATGTTCTCAGTAACCCTGGTGACCAATTCTCAGGCCAGGATCTGCTCCCACATTCCTAAGGTTGTTTCTTTTTGTCAACTGAGGTGAAAGAAAGAGAGGGGAGAAAGAGAGAGGTACAGGGAGAGAGACTTTGGGATCTTTTTGCTCCTCACTTTTATAGTTCAGTTACCCTTTGAAATGCATCTTCCTGAGGTTTACTCCTAGATAAAGTTAATTCTTGCTGTGTGGAGAGAGAGAGACAAGGCATCTGGTTGTGAAAGAGGTTTCATGCCATTGTCTGCTAAGATGCAGACCCATTTGTTCCTACTCCCCTTCCTTGCCAAAGAATGGCTACTTGACAGGTAATTGTCCATCAACTTTGATGACACCTGGCTAAAGGTGTCAGCTTGTCCTTTGTCTTTGAGAAACAGAGTTACCCACTCCCCAGACTTGCCTGGTAAATGTAACCCAGTCATGATTTCAGCTTATGTTCACAACTTTACATATAATGTTGCTACATACATCTCCCCTTGATATTATTGACCGCCAATGCCAAGTGCTTCAGAGGGAATGACCAGAACAGGTAATCAACAAGTGATCCATCCTGTTGGTCATTCCAAACCTCTGACAAACAGCAATCGCTGCTTATCCATTGATGGACCTATCCTCCATGAATTTATCTAGTTCTTTTTTGAACCCTATTATAGTGTTGGCCTTCACAGCATCCTCTGGCAAGGAGTTCCACAGGTTGATTGTGCATTGTATGAAGAAATACTTCCTTTTGTTTGTTTTAAACCTGATGCCTATTAATTTTATTTGGGGACCCTTAGTTCTTGAATTATGTGAATAAGTAAATAAAACTTCCTTATCTATTTTCTCCACACCAGTCATGATTTTATAGACCTCTGTCATATCACCACTTTTCAGCTTGGAAAAAAGATGGCTAAGTCCCAATCTTATTAATCTCTCCTTAAATGGAAGGTTTTCCATACCCCTAATCATTTTTGTTGCCCTTTTCTGTACCATTTCAAATTCCAGTATAACTGTTTTTAGATGGCACAACTAGCTCTCCAGGCACTATACAATATGTGGAAGTACCATGGATTTATAAAGAGGCAATATGATATTTTCTGTCTTATTCGCTATCCCAGTCCTAATGATTCCCAACATTCTGTTAGCTTTTTTTGACTGCTGCTGCACATTGAATGGATGTTTTCAGAGAACTATCCACAATGACTCTAAGATCTCTTTCTTGAGTGCAAACAGCTAACTGAGACCCCATCATTTTATATGTATAGTTGGGATTGTGTTTTCTGACATGCATTACTTTGCACTTATCAACCTTGAATTTCATCAGCCATTTTAATTCCCACTCACTCAGTTTTGTGAGATTCCTTTGTAACTCTTCACAATCTGCTTTGGACTTAACTATATTGAGTAGTTTGGTATCATTTGCAAATTTTGCCACCTCACTGTTTACCCCCTTTTCCAGATCATTTATGAATATGTTGAACAGTACTGGTCCCCTGGGAGATACACCACTATTTACTTCTCTCCATTCTGAAAACTCATCACTTATTCCTACCCTATGTTTCCTATCTTTTAACCAGTTACTGATGCAGGAGAGGACCTTCCCTCTTATCCCACAACTGCTTATTTTGCTCTTCCCCAACAAATTGTATTAGTCGATGTGTCTGATAATTCTATTCTTTACTATAGTTTCAACCAGTTTACCAGCTACTGAAGTTAGGCTTACCAGCCCTTAATTGCCAGGATTGCCTCTGGAGCCTTTTTTAAAAATTGGTGACACATTACCTATCCTCCTGTCATCTGGTACAGAAGCTGATTTAAATGATAGGTTACATACCACAGTTACTAGTTCTGCAATTTCACATTTGAGTTCATTCAGAACTCTTGAGTGAATACCACCTGGTCCTGGTGACTTATTACTGTTTAATTTGTCAATTTGATCCAAACCTTCTCCTAACAACACCTCAATCTGGGACAGTTCCTCAGATTTCTCACCTAAAAAGAATGGCTCAGGTTTGGGAATCTCCCTCACATCCTCAGCTATGAAGACCGATGCAAAGAATTTATTTAGTGTCTCCACAATAGATTAATCTTCGAGTGCTTCTTTAGCATCTCGATCATCCAATGCCCCACTGGTTGTTTAGCCAACTTCCTGCTTCTGATATATTTAAAAGCCTTTATGACAATACAGTAAGAAGGAAAAAAATGGATTCACACACAACAAAGGAAAATAAGTCACTAGAAAATGGAACAGATTACCTATTCTTCTTACAGGAATAAAAAATTGAAACATTAGTTGATCCTCATCCTGCACAGACTTATGGCATGCTTTACTTTATGCACTGTGAGTAAAAGTCCCATTAAAATCAACAGGACACTGACCATTAGTAAATTTAAGCACATATGTGAACTTCACAGGATTAGGGCCATTGCACAAATCACTTAATAGGAACATTCAGTTAAGACTTTGGAAGAAGATCAGTGCCAGAGGTATTTTTACATTTAATTCAGTAAATAATGAAAGAACAGGTTTGAGGGGATGAAGAAAGAGAAAGGAAAATACACCAGGTGTAATACAGTCTCATAAAAAATGTATAAAATGAAATTTTTCAGAAATAGCTTTGATGCACATATTCTTTACTAAAAGTCGTAATTTGCCAATGGTTAAACACAGTTTTATATGCACACATCTTATTATTACTGCTCTGGAACAAGTAATATTTGAAAAAAATGAGGCCCTGATCCTACAGAGACATGAATAGCCCCATCAATGGGACTCTTCATAGTGTATGCTTAATGTATGCACTAAGTTTTTTGCAGGATGAGTGCCTTATGTAATAATTAAACAAAGTTATTAATGGTTATTGTATCTAATCGTTACATTTGCTCTCAGGGTCAGGTTAATAGCACAGGTCATTCTTAAACAGTGCCACTTGGACATCAGAGATACCTCAAATACTCACTACCATTGTTCACCAGTTATTTCACATGCAGCAACTAAACTGGTTGCATGGCTGAAAGAGGGAAAAAAGGAGATCATGGAGGAATGTGGGAAATGTTTCATTGGCAAGAGATTCAAAGTTCTAAGCAGAAAAAATGAGGCTTTAGACAATTTACAGCTGGTGGCTGACACACAGAGCTACAAAACATTTCAAAATTTCTAGTTTACATTTCAATAATATACTGTTGTATCACCATAAGGTAGTTGAAATTTCTGATAATTTAAAGCTTATGAATACTTGTATCAAACAATTAATATTTTCTTTTACAGAACTACTTGTCTTTCTGTATCATCCCCCAATCATACTACACAATGAAAAAAATACTTAGGGCATTCATATAATCAAAGAGTGACATTGTGAAACAAACAAAAGGTGGCTTGTTAATCTGTATATTCAACAGGACAATGAATAGAGAACTCATCAGTTATCTGTGTCTAAAAGGAAAAAAATCTCAAACACAACATATGCTACTCACAGAACAATTCTCCATACTACTAAAATAACTGCATAAGCAATTGTCTAGTCTCACAATGCAAAATTGTTTATGAATATTTTAAATTTACATTTACTAGACCTACCAGTAGCATCTAATACAGACTGCTCAGCAGGGAGCATACATCATCGGCAGCTCTACTACTCCATCCCTCACCTCCCTCCAGTACAGCACTTTACAATCCTGTTTTTGTTTCATTCTCTTATTTTTCTTTTCTTTTTCCATTCTTGGCCTCAGTATCACAGTTTGTATGATCAGTGCTTGAGAAATTTCAGAGCAAGATTCACTAGAAGTTGAATACAAAACCTTTGCCTCTAAGTGGCATGGAATTTCAGATAATTTTACTGCTGAAAATGGAAAACAAAATTAAATTACTGGGATCTGCTACTGTTCAGTGCTTTCACTTCTCCCCAACAGAAACAGTTCCTAGAAATCCTAAATTCGACCTAGAGGGTCAAAGAGTACAACTACATGGCTAGCCATTAATACATGGGAGCTATTCATGGCCCTACCACAACCAGAATTGTGTTACTTCAACACAGGCTCAGGCATTTTTTCCCTCTTTTTTAACAAATATTGGGGCTCACAAGTGTCATAGGGTGAGACTACTTCCAATTCATTCATGTGATGATTTTGGTACCTGATTACGGTTACACAAATCATTTTAATTATACATGCAAATTTTCCATTACAAAACTTTTTGTAATCTCTCAAATTGTAATCTGACATTTCATATTTTAAATGTAGATTCCACTGTTGTGAAATAAAAGCCTACAGTCTGTGAACAAAAATACTGTGTTTTGCAATCTGTTGATTCTTCAGAACAAATTAAAACTATTCCCAGAAGTATGTTAATGGGTGTGAATGCTGGGTGCCCTACTGTATTATTGCTATGATTATCGCTATTGCTATATACAGCAAGTCAAAGTTGTTATCAAATGGGTATTTCAAGACTGACAGGACTAAGATTTAACTCACCATAAAAATAGCACACTTTTAAAAACCATTCTGTTGATCTTAGAAAAGTTTGTCATTTCTTCACAATAAGTACTGCAACACTGCAAAAATCCTAGCCTCTCTATTTTGTGACTCAAGAATAAACCAATGATTAGGGGTTTTATGCAACTGCCTGCTGGGTGCCTCTTCAACGTATTCAATATTCATTAAAAAGCAGAGTATTTACAAATTTTTGCTCACTGAAGCATCCCAGATTAGAATTCTTGTATATTTCCAATACTGGATCCACTCACGAGAACTGACCACATGGACAGTACTAAAAGAACATCCATGCACCCAGCAAGAAACATCTAGTAAGTTTTATTTAGGCCTACCACTCTTGAAATGCCTTTTTAAATAAAAAATTATATAACCTACATATTAATTTCATCTCCTAAGGAAAACAGAGAGAGTTCACGCCAAAACTGAAAAGGACAAAGTTAGTATGGATAATAATGTTTCGAAGTTTGCAAGAGAAGAGTTTTATTTGTTTGCTTTTAGTATCCATTAACATAAGAACCACCATACTGGATCAGACCAGACCAATTGTCCATCAAGCCTAGCAATCAGTCTTAACAACTGTGGGCAGTGCCAGATGCTTCAGAGGGAATGACCAGAACAGGGCAATCATCAAATGATCCAACCACAACCTGTCCCAGTTTCTGGCAGTCAAAGGCTTAGGGACACCCAGAGCATGGGGTTGCATTCCCCAGGATCTTGGCTAATAACCAGGAACTTATCTAATTATTTTCTGAACCCAGTTATATTTTTGGCCTTCTCAACATCTCTAACAATGAGTTCTATAGGTTGACTGTGTGCTGTGTGAAGAGGTACTTCATTTTGTTTGCTTTAAACCTGCTGTCTATTAATTTCATTGGTTTGTGTTACCTGAAAGGGTTAGTAACAAATCCTTATTCACTTTCTCCACATCATTCACGATTTTATAGGTCTTCATTATATCCCCCCCCCCGTCATCTCTTTTTCAAAATGAACAGTCCCAGTCTTTTTTAATCTCTCCTCATATGGAAGCTGTTCCATATCCCTAATACTTTTTGTTGCTCTTCTCTGTACTTTTTCCAATTCTGATATATCTTTTTGGGATGGAGGCAACCAGAACTGCCTACAGTATTCAAGTTGTGAGAGTACCATAGATTTATATAGTGATATTATATTTTGTCTCATCTCTCTTTCCTAATGGTTCCTAACGTTGGTTTTTTTGACTGCCACTGCACACTAAGCAAATGGCTTCAGAGAACTATCCACAATGACTTGAACGTCTCCTTCTTGAGTGATAACGTGGAGCCCATCATTTTGTATGTATAGTTGGATTATGTTTTCCATTGTGCATTACTTTGCACTTAACATTGAATTTCATCTGCCATTTCATTGCCCAGTCGCCGTTTTGTGAAACCTCTTTGTAACTTTTTGCAGGGACCTTTGGATTTACCTATCTTGAGTGATTTTGTATCATTTGCAAGCTTTGCAGCCTCACTATATTCCTGTAACCCTTTATCTGCATATTGATGCTTAATAGGCAAATACATTCTAATATTCATAACACAATACACGGACTCGCCTGGAAAATATTTTTACTGAGTGGTGTCTCATGAAATTCAGACAAAAGACAACAACAACATGTTTGTGAAATACTTGTCCTTAAATACATAAATGCCAGCTGAAGTGATGACTTTAGAGTGTGAAGCAGAAGACAAACTTTGTAAATCAACAATTAGAGGCAAAGCTGAATAATAGAATGTGTCCTTGTGCCCAAAGATTTTAAATTATCTACAATATTTTGTATGATTATGGTTTACAGTGAATGGGGGAAAGGCACTCAGCACTAAGAAGGAAACCCTGCTTCCACTGAACACAAGGGCAAAACTCATTAATTTAAATGAGGCCAGGATTGTCTGAAGTGAGATATTGTTGATCTTGGTTGCTGCCTGACATCAAGAGGACCAGACGCATGCATTACCTCCCCTGAACTAAGCAATGGAGGCTCTCCCAGGAGGGCTCCAGCCATAGTTTTGGGACAGATGAAGTAGGATTATTATGGGTTGCGTATCAGTGAGTTCCACACTGCACCTGCCTAGGCACAGATGTCAGCAGCTTCCAGGGTCATTTACCCTCCTTTGGGTCAGATGCAGGGTAACTACTGTCTGCGGGCCTTCCTTCACCCGCCAGGCTTTCCCGACAGAAGCTGTGGGCTGCGCCGGCTCTGCGAGCGCTGGGGCTCTGAAGCAAAGAGGGGTAACAGCCCCAGCTTGGCTGGGCTACCGAGGGGAGGGTGGGGCTATGGCAGTCTGCGGCCCCGGGGGGGGCGGGAGAGCAGTAACAGCACCAGCCCGCCGGCCCCCCCCGGAACGGTGTCTGTGTGTCGGCGGGCAGACGCGGGTTACACCGGTACCAGCCCCTGCCCTGCTCACGTACCTGAGCCAGCACCGTCAGGAAGCCGCCCGGCGCCGGCCGCGCCCACCAGCCGCGGTAACCCGCTGCCAACGAGCCTCCTCCCAGCAGGGCGGCAGTTGCAACCCACAGACCCGGGGCCCGCTGCTGGCTCCCGGGCTCACGCGGCCCGGGGACCCTGCCCCTCAAGGAACGCCGGGCCCCCGCAGCCAGGGCCGCTCTCCAGGCCGCCATCTTCCCGGAAGCAACGACGGACCCGGAGCGAAGCTGGGGCGGCGCAGAACTCAGCCGGAGCCCAACGCTACCCAACCGGCCCAGAGCCGCGCGCTCGAGAGCATGCGCAGTGGAAGCGTGATGCCTCTGCCCTTACTGTGCCCTCAGTTTCAGAAACCAAGCGGGCGGGGCGGGGAGCGGGAATTCTGTGCGCTCGCCAGTCCTGAGCTTGCGGGTGACGCTCTGCTGCCTCCAGCCCTGTGTCTGTGGCTACCCCAGAGAGCCTGGCTCTGCCAGGGAACGTGGCTGGGGACCGAATGTCCATCAGGTCACCCCCACAACACCCTGAAACAGAACAGTGCTGGGGGCAACACACAGCCAGGGGTTAATTAACGAACCAGGGGTCACCCAATGAAGTTAATAGGCAACGGGTTTAAAACAAACAAACAAAAAAGCACTTCTTCACACAACACACAGTCAACCTGTGGAACTCCTTGCCAGGGGATATTGTGAAGGCAAAACTATAATGGGGTTTTAAAAAAACCAACTATATAAGTTCATGGAGGACAGGTCCATCAATGGCTATTAGCCAAAATGGTCAGGGCTGCAACCCACCCCCCCATGCTCTGGGTGTCCCTAGCCTCCAATTGCCAGAAGCTGGGAGTGGAAGATGGAATGGATCACTTGATGATTGTCTGTTCTGTTCATTCCATCGGAAGCACCTGGCATTGGCCACTGTGGGAAGACAGGATACTGGGCTAGATGTGCCAGTGCTGTGCTGCTGTAAGAGCACTTGCATAGCTGCATTATGTTAACAGGAAAGAGCTCACCCGCCAACACAATAAAACCATCTAAACAAGTGGTGGTATCTCTATCAGAGTGTCTCCCGCCAGCATAGCACTGTCCACACAAGCGCTTATGCTGACAAAACTTATGTTGCTCAGAGGTGTGTTTTTTCACACCCTTGGGCAACGAAAGTTTTGCTGGCATAAGTGTAGACAAGGTCTAGGTCTACACAGGTCCAGGGGTCCACCTGTGTGGTTCCACTCCAAGGATCAGGGCTTTAGATCATGGGTTCTCAAACTAAGACTGTAAACTCTTCAGGGAAGGGACTATGTCTTCCTATGTATTTGTATGAAAGAAAAGGGTGGGTGAGGTAATATCTTTTATTGGACCAACTTCTGTTGGTGAGAGAGACATGCTTTTGAGCTTACACAATCAGCTGTATTTGTACAATATGCATATGTATTTGTACAGCACATAGCATGAAGGAATTGCACCTTTGGGCAGTTCTTTGTTACTATTATGTTCTTGGCATACATACAGAGAAGTTAGATAAAAACGTAAAATACTCATGTTGGAAGGCTGCAGTGTAACACTACTTTATTTCTTAGCATTCAGAACAATAACATATGAACCCAAAAACAGAGGCAAAGCAGACTGTTCCCTAAAACAAAAAGGCATTACTCTCTCACAACAGAAGTGGGTGGGTAAGGTTCTCTGCCCAGCAATCTGCACGAAGTCACACTAAACTATCATGATGGTCCTTTCTGTTCTTAAAGTCTATGGGTCTGAGAACTCACTCCTGTTTCTTCTAGGCTGTATGCAGACTGCCTGCAGTTGGGCCCAGCTCCCAGGCTTCCCTACAGATCCCCCTAGAAACATGCAGCAATTCTCCAAAAAAGACCATTATTTTGAAGTTTAATGTACTCACCCTACACACACATCATATAATATTTGAAAGCTTGTTATATGTACTTTTAGATGAGGTATGATGCGGAGGTGTCAAATGGTGCCAAAAGCATATAGGAAAGGTAAATCAATGGTACTCAAAATGAGAAAGTCAGTCTGTAAAAATTGCAGAAACACAGCACTGGACAGGATCTAAGGTTGGATGCAAAATATACCCAGTGATGGATGGATGCCCTGTGCCTCCATGGAAAAAGTTTCTAATCGTGTCATCCAACAAATAGTCATTTGTTAAATTCCTTGGTGACTACATGGTTCAAAATGCACATCAGAGTGTAGGAGCACATCCAACACAAACATTCCTTCTTGCTGGAGACTTCCAATGGTGAAATAGCAAAGTCTATCACTAGCAGAGGTGTTGAAGAAGCATAAAATCATAGAACCACAGAAGTGTAGGATTGGAAGGGACCTCAACAGGTCATCTAGTCCAGTCCCCTGCATTCAAGGCAGGACTGCTAGACCATTCCTGACAAGTATTTGTCTAGCCTGTTCTTAAAAACCTCTAATGATGAAGATTTCACAAACTCCCTAGGCAATTTGTTCCAGTGCTTAAAAACCCTAAAAGGAAGTTTTTCCTAATATCTAACCTAAACTTCCCTTGCTGCAGTTTAAACCTGTTGCTTCTTGTCCTGTCCTCAAAGGTTAAGGGGAATATATTTTCACCTTCCTGCTTATAACAACCATTTATGTACTTGAAAACTGTTATCATGTCCCCCCTTCAGTTTTCTCTTCTCCAGACTAAACAAACCTTTTTTTTCCCCCACAATCTTTCCTCACAAGTCATGTTTTCTATAACTTTAATCATTTTTGTTGCTATCCTCTGGGCTTCAATTTGTCCACAGCTTTCCTGAAATGCGACACCCAGAACTGGACAGAGTACTCCAGCTAAAGCCTTATCAGTGCAGAGTGGAGCGGAAGAATTATTTCTCCTGTCTTGCTTACAACACTCCTGCTAATGCATCCCAGAATGATACTCACTTTTTCTGCAACAGTGATACACTGTTGACTCCTGTGCAGCTTGTGGTCCACCATAACCCCCAGATCTCTTTCCTCAATGCTCCTTCCTAAGAAGTCATTTCCCATTTTGTATGTGTGTAATTGATTGTTCCTTCCTAAGTGGAGTACTCTGCATTTGTCCTTCTTGAATTTCATCCTATTTACTTCAGACCATTTCTCCAGTTTGGCCAGATCATTTTGAATTTTAATCCTATCCTCCAAAGCACTTGCAATCCCTTCAAGTTTGGTCATCCACAAACTTTATAAGTGTACTCTCTACTGTGACATTATCTAAATCATTTATGAAGATATGGAACAGAATCAGACTGAGGACTGATCCCTGTGTGAGCCACTCACTATGCCCTTCCAGCTTGACTGTGAACCACTGATAACTACTCTTCGAGAATGATTTCCCAACCAGGTATGCACCGATTTTATAGTAGCACCATCTAATCTGTATTTCCCTAGTTTGTTTATGAGAAGGTCATGGTCATGTGAGACAAAATCAAAAGCTTTATTAAAGTCAAGATATGTCACATCTACCACTTCTCCCCATCGACAAGACTTGTTAGCCTGTCAAAGAAAGCTATTTGGGTTGGTTTGACATGATTTGTTTTTGACAAATCAGTGTTGACTATTACTTATCACCTTTTTATCTTCTAGGTGATTGCAATTTGATTGCTTGATTCATTATCTTTCCATGTACTGAAGTTAAACTGACTGGCCTGTAATTTCACGGGTAATCCTTTTTGCCCTTTTTATAGATTGGCACTATATTTGCTCTCTTCCAGTCCTCTGGAATCTCTCCTGTCTTCCATGAGTTTTCTAAGATAATTGCTAATGGCTCAAAGATCTCCTCAGTCACCTACTTGAGTATTCTAGGATCTATTTAATCAGGCCCTGCTAGCTTGAAGACATCTAATTTTAAACAGTAATTTTAAACTTGTTCTTTCCCTATTTTGATCTCATATCCTACCTCATTTTCATTGGTGTTCACTAAATTAGACGTCCAATTGTTACTAACCTTTCTGGTGAAAACTGAAACAATAAACTCATTTAGCACTTCTGCCATTTCCACATTTTCTGTTATTATTTTTTCCCCCTCACTGAGTAACAGGCCTACCCTTTCCTTGGTTTTCCTTTTGCTTCTACTGTATTTCTAGAAAGTTTTCCTGTAACTCTTTATGCCTCTAGCTAATTTAATCTCGTTTTGTGCCTTAGCCTTTTTAATTTTCTCCCTGCATGCTTGAGTTGTTTGTTTATATTCATCCTTCATAAATTGACCTGCTTTCCACTTTTTGTACAGAGTTCAGTGCTGCCAACTTGACTCTGCAAGTTCATATGTTCATCAATTTATCAAAGAAATTGATATGCACCAGCTCTGTCACTTTAAATGAAGTCTGTAACTCACACTAAGCCACATGCACTGCTTTAGATGAAACAAACAAATATGTTTATTAAATATAGGAAGATTTTAAGTGATTATAAGCCGGAGGAATATAAATCAGATTTGATCAGGATGAAATAAAAACAAATCGTATTCTAAACTAAGCTTAACACTTTCAGCAGCCTTATAAGTCTTAGATGCGTCTCGCCACAGGCTGGTTGGTCAGCTTCCAGTCAGGCTCTCCTCTGTGGTCAATGCTTCAGTTGCTTGATATTGTCCATAGCTGGATTGCAAAAGAAAGAGAGAGAGAGAGAGAGGCCAAAATGTCCCCCCTTTTCAAATGTCCCTGCGCCCCCCTCTGGGCCCTCACCTCCCCTCTTCAGGGTCAGGTGACCAACCGTATTCCTGCATGGTCTTCTCCACATCCTGAGTCAATGAGCATCACCTTATCAGATGCTTAGGCTAGTCCATTGTTCCTGGAAGAGCTGGGTTGCTTTATGCATGCCTTAGTGTAAGGTGTGAACTATCTCTCTGCTTTTACTGTTTGCCTAGATCTGCTTCAAGCCATGTGAAATACATATTTGGAATATTACATAGCAGAGCTTCATAACCATACATATGACATTACAAGAAACATACTACCATAACAATAATTTTCAGTATGTCGTGACCATTCCAAAAACACCTTACATTTGCATTTAAACAATACACTATCAGGGTGAACATGAATGACACAATCACAACATAAGGGTGTACACATGGTGTGCAGTGTGTCACAGTTACTATGTGATTCCTTAGCATCAGAGAGGAATCTTAAAGTACTCCAAACTACGGCAGTGGTGCTGGAACAATTTGTATAATGGGGGGTGTTGTGAGCCATTGAACCAAACTGTAAACCCTGTATATAATGGAAACCACTTTAAACCAGGGGTGCGCCAGCACCCCCAGCATCCCTACTTCCAGCACCTATAAACTACAGTGTGAATTTATTAATTTTGGGTGTGTATCTTCTACCAAAGTAGACTGCACGGTGGCTGTGAACTCGTTAAAATGCTTTCCTCTATCCACCATCATCACCTTTGTCTTGCTCGAGTTCACCATCAGCAAACTGTTCTTCATCCATGAACTGATCTCATCCAAGCGCTGGGCCATCTTAGTGGTAGTGGTGTGGTCGTATCATATATAGTGAAGGATAGATGGAGCTATTCTTTATCTGCATATTGCTGGCACTTGAGTCCATGTTTCTGACAAGTTCACTTAGTAGCTGTCTGTAGATGTTGAAAAGGACTCTGGAAATAAGTGATCCTTGTGGGATTCCACAAGTGAGGAGTCTAGGGATAGAAATGCCATGTCCATCACTTCTTGTTTGTGCATCTCTGCAGGAAGGACTCAAACTGTTTTAGCGCACTACCTTGGATCCCTGCCATCTCGCTTAGGTGAGTCAACATGGTCAACAGTGTTGAATGCTACAGAGAGGACCAGGAGGAAGAGAACTGATGTCTGCCCTCTATCCATTGACAGGAGGAAATCATTCATCAGTGCCATTCAAGCAGTTTCAGTTTCATGTCCTGAATCCACTTATATTCATGAATAACTTTACTCACTTGAGCAGTCCCATCTCAGAATACACCCAAAACTTCCACTATTACTCAGTGCCAATGTGCCATGTCTGAAGGATATGGGACAACTATCAGAATGTGTAATCCTTAGAGGGACACAATTAAAGGGAATGGAGCACTCAAAATGTGCCCACCTTCCCATCAGCACCCTTTATGCACAGAAGGGCAAGACTGTACATGCACAGCAAAATCCCCTTGGAAGGTAGCTCATCCTATGTTCTCTCCTCCATCCCCAGAGTCTGTAAAACTCTCTGCAAAATGCTTCTCCCATCCAGGCCCATTGATAGCAACTCCAGGCCCCAGGGCAGAAGAGTCAATAGCCCCACCGGAAAGAGATGGTTGAGGTCCAAGTGGGCTTCTGCCAGAAGTTCTTACTTATTTATCATGTGCCATGCAGGTTCCTGGGTGGCTAAGGAAGTGGTATCGGCTACTCAGCTTCGCGGATCCTTTGGACTCCCCAGGGAGAGTACTGATGAACCCAGGAAGCTCAGGGGAGGGGCAGACAGCACGAGTGGTGGGAGCCTCAGGGGAATGGGGAGAGTGTTGAGAAGTGGAGGATATGTGTTTATCCTCCCATCCGCCTGGGACTTTTTAAATTGCCTGGCTCAGGGCAATTGCCCAACTTGCGCCCTCATTGGTGGGCCTGCTCCAATCCCCAGAGAGATAGACACAACTCAAACAGCAAAATTCTTTCTAATCCCCAGAGACTGTAAAACACACAGCAAAATCCCTCCATCCTCACAGACTAGCACATTCTACAAAATCCCATCCCCACCCTCAAAGAGAGAAAGAGGGTCTGTGTTACACTGCATAATTCCTTGGCCCATTGCCATCCCATAGAATGTAAAATACACAACCCTTCCATCCCTATAGATTACCACAGAGCAACTTCCCGAATGGAGCATTCTTACAAACACATATGAAAAATGCCCTCCCTTCCATGTCACCTCATGGGTGGTGGCATATAGCCAGAAACATTGTGAGGCATGGTTGATGCAAGATATTTGGGTCCCATGTGCCCGACCATAACGATGAGCACATACATGATCATGGTTCAGACAGATAGAGTCAACTCAGGACCCTGCAGGGCACTTTTTGTTTTCCTTTCTATAAGAATACCTGATTTTGGATCAGTCATCAGCTTTCCCTTACACTAGACACGTGTGGTGTGTATTCCATCACAATACCAGTGCATAGTTGCTACTACACGCTAACATGGTGCTTTAGCATTCCCTTTACCCACACATGGCTCCCACTGAGCCTTGTGTCCTCATGGCCTTACATATTTGCATATGCACAGGCAGAATTTATCCCTAAATATATAGGAAAAATGTAGTTCCTATTTAACGTCACACAGTGAGGAAGTGAAGCTTACCGTGTCCCACAGAAACCATAGTGATAATTTATTTACCAAACCAAAAACTTCATCAGCAGATTGGAGATAGCATCGCTCCTGCAAAAAGCGGCATAAATCACACCATCTTTCAGTGCCTGGATTTTCCCTTAAGGGCCACTAGCCAAGTATTTAACTAGCATGACCATGCTTAGCTTTTGAAAGCTGACAAGATTATAGCTAATGGGGTTATATGACTACCTTGCTTATATATTATCAGAGCCAACTCAAATTTGGGTCCCTTGCAGTCTATAATCTACCAGGTGAGCTAGTACAATATAGGCTAAGTGTGCCTTTCATAGAAGTCAGTCTTTATGTATCTTATTTTATCGGGGGAGTAGGGGAGGAGAAAGACATTTTAGTAGATGCAATGTCCACATTGCTAAAAATCTGCAAAAGTAAATGTAAGACCTACTAAAATATTTTATGTAATCTGTAAAAATGAGTTTTCCTATAAATTTCAGTGCTGCATTGACTTTTAGTATATTGCAACACCTGATATGTGATACAGTTTTGTTAGGCATAATTAATACAATGTGAAATCATACCAACAGACAGGGAAACACTGCCATGAAACACAGTCTTTATGAGTTCTTTCTATGATTGCTAAGAATTTTTGTCACGCACAAACATTGTTTTCCTCAATATTTTTATAACAAAGTCAAATTCAAAGAGTAAAAAATACTAAATAAACCTATAGAAGCACATGTCCAAAACTCACTGCTACTTCTCAATGACTTAAGAGTATTAGGCCTAGAGCCAACATAGATTCATTATGTGAGAACTCCAATCCTCTCAAGAGCATTAGGCATAGTGCCAGCATTCAGACATTCTTCGTAACTGCTTAATTTAACTCCTTTTACATTCAATTCTAATCTTTTCTCACTATTTTATATCAAAGAATAAGAGTTGAGAGATGAAAATGATGTATTCATTCATGTCATCTGGAGCCATTTCACAGGCTGCTGTGTGGCTTTCAAATGCAGCATATATGGGGGGAAGCAAATCCTGCTGTGACTTGGGAAAGGTATGGAAAGCCATCCTCTGTGTAGGTTGTTCCTATTCAGAGGAAATGATGTAGGGCAGTTTTTAAAAAATCTTGTTTATTATACATTTTTATACAGTATTGCATAGAGACCCAAACCAACACCAGGGCAACATGGTGCTAGTCACTGTACAAACAAATACTAAGAGGCAGTTCTTGCCCTAAAGAATTTCTAGTCTAAATAGTCAAGAGAAACGAAAGGTCAGAGAAAGGAAGTATTATTGTTCTCATTTTACAGAGGAAGAACTGAGGCATAAGTGATTTGCCCAAGGTCAAACAGGAAGATTGTGGCAGAGCAAGAACTTGAACTAAGCACTCCTGAATCTCCTTCACAATAAGACCATCCTTCGTCTTAAGAAATCCACTACTGCCTTGTTTTGTTTAATAGAAGTGCTGCCTGGCTGGTAGTCCGTGGTGGGAAGGCAGCAAAGATTTGGGGTAGATAAGAATAAATTCAAACGGAAAAAGAAAAGCTCTTTGTAAGCTGGAAAGCTTGTCTCTCTCACCAACAGAAGTTGGTTCACAAAAAGATAGTACTTCACCCCCTTGTCTCTCTCAACAGCAAAAAAAAGCATTTAAGAAGTTTCGTTATCAGTGTTATAATGATATAACAATGTGTTTTGACATCCAAAGGCTAATTAGGGTGAGCTGATCAGGCTTTTAGACTGACTGGCTGCTATTCAACCTGGTCCTCAAAGGTTCTAGATCCACATTGCTTATTGAAAGAAATGGGATTCAGAATCAGATTTGTACAGGTATTTAGGTGCCTAAGACGCAGATATGTTACAAAAGCACCTCGGTACCTAACAGCCACTGACATCACTGGAAGTAAAATGACTAGGTGCGTTTGAAAATCCTACTAGGCCTATGAATATCTTTAAAAATGTGGCTCTCGGTATCAGTTTTATTAATTCATTAAAACTTCTAAACAAAATAAAATCAAGAAATCAGAGCACCAGCTACTGTTAATACTGACCTAAGAATACAGCAATGCTACTACCAAATCTAAATCAAATCAAGGTCACATCAAGTTAGTTTCAGTATTAAATTGGAATCATTTAATCAAATTAGTTAGGTCATTGGATGACCACAACAAATAATCAATCCTTATAAATTCTAAGGAGGGCTCTAAAGAGGTGGCTTCCCATTTGGCCAAAGAATTCCACTTAGTCAATCAAAACTATAATTCGTGGCTGAGTAAACATTTTGTTACTGAAACCAAAATTATTATCTAACTTTGAGACCCACTGTCACAAAGTCAATTATGATGCTTCCTTCTTGGATTTCAATTCTACTGTGGTGGCTAACCCTTTCCTTTCTCCTTAAGAGATATATTATAACACAGTCTCTACTGGAGCTGTTTGATAAGCAGAAGTTTGATGACCCTGATGTACCAAAATTTACCACTGACAGTATAATTTTTTTAAAGACTTTTAAACACAAATACAGAATACATGTTAATAGATATCTTTATAAGTGTATGTTTAGGGTTGTTTAAACCTGGGGAACTTTTTTTTGGTGCCTTCCATGTGAGACCTTTATGGGTGCTCAGACACACATGCCTGCATGCAGCCAGTTTTGCACCCTAAATTTAGTCAATTAAAAGGCTGGGATGTCTCCCAGCTTTAAAAAAAAAAAAAAAAAAAAGACAAAAATATTAGAAGGAAAAATAAGATACTTAAAATAGCAGGGGTATGCAAATTCCTATATCTTCTGGACTCTCCTGAGACAGGAGCTGAAATTACAGTCAAGGAGCGAGATGGAGATGTTGCCAGCACATTGTTTCTTGCTAGCATGGCATCTTCAGGTCCAAGGAGACTGATCAAAGGCTAGCAAAATCTACCTGTTAATGTCTTTATTTTCTCTCCCTAAGATGATTTGCCTTAGGGTTTCAGGAATCTCAGTCCTCCCTCTGGTGGCTTATTGAATCAAAAGGTAAGGCTTCTCACCCTTACCTTGGATTCTTATGGTTTGCAGTCTCCACTTACTCTGTCTTGTAGTGCCTCCTCCACAGCCTTTGGGAAAATAAGATATGAGGCCTACTCTGTAGCCATGCAACTTGATCCAGTTTTGAGTCATGTCATGTCATCCTTAGCTAGAGCCAATTTTGGGAAAAATGCCACTTAAACCAGCAATTAAAAAAAAAAATTAGTGTTTGAATATCACAGAGATTAAATCTATAACCCTCCTCTTCCCTAAATAAATAAATAAAATAAAAACGTAAGTATCAACAATACAGACGAGACACGTCTTTTGATTAACCTGACATGACCTTGTCAGGGTGAAAAGGTGTTGAGAGGACATTATATTGTCAATTTATAGAAAGTTCAGCCCAAAATCCTATAAAAATAACTGATTGAAAAGGCCCTAATAACCACTAGCCACTCAATATTCACCCATCAAAAACATTAAAAATAAATGTGAATAGCTTATGACCAGATGTCACCATTCTTCTTGTAAATAAGATATTTTATGGTAATCTTTGATTTATGACCTAGTTTCTAAATATAAACAGCATATCTTTGAAACTTTTCATCTTGATAGAAAAAAGTTACTTTAAAGCTTATCAAGATATAGCTCATTTAAAATAAAAATAATTAAAGTTTATATAAGGTCTGTAGTCTCTTGTGTTATTTCTCTCACAGCATTTGCTCACATTGACATCTCTAACACACAGATTGGAGCAGTTCTTCTCTTCAGACACTGTTCCTGTATAGCAAATGGGAAAAGCATAATATACTGGTACATGTGATAAGCCAAGAATCAATATTTGTAAATAAACTCCCTTAGGCTGCATAGAAATGGTCATATGAAGACAAATTGAAAAAGTGAGAAAAAAATGCAATATGAAACAAAATTCATTATGAGATTCTGAACATATTAGTAATATAACTAAAGGTAAAATATTTTTAAATATGATTTTTAAGTTGACAGTACCTCTTTTACTGATAAATACTTTCCATTTAAAAGTAATTCCTAAAATACTTAGATATGAATATTAAGATAGCAAAAATAATTCTTTAAAAATAAACAGGTGAAAAACAAACTGTAGGCCAAAGTGAAGGTTGTAATGTTTAGAATAAATAGGTGTTTCTTGTTAGTCGATAAGAACAATGTGGCCTCTTTTACTGATAAATTCTTTGATCCTTGGCTTGACTCTCTGACTCCAGTTCTAACCACTAGACCAAGCCGCCTATGTCTCAGCTCTGACTGTTTGTGTGGACCACTATCTCAGGAGTTGGGCCCACAAAAGGAATGAAGATTGTGTCACTTGGTCAACCTTGGCTCCAAGAAGAACTGAGCTAATCTGAGTGGACCACCTGTTCCCGGTATTCAACCAAGCATCACAGACTTGAGTTGTGCAACTGATCCATGAGACCCAACTGACCCAACTCTGCACCAAGAACACAACACTGTGGGCACAACCCATGGTATCTATCCTGGAGCAGGGTCCTTTGATACCCCTTTTGGAATGGTTTGATGGCACTCATCAGTGGTTCTGTGGGTTTGCGAATAAATGCCGCCTCCAGTTCTTTCTCTGTCCTCAGGCCTACACTTCCGACCAGGTCAAAGAAGGCTTGGTAATTAGTCATCCTTGCCCTGGTCTCCAACTCTGGGTCTGACACTTGCCTTGACTCTATTTCTGCGACTCCAGCCCCTGCTTCAACCACTAGAGCCAGCCACCTATGTCTCAGCCCTGACACTTTGTCCACATAAGATATTACTATGGGACACTTGTAAAACTTAAGCAAAGCTGCTCTTTTGAAAATCTGTAGTAGTGATTGGAGAAAGGTGCAATCCCAGTGATTCACAAGGAACACCACCACACTGAGGCCTGGCAGTCACCCTGCTCTATTTTCCCCTCTTGGCTCTCCCATTAACTCAGACACACCTAGCAGCTTTAAAATAACATTCCCCCTCTTGGGATCTTGTTTATTAAGCTATTGCAAAATAAACATACAGTTCCTTTGGCCCTTCCAGGCTCAAACCATTCATTTCTGTTCTTATACGGGCTGTGCTTGGAACAGGCCCTGGGCTGCCTCTACCTGTAAAGGGAACAGACCACCATGCCCAACAGATGACAATAAGAATAATGATAAGTTTTAAAAACCCTTCTGATCAGGGAGATTTGATATCAAATAAGGAAGAGCAAACTTATATAGCAGTGTTATAAATTCTGAATGTAAAAACTATGAAATGGCAATGCCGACCTAATACAGACATTTTCTGCATCAGCATGCATCAGATAGTTTAGCGTGTCTTAGATTTCTTTTGTTGTTATTTTTCTTATTAGTATAATTTCAGAATGACACTTGTGCTAAAGCATTAATTCTGTGTTACCCTCATACTCAGGGCCTAAAATTGAAACTAGAAAGCCTTTAATAAACTAAAGGGTGTAGTTAATTTACATTAATTTACACTAATTTTTATCACAAATCTCTGATGTAGACATGCTCAGAGATTTGGTTTTTTTTCCCCTTTATACTATATGGAAGCTAGAGAAATCTCTCTCTTCTGTGAATAGTTCTCTCCATTTCCATTTACTGGAAAATACCACCCCTAGCTCCCTGATGAGTATCTGGTCATAGCGAGGCATCTGTTCATCTTGTCCAAAGTAGATTACTGTAACTCGTTGTCTCTAGGTCTGAATGTGGATTGCAATGAAGATAATCTAGCTTGTACAGAATATACCTGCCTGCCTCCTCGGTGGGATGGACTGCTATGAGGACATCATCCCTGTGATCCAGACCTTCCATTGACTCATAATTTACTTCCATTGCCAGTTTAAAGTCTTGGGGTGAAAAATGCCCATTGATTTCAGAGGGGCTAGGACTTCCACCTTGGATCTGTTATTCGAGCCATTAATTAGTCAGGACTTAACCACCTCAGCAAATGTGTCTTCCACCATAATTCGCCAAGAGAGATGTACTCTTCTGCTACAGTGTCACTTGTAAAGCGCAAGATGAAAAGTGTGTGAGTTTGAGAAAAGTATTCTTGAATAAGGAGATGTTGCATTGGAATGAGCTTCCAGAGGAGATCAAACTAATCCAGTGTAAATACCTGCAAGGCATATTGCAAAACTCTCCTCTTTGATACAGCATTCCCACCATAAATGGAATGATGATGAATTTAAAAAGGGGAAACAAATTATCTCTCAAGAACAGCCTCCTTAGCTAGGGAAAGAAAAAGATCAGAAAACTCCCTGAAGTCCTGAGGTCCTCCTTGTGCAGATTTAAATTTACCTGGAAAGCACTGAGATACTACAGTGATGGGGACTATAGAAACCCATATATATATTGCTGTAGTTAAAGTTGCCTAATACTTTTCTTTATACATTGTGGTAAAGTCAAGCCAGATGGCTATGGCAGGGTACTTCAGGGCCGATATGTGAGCCCTAGAATGCTTAAAGCCCTCTTCCCTACAGGCAGGAAAGAGGTTTCAGCTGGGGCTGATTAGGCAATTAGGCCACCTGGGGCTGCTTAACTAATTAGGCCACCTGGGGCCAATCAAGGACACCCACCCCAAACACTTAAAAGCCTCCAGTGCAAGCAGGCAGTTGGAGGTAGTAGAGGAAGGGATGAGAGGAAGGGAGGAAGCTGCTGGAGGTTTGGAGATAGAGGTTGCTAAGATTGGGGAGACAGCCCCTCAGGCCTACAGAAGGGGCTGCACCCGCTTGCCCTGTAGGGAAGGGCCAAAGAGAGGGGAAGATCCAGAAACTTACCTGGACTGGAGTGGGATTATCTCAGGCCCCACTGCCTATAGGGACTGTTGCCAGAGGGGGAGCGCCAGAAAGGGGGGCTGGCGTACCACAACATGCATACTATATACACATAGAATGAGTGAGAGAGAGAGATAAATTGTACTTCAGGGTACAAATAAAACAAGTCAAGATTAGCAGTTAATTTTATCTGTATTACTTGAAAAAACAGAAAGATTTATTAGGGACTCCGTCTCATATTTTTAAATAGAATGTGTGTGATATAATTCTAAATAATTATTATGTAGCTGAAAGATACAATTTAGATGAGGGAAATATTACTTTACAGTAGTTTTAAGGAAACAAATATAGAATTATCTGTGTTTTTGTCTGTTTTAAGTATTTTTAAAATTATGTTTTCCGGAAACACCAAAACAAAAGAAACATCAGACATCGTTTCCCCCACCCTCATTTCTTTGCCTGCACCACCGCCTACGGCTGCCAGTAATAACAATTTGTAGCATTACTATGATTTATTAATAAAGGTCTTAAATTATAACATATTTTAAAATAATGTTGAAAACAGCAAAGTGTATATAATTATTTCTTTCTTTGAAAAGGAATGGAATTATAAAACTTTGGTTTAAATTATTGTTTTCGATCATATCTACCATTATTTTAAGCAGCGTTATGTCCTTTGCTCCCCAAACCATTTATAAACTTTGATAAACATATATTTTTATATGAGCAGAGAAAGAAATGGTGATTTTCCAAATATGCACATTCAATTGCCTAGTGACACTTCCCCATTTATATAGAACCAATCCAAACAACTACTGATCCCCTAACTACTGTTAGGGGAAACGTCTTCCTTTGTTATAGGGAAATGTTTTTAAGAAATGACTCAGTGGGCCATAAAGTTAATCTCCCCTTGTTGCAAACAAAAAGTGTCATTCCTCCTTAATCTGGAACAGACAACTGTGATCCAAAACTAGCAAACCCTAAACTGCTGAGGTAATGGAGTTAGAAAATTCGCTATGTTTCAACCGCTTCTGTACTCAAGGACGCCATTAAACATCCTAACCAGTCTCCACTTCCTCTTGTAATTTACTTTTTCACAGCAGGAAAAACTTTCCTAGCCAAAACACCACATCTTTGGTTAGTTAAGAGGGACAGAGGCATTATAAAACCTTATCTTCTTTTCCACTCAGTAAAATTTAAAGGGTGTAAAAATATAATGTTTTCAAATTGGATACTTTTGGCCACTAGTAAAGCACAGTAGGGATCTTCATCAAGTTATTTAGACAAAGATTGCAAGCATAGTTCTGTCCCTTCCTTCTCAGAATCCTTTACTTTGTGCTCATCTATGACCTTGTATCTGGATAACACAAGTGAAGGGCTGCAGAAAGAATCTGTAGTCATTAGTTCTAGCTCATCAATAAATGGCAATGAAGCAACTTGGTCTAATGGATTGTGCTAAGCAATAAGAGCCAAGAGCTCTCATCTGATGTCTACTGCTGACTTCCTCTGTGGCATTGGGCACATCATTTAGCCTCTCTGCCCCAGATTTTCCCTATAAAAATGGGGTTAAAATACATGTACACCAACATCACAAGAGATTTGCATTATTAATTAGTTATTGCTTGGACTATATAAAAGCAAATAAACTTTAAAATATATGGATGGAATTTTCAAAACTGGCCATATTTAGCTGACATTGAAATCAATGGCAGTTTTACACATTTAAAAATCTCTTGCTCTACGTACTTTCTTTTTCTCTTTGACAATAAAATGAGTGTACATGATTTCATTCAGAAGCTTTTGCAGTTCTGTATTGTAAGTAATTGCAGAGGGTGAGGAGGTGGCATTGTTTCCGCTTGTCCCTGTCTTATATGCACGCGTGACTGTGTATTGTCAGATTCAGGGAATGAACAAGCCTTTATTTTGTATGGGAGGAGTTTTTTTAAAATAATTTATTCTCTCTCTTTTGTTTGCAATTTTGGTCACAAGCCGGTAATTGAACTTGTGCAGGTAGAGCTTTGACCCCACCTGGAACCCCATGAAGTCAACAGGATGCTGCGTGGATCCATTTGTGAGATCAGGTCCTTTGTTTGCAGCCATAAATCAATATTATTAATTATAATGGTAAATAAAAATAGAAGTCCCAATCCTCAGATGACATAAATCAACATGACTCCATTGACTTCAACATGATGCACCTCATTTGAGAATCTGCCCAAAATTCAAAAGAAAAGAACTTAAAAAAAATCACTCTAAGACTTCAAAACACTTTGAACTCTACAATAGAAAAAAAAATCTGCAAGCATTGTAAAAATTAGTTAATATAATGCTATATAGAGAGCATATGAGCTGCATTCTTGTTACTATATAGTGAATTACCACAGCATATCATAGACTCATAGACTCATAGGTCAGTAGGGACCAATATGATCATCTAGTCTGACCTCCCGCACAAGGCAGGCCACAAAACCCTACCCATACACATTTATAACAACCCCGAACCCATGACTGAGTTATTGAAATCCTCAAAAGTGAGATTTGAAGACCTCAAGCTGCAGGGAATCCACCAGCAAGCGACCCATGCCCATATCAAAACACTTTCCTGAAAATCAGAACGGACACACTGAGATAGGATGATCTTCTGAGCCAGCTAGATCCTCCTCATTTTGCTCTTCTCATTGCCATTGCTGTGGCATGACATAAGTAAAGCTTTTGTTTCATCAAAATGAAAAAAGACCTACAAAATCTTTTCAAGAAGGAATGTGTATGCAGTTATACTATTTTAGACCCTGAATCCACAAACATTTTTGCACATGAGTAATTTTAGTCAGATGAATAATATTATACCCTACGGGACCCCACTTTAGATTGTAAGCTCCCTGAGGCAGGAAGCATATATTCAAGCGTGGTTGTATAATGCTTAGCACAATGATGGTCTGATCCTGATGGAAGCCTCTGGGTATGTAGTCTGATGGGCCTATCCACCGGCTAAGGGACAAAGCAGTCAGCCATGCCCAACTCTTTTTCAACCTTCAATGCAGGGTCTTTTATTTTTCTGCCACACACATGCAAAAAACATGGAAAAATAACAAAAGTGATAGTCCTGACCTGGGCTGATACTGCAGGGTCCTCAACTCGCCCCCACTAGCTCAAGAGTGACAATCCTCCCTTTTCCTCAAGGGGATTGCAGGGCCAAGCCCAGCCTCCCACTGCCACTGCTATTCAGGGTACTGTTCCTCTCTCTCTTAGCACCTCCTTACAGGCCTGGGTCCTCACTTATATCTTCCAGCTGGGACTCTGCATCAGTCATGCTGAGAATCCAGAATGCTTAATAATCTTCAAAGATGGCTAAAATTTTCTTCCCTAAATTGTTTCAGGCAATAGAGTTTAATACAGAGATTTCAGATATCGAAATGTTCAGAAAGACCCAATGTGCTAACATGATAGAATTTCAAATTCTTTTCACAAACCTCATTATGATGAATTACTTCATCCTTTATTAAAACACATGAGTTGACAGCTATCAGATACAATTTATAACTTATTTTTTCTCCACATTTGTTAACATTCTCTTCAAAAGAATTTGCTTTAATAACTACAGAATCTAACTGAAAACCAAACTGATCAGTGTGTTTGTCATACTTGAATTCAGACAAAACTACACTGAACAATATATTGGAAGATGAATGAACAGAATTGACAGCGGACGTTATACTGGCAAGTTGGACAACATCTAAAACTGCTGTGATCAAAGGGGATTGTGATGGTGATAAGATGAGGGACTCGTTTTGTCTTTCTCAATAGCTCTTAACTGTTGCAAAATCTGAAACAGGGGCAAAATCACTGACATCAGAAAAAACTCCCATTAACTTCAATCGGGCAGGATTTCACCCTATACATTTTTCAATGGCTTTGCGCATACATTTATAACATAGTACCCCAGCTATGCCTACAAATATAATGTGATACTGCTAGAGGTGTTGGTATTATAATGGTATTGTTCATGTGCACATATGAACACATATACACCATTGTGTGTTTTCGATTTGACTCAGTTCTTCACTCCCTGCATTCACATAATTCCCATTGAAATCAATGTGAGTTCAATGCCTGGAAGACTTTTTGTGTCATATAAAATTGAATAATATGTCTATTAAAAAAAGAATCGCTTTCCTTTGCTTGTTGTTTCCTCCATCCCTCACTTCACCCAAAACCTTTTATAATAGTAAGCATGTGGCATAGATCATATTTTATTCACAAATACATGTTAACATCTATTTTGTGACTACATTAACTACATTTGCACTGAGAAAATTTTTAATTCAAAGAGACACTGCCGACCTTTATGCTCATAATGTTTACTTAAACAGACATCCACTTCTTTAATGTGGGTTTTTACTCCCTTTTTAATACTTTTAAAATTTGATGACATTATACATTTAGGTTTCTTCAATTAATCTTCTACTGTGCATGCATGATTAAGGAGCACTGACTGTACTAAAACTGGAGAAATGATTAAACTAGAGGGAAAAATAGAGATTTGCAGGGATCTATGACATAATACAATATTTCTTTGCTGAAGGTACATTGCCACCTAGCAAGCATTGAGAATAATGACCACAAGAAAAAATTCTGATCAGCTACTATCTTATGGTTTAAAGGTAAAAATTTGGATTGTAGAATGTGCTGGCAGATTTTTCTGAAAACTTATGCTCTGATTATCCCCCCTGAGATCTAGAAGAGACCCTCTGTACATTGATCTGGCCCATCCTGTTCAGAAGGGAAGGGAGTCAGACATTGCCATGGCACTGTCCACACTTTCCAGAGATTCTACGCAATTGAAGATCTGTACCTCAAGGAGGAGGGGGCCAGTGGCTTAGTCAGGGAGGACTGATTTACAGCGACTATCACTGATTTCAGAAAACAGTTAAAGTGTGAGTTAAAATGTATTATCTTTTATAAAGAACCCTTTGATGTTGTGGAACATCAAAGAACAGCTGCCACTGGGGGGAAGCCCTGACAGTGGGAGAGGCTTTCCCATAGAAGCATTCTTCCCATGAGCTGGAAGGGCTTAGGGTAGAGGGTTCACAGATACAAGACCTCAGTGTAGAATGCCCTTTGCCTCTAGTGTGTCAATTAATGTACACATGGATCTTTGGAGAACCCCGAAGTTTGAGGGTGGAACCATTGCCCATTGTGTGTGCATTTGTGTGCGTGTAACTCTGATTTGGGAAGGAATTTTCTAGTTTCCTTGACAGGGGATGGTTTGGCTGTAGCTGACAATCATCCATGTAATAGGCATATCATGGTCACACCCCAATCATAAAAATATAGTAATAACAGCCACATTATGTATTTTATTTTTGTTTTAGTTGAGGAAGAGACACAAACACAATTTCAATGTTTAAAGATAGCCTAAAGTGAAAAAAGTAAAGCGTCCTTTATGAAGAAACGGATTTAAAGGCTAGACCTAAATGGCAATATTCTATCTGGAAACTAAGAGAGCTACTGATTGTCCCTCATCCTGGGGCTGGAGCAGACCCTATGGCAATGATTGTTCCTTGAAAACTAAAGAAATACAAAGAAAATACCATACTTTAGTAAATATATGTAAGCCATGCCCATTCAGTGCCCCCCTCTGATGGTGGCTAGGCCAGGTAGAGGATGATGAAGCAATGCTTTTAGCACAGGCAGTAGAACCTCATACATTAAGCTCCCGAGGTTCCCAAATTCAATCCATCCCGTTGCTGATGTGCCCAGCGGTATTGGTTCTACATATAAGAAAATTGAAACACTAGGAAAAGAGATTGGAGGAGGAGGGGAAGCACATGCTGAAAGAAGGCCCTGAGGCTTTTTGAAGGCATCATGCCTTTAACAAAAAGATTTTGAACAGATCCTTGCAAACTTCTGATTAGCTGCGTGGTAATTGCTGCCTAGCAACAGGTGGGGGGGTTGCACATACACACTTGACTTTGTTGTACCTGTGAAAAACTGGAATCTACTGGACTTCAGTAATTAAGAACAAAAGCCCTCAGAGGGGTATCAGACAGCTGTCCTGAAAACAAGTGGAGGAATTCCTTTTTTAGAGCATAAGTTGCCAAAGGTTCTTTTGAAGAATAGGGCTGAAACATAATCAGCATTTAAGCTTGTATCTTTCACTGTATGGACCAGATTGGAATTTTAGTCCTTCCTTTCATATACCTTAGTAAAGGTTAAAACTCAGTAGACATTAAATCCAGTCCTCAATAAAGCTAGAACTGCCTGGTGTGTAAGCAGGGCCATGATGCATCCATATATATTTATGGATACAGCAATTCTGTATAACTTAGACACCAATGTGAGGGCTAGCTGACATTTGTGAGTGTACCCAAGAAAGAGTGTAAATGTGCAGGATAGTTGCTAAAAATCAATCTCTCCAAGTGAGTGTATGTATGTTCCTTGTTTTGTCATTATCCAGGGGTAATTGGCATTGAGAGGGTAGCACCTCTAATGAGCTGTGTATATTCCCTAGTGGATTAAGACTGGAAATTAGTTAGGCTCATGCAGTTCTATACCAGTGAACAGTTGCGGCTGAAACCTCTTGTGTGACTCTTACATCCAGGAACGTTGAGGCTGCTGCCTAATGGTTGCCATGAGCACAGCAATTAGGGCTTGAACCTGCAGGCTGGTGAGCAGGGCTAAAGAAGTGCAGAAGGCTAGCACTCAGCATTCAATCAGCACCTGTGCAGAAAAGCTTTATCACAGTAACAGTGCTCAGCAATGTGAGCTCACCTGTATGCCCACATTGAACTGAGCACTGGTGAATAAAGGGGGGAATGGGCATGACAGGAAGGAGAGGCAGAGATAGTGTGGCCTGTATAGAAGTGCTTAAATGCAACCCACTGAATGCAGAAGTTCACAGCAGCCATTTTAGGATTTTCAGCTATTCCACCTGCCAGTCAGAAGTAGCGGCTCATTCTACTGTACCTAAATCTTACTCTGAAAATACATTAGTCATGTTTATTATAGTAATGCCTAAGAGCCAACCAAGAATGGGGCCCCACTCTGCTAAGTACTCTATAAATGGAGTAATAGACAGCTGACAATGTAAAGAGACAAGACAGGCACGGGATGAAGGAAGCACTATAACACAAAAGCGGAGTGAACAATGTGATGGCAGCAAATGTTGTATTAGTTCCATAATTTCTTTTTTGGGGTGGAGAGTTACTTAGGATGGGGATCAGCCAAATGGAGAGGCAAAGGAAGGGGGTGAGGGGAACAGGGTAGGGGAGAAGAGGAAAAGGGTGGCAGGAGTGAAGTGAAACTAAGGTGAAGAGACTGTAAGGGAACGTTGGAGCAAACAGCCCATCAGCACAGGGCAGAGGAGGTCTAATCAAACCTGCAGGAAGTTCTGTGTCTAGGGGTCCCTACTTTGGCTGTTTCAACTTCTACCTGTCGACAGTCTGGCTGACTCCTCTTTGTAGCTCTCTCCCCAGGCAGGCCACATGAGGGGGAAGGACGAGGCATCGCCTGCATACTAGTGGGGAATTCCCTGCACAGTTTTGGGTCCAGCAGGGAGGGCTGGCCCTGGCGAGGTTCCACTGGGCCAAAGAGAGTGAAAATGACTCTACAGCTCAGTGGGATGTGGGAAAATCAGGTTCCAGTTCCCAATAATATTTAAGTATTTCATACTTCTTCAAATAGGAGACAGACTCACCTCGGGTAGCCACTCACACATTCACAGGGTACCTAAGAGCTGCCAATGTGATGTGGCCGTGAAAAAAGCTAATGTGATCCTAGGATGCCTCAGGCAAGGTATTTCCAGTAGAGATAGAGAAATATTAGTACCATTATACAAGGCACTGGGGAGACCTCATCTGAAATATTGTGTCCAGTTCTGGTGTCCCATGTTTAAGAAAGATGAATTCAAACTGGAACAGGTGCAGAGAAGAGCTTACTAGGATGATTCAAGGAATGGAAAACCTACTTTATGAGAGGAGACAAAGAGTTTGGCTTGTTTAGCCTAACCAAAAGAAAGCTGAGGGGAGATGAGATTGCTTTCTATAAATACATCAGAAGGATAAATACCAGGGCGGGAGAGAAGTTAAATTTGGCCCCAATGTGGACACAAGAGCAAAGAGATATAAACTGTTCATCACCAAGTTTAGGCTCAAAATCAGATGAAGGTTTCTAACCATCAGCCTTCCAACGGGAGCCGTGGGGGCCAAAAACGTAACTGGCTGGAAGACGGAACAGACTTTTCAGTTGTAAAAAATGCTGAATAACCAAAAGGATAGTTTCACTACATGGAGATATGGGTCAAGATTTTTAGGGAGGCCTAATGTTAGGCCAAAATCCTTATTTATGGTGTTGTAAGGTTTACCTCTAGAGCGCCTCCGTGTGGTGAGTAGGGCATTTCCTCTGTCCCTGGTAGTTTCCTTTGACAGCAGGGGTTGCTAGAGTCAGTCTGGAGAGGGGCTGTGTCTCTGCAGCTACAAGTATCAGAGGGGCACATCTCCCCACCCTCCCTGCTTCTGGGCGTTAACAACAGTCCAAGTGAAAAAGGCATGGCTGAGTAGTCTTACAGTCCAGGTTCACCCAACTCTCTTTGCAAGGCCACCGGATCAACCATCTCCAGGACAGACCTAGGTTTCTAACTTATTATCAATCTAAGGGCCGAGGCTGCACTTTTTGGGTTCTGAGAAAAGGAAAACTAAAGTAAAGAAAAATCCCTCCACTGATCCAGAAAGTCAGGCAACAGAGGATCTTCAGTAGCTTGTTTCCCAAGTAGTCCCCACTCTGTGGGTTTGGGGAGCTTGATAATTTGACTTTGCTTCCACTGGGTGCTACATTTTACTGAACTGGGATCCTTTCTTCTTAAGGAGCCACCCTTTTTCAGGTGCAGCAGGTCTCACAGGTGCACTGGGTTGGAACTGATTGTGCCCAGAGGAATTTATTAACCCCTTCCTGGCTGGAGTGGAAGCCCATTCCACCACAAGGCTCTAACTAATTAGATTTTTTTAAAATGCCTTGTGATGTTAAGTGTCTTCATTTTTGGGTGTCTAATTTGAGCCATCTTAAAGGGGCCGGAGTTTCTGGGGGTCAGTGCTCAGCACTTTCTGAAAATCAGGCCCCTTTAAGATGTCCAGATTGGTCACCCAAAAATAGAGACACCTAAAATCAATAGACATTTTGAAAATCTTGGCCTTGGAGCATAACTTTAGGTTCCTGTTTTGGAAAATCTTGGCTCTTATGTCCATAAAGACAGCATATTTGCAAAAGGTTTGGCTGTTGATATGTTCAGTCAGAGATTACAGTATTGGAGGTAACTTGATTCCCTGCTCCTCAACCAAGGGATCCAGCTGAGGCTTGGACTGTAGGAACAGTACCAAGTTAGCTCATATTGTGTCCTCTTTCAAACCATTTAAAAGACTAACTCTTTTCAAACACTGTTGTTGTTATAGATGTCACATTATTCTTTTTCTAACTTGGCTTTTATTTTTGGGACTTTTATTGGTTTTTACTTTCGAAAGTAGGAAATAATCTTCAATCACATTGATAATGAAAAGTTCATAGATGTTTAATAAATTCTCAACTTTTTAATAGCATTGCAACTCAATAAAACTGAAATACGGACAGTAGATTATACAGTGATTACGCCCATGGGAAATTACAAATGTTATACTAGCTACAAGAGGGCTCCCCTATTGCTTTCTGACTACTATAGAAACATATTAAAAATTACAAGGAAAAATAATAATGAAAGAGGCATAAATTTACTCTAAAACATAACCAAAATATGATCCCTCCTTTGTACCAAAATCTACAAATCGACAAAATTTCATGACAATTAGATTTACAAAAAGAAACATTCAGACATGTTCACTAAAAGCTGACTCCTCATGTTTAGTCCATTGATTAAGGCCTGAATCTTTAGAGGAGCTGGATGGTGAGGAACTTTCCCCCAGCAGCCTGCAAAGCTACTGTACCAAGCTCACTTCAATTTTCTGGCTGAAGCAGACCTCTGCCGCCCTTATAAATACTCATCCTCATTCCTCTCTCCTGGTTTGCCTCTCCTCTGTGCTTGCTTGCTCTGATGGGGGCAAGATTTGCTGATTCAGTGTATTTGGGGATGGTGACGAAATTTTAACAATGCATTTTGCACTGAGGAAATAAGACACAAAGAGGCAGATCCTCAGCTGATGTAAATGATCATGGTTCTATTGATTTCAATAAAGCTATGACAATTTACTTCAGCCGGGGACCTTGCACCAAAGGTTTTTAAAATAAGACCACGCTTCTTTGTGACTTGAAATAATTATTTCTTTGCAATATAGTAGATATCTAACCCACTAGGGCACACGGTCTTTGTTGACCACCTGTGGGAATGCACATATTATTTTAAATAAGGGCCTGACCATGCATGCTGTCCGTGCATGAACTCACTTTGGGCCCACGAGGCTAGCAGAGTCAGGCTCGAAGTTACAGAAAGGAAACAAATTGAAAATTGGAAGAACAAAAGTTATTTAAAGATATTTCTGAGTCATGAATAAAGTTCAAATAAAATCTCATTGCTCATTTGTTCCACAATTTATGGAAGAGCATAACTTGAGACTTGGCTGGAGAATTTTCCTGCATTTTTGCTATATATTTCTCTATAGGCATGGCACCTATTAAAAGTGAGGGGTTTGTATGTAATATTAGATGGTTGGCCCAATATTTCAGTGCTTGCATGAATAGTTCCATTGCTTGTAATGGGGCTATCCATGGGAATAAGGGTGCCAGAATGAGATCTAGAGTAATTGGGCTTATGCATATCCACAAAATGAATAATCTTTTAAAGTTGGTGGTGATGTAAGACCAATCCCTGAGATTCCTCACTGATTAGAGTAATGCTCTTTTTCTAACCTTGTTTCAGTCACAAGAAATGTTTTAAAAGATGGAAGTACAAAAAAGAACAAAAAGCCTCTCCTGAAGATTGTTTGTAAATTTTTTCAAGGCAGTGCTTAGAAGAAGCAAGCAGTTCTTCAGGGAGCATCTATTTCTGGGTTGAAAGCCATGCTGCTGATTCCCATTGCTACTGCCTTTTTCAGCCCCTCTTGTTATGAGTTTATGCAAGCTCTCTTGGAATAGCAGCTGCTGGGAGAGGACTGGAACCCCCACAGTGGTTTTCTAGGAGTCACACATTCATGAGCTCTCCGAAGTGGAACAGGCTCAGCAATTTCTTGTTTTCTGAGAAGAGCTACAGAGACAAATAGTGCAGAGTCAAAACAATCTTGCCATTTAAGAATTTTTGGGCTCTTCATCTGCTCGTGAGATGTGGGGTGACAGGGTGCTGAGACCCTACCTGAATACCAGCATGCATGGAGCTAGCTCCATGTTCAGGCCTCTCATGAGGGAAGTAGTGAAGCAGGGCCAGGGACTGAAGGATCAGTTAGATACTCATAAGTGTGCTAGTTAACTCTACAGAAACAGCTTCATGATAGTCAAAGAGGGAGAGGACATACGAATGGCCATGCTGGGTCAGACCAACATTTAGTCCAGTATCCTGTTGCCCAACAGTGGTCAGTGCCAGGTGTTTCAGAGGGCATAAGCAGAACAGGACAATCATCAAGTGATCCACCCCTTGTTGGCCACTCCCAGCTTCTGGCAGTCAGAGGCTAAGGACACCCAGAGCATGGGGTTGAATCCCCCTGACCATCTTAGCTAATAGTCATTGAAGGACCTATCCTCCATGAATGTTCTAGTTCTTCCGAAAAGCCACACTCAGTTGCTAGTGGGATAGTCTGAAGCCTAAGCTGGTCTCGTTCTTCTTGGAAGGCCTTTTACTTCTTTTTCATAGATTTTCAGGCCAGAAGGGACTGTTATAATCATTGGCTGGCCTCCTGCACAGAACATAACACAGGTTGCACCTGTGACCCTAAATCCCAAAAGCCAGTCTGGAGAGAAAAAGACCCTGTGTGAGAGACATTTATTTGTTGCTGTACCATGCATGTTGTCCACTCCATCAGATGACAAGGTCCTTGGGCTAAATCCTGAAGTAGCATACCTGCTATAAATTACACATTGCTAAATGGGTGCAATTTATCTTCCATGGGATTGAAGATCAAATTACAGCTGGAAAAGTAGCTGAATGGAGGGTGCAAGAAAGTATAAGATTAAGTAACTTTCTCCATATTATTTTATATCCTTTGGTGTGCGTTTTCCCTGCTACAATTCTGCTTTTTCTGCCCCTGCAGCATGTAAGTTATACATTAGTAAGTGAGGGCAATTTATACCACCGTTTATTTCACCTTTGCATTTGGCCAGTAGTATTTACTGGATGCACAAAGCACCTGCAACTGCATTATTTGCAACAGATTTCCTAAGTCCCAAAGAGGTAGCTAAACCTCCCAGCAGGGCCTATATAAACAGTACCAGCTTTTGGGAACTGTGTAGCTCATGGCTGCAGCGACTCCATAAACTGGAGAGAGAATCTCAGATTTCATTTTTAAAGGTGTTTCTAGCCCTTTTTTGTTGCAAAGATAGCCTTGAAAATGTAAACTGATCAGTGGGATTATACATTTGGGTTGAATTTTTCAATATTATATGGGCTATCTACAGTCCCACCAACAGCCACCCTATATAACCAATGGCCATTGGTCCTTGGATTTGTTGGTAGACTCCTGACCAATTTGTGACCAAGGTGCTATCCTGTCTGCCTTGCTGGAGCCAACTTGTCCATTTAGCAGTCAATGTAACCTCTGACCAGAAGAAGCAACAGCTCAATAACATAAGAGACAATGGCACGCACTCACCCTAGGACTAAAAGTCAGGTACCCCTGTGATCTAATCCCCACTGTGACATGCAGAACACATATTACAATGAATTTAAATTATTTATGCATCTCTATTTTGTTTTATGTGCGTGGCTGATTGTGTGTGTGTTGGAGAAAATGAATGGGACAACAGAGGATAGTATCAGCAAAGAATCTAAGAATTGACTACAGGGCCCAGAGACTGCACTCCACCCGTAACCTTACAAGAGGACTTTCTGAAACATGGTTGAGGTGCATTGATAGGGAAAAGTGTACGGTATCTGGTCTAAGGAGGGGTCTAAATTAATTTCCACCGTTATCAGTCTTGCACCTTCCATTAGCACTGTTTTATTCTCGAGTATAATATAAAGTATTGTGTGATACTGTATTTCTTGTTACAGATACACGGGGTTGGCAATTTAATATAGACATGTAGATTTTGTGGATGATGAAATCAGTCATCCAGTTAGTTAATCTCCTTACCCCTCTATAGCAAATGCAGTTTTTTATTTACCATCATACACAACAGTGGGCCAATTTCTCAGCTGGTGTAAACCAGCACAATATCTCCTGACTAACGGTGTACAGGTTACAAGCAAGTCAAACAAATTCTCATGCTTCTAAGCACAAGCCAACTATTAACCAGTAAAACTTGGGAAGAAACTTGCACCTTCCTCTGAAGCTGCTGGTACTGGGCATTACTGAAAAATGGCTACTGGACTAAATGCACCACTGGTCTGATCCAGTATGGCAATTCCTATGATCCTATAGTACCTAGATAATAGTTATCAAATGCGTAGATGTATGTAAGTGAAAAAGAACCATATTGTGAATATAATGAGCATGAAATGAATAAACATCTAACAATCTGGAAGAAATCTTCAAAGATTTCTCACTGGCAGTTTTAAATGTTCTTCTTTTAGTTTTCAGGCATGTGTGTCATATATTGAGGTAATTAGCATATTTAAGAAATCCATTTTATTGTAATTTATACTGTGTTCAATGTATTCCGTCAACATCAGATAAATAATTCATAAGTAGCAACAGATATGAGCCAACAATTAACATATGTGTATGATCACAGTACAGAAATGTGTGGCAGAAATTTCAAACATATTTGGCAATTTAATGCGTACTCCCACCTTATCTACTTTCAGATATCCCCTAGAGTGATATATATTCAATAAGACCACATTAATACATATAATGATGCAGTTTGCTGTGGCTAAATGATAATAGCATTATTTTGTTTGTACCTAAATCATGACATTTTAAATCACATGATCAATTATGTCCCAAGGGCAGTAAGAATTCTCATATTCTGCCATGTTTGTCAGTATGAAGAAGAGCCAGTTTTCTATATGAGTATATGCACTAATTTCTAAGAGTGGTAAAATATCATCATGTCATAGGGCATTCATGCAGATATGCTACTGGAGTGTGTTTTATAATCCTCTTGCTTGAAAAGTTAAGAATGCTATCTCTCTGATCTGTCTCTTGCTCAGTTCTCCATCTGCGACCATGACCTGGTCTCTTTTAGCACCACTCATCAGCCCCACCCCCACATTCTCCAATGCCCTGTCACTTGGCCTTTCTGTAGACTTTCAGTCCATCAGCACTGATTATGTCTCATCTACTCTTAGACCTCTGTTCCACTGATAGGGTTGTTGAAGGTCTCCATGGTTCACTCTCCTCCAGCTGTGACTCCTTTGCCCCTCTCTCCCACGGTTAGATCTACTCTGGCTCACACCCCCTACCTTCACTTCCTCTGCTGCTGCTCTTGCACTGTGCAGAATCTCTGGTGGAAATCCCATGACCAGGCTGACTTCCTCCATTATAAATTTGTTCTTTCCTCCTTCAGTTCTGCCATCTTGTTGCTAAACAATTCTACATCTCTAACTTAATTGAATTCTCTGTGCACAATCTCAACAGTTTTTTCTCGGACTTGACTCAATCCTCAATCCAGCCCCTCCTGTGAGGTAACTTGAAAATAGTATCACATACCTAAATTCCAGTTTTTATGCATGCATCTGGCATGCATGTTTTTGAACGTTACTACTGATGTATTATTTTCTTCATTTTTCATTGTACCAGGTCACTGTCTTAGAATGTAAGCCTTCAAAGCATGGGCATATGTTTAGTGCAGTCCTATTGCATAATTCTGCGTATGCCTAGAATGCCATAATCAGTAATAATAATTACCAGTAGCCTATCTTCCTCCAGTGAAGTTTGCAGCAGGGTGACAGACATCCTACAAAACTCCCCTAAATTCACCTTGTGGGTTATATGGGGGATGACAGAGGATACAAAAGTTGCACCCTCCAAACTCTGCAGATCCTGGGACCCAGGGGAAAAGGAAGTCTGGAGCCCTACCAGAACTGATCCCTCCATGGTGATGATTGGTCCTTTCTCCTTCATAGCAGCATGGGATGTTGCCAGTGGATCCTCTGTTCATATCTGGTTAAACAGTCCCTTTTGCTTAGGGGCCTGAATAAAAGTGAATGTTGTTTGAAGCAGCATTAACCTGTGCAGATATATAAGTAGATATCTATACAGATTAAGGGAGCATGACACACAGAGTAGTTGCTTCCCTGGCCCACTACCTCCTAAAATAGTGACAAATGTCACTACTTTAAAGTCTGATAACTTGAGACTTTCTAGAACCAGAAGCAAATGTTGTTTGTCCCTCTGGAAAACTAAGAATCCTCTGCATGTTGATGAGTTCCAGAGGGGTAGCTCTGTTAGTCTGTTTTTAGTAAAACAGCGAGAGTTCTGTGGCACCTTAAAGACTAACAAATTTATTTGGGCATAAGCTTCCATGTGCAGAAACCCACTTTGCATCCACTCGCTGTTTTGCTAAGAGTCCTCTCTTTCCATTAGTATATGAGATCTTCCAATTATCCCTCTACAATGTACAGGATCTTAAACCTGCCACCAGCCCAGGATTCAGTATTGCTCATCCTACGAATGAGGCCCAAGCATTTTTGGTGATTTTCCATGTTTTGGGGAAAGGAAGAATCTTTTTTGTGGCAAATTGATTTTTTATGATGATGGTTGTAAGAAGTTGTTTGAAATTTGGAATGTGGGAAGTAGGCCAGGAGATGAACTGGTGGGCAGAGCGCAGGTGAAGCAGTAAAAGGTATATGATACTTGCACCTTATCTCAAAAATATCATATTTATGTGGAACACGTGCAAAGTATAAATGGTGGTGCAACAGGGTATCACGAACTGCAAGACTGCATAGAGATTCAAGAGTGTGTTGACCCACTCTGTTAGCTAAAATCCTGTAGAAAGCTGAAGAGTAACTTCTGATGACTTACTGTGGCAGATGCAGCCTTTTAACTCCACCAGGGTATAGGAAAGGTGGGTGTGAATCTCTGGTTGAAGGGAACTAAAGGTAGAGACATTTCCACATGAATATCTTGGGGATAAAAGTGTAGGCTTTTAATATTATTTGAGATATCAATAAAGGCAAACTTCTGTGAGGGGGTGAGTTTGACATTACGCATTGTGTATACATTTTATGTGGAGCAGGGCTGGAACACCACCTACTTACAGAGGGGTATAATATTTGGAATGTCCTGAATAATTAATGTGTGGCTTTGATATTTATGAGTAATTCAGACATCAAAGCTTCAAGTTAGATAAAACCTTTATGCACAAAACTTCATATATCTCATAATGTGTGTATATGTGTACCTCTCTCTTAAATGTGGTGCTGCTATTCATGTGATAAACTTGTAACCATTTCACCTGAACTCTGCCCACTAATCCATCTCTGATGCAGACATTACAAACTTCTGAACAGCTTTCAAACTCTCACCATTTAAAAAGAATAAACATCAAAAATATTTCCTTCTTTCCCCTGAAATATATTATGTCCTCCCCAGATAATATTGGTTTGAAGTACAGAATGGACGATATTCAGTCTGAGAAAGTGACAGATTTAAAATCCAACACTTCATTGTATAATAAGGTTAGAAATTTGTACTTTATGTCTCTGAAGAGAAGCTGGGAGCCACCTACTCTCTTGTGTCTAGCCCTGGTAGATAGCCACATATCAGACTCTCAGATCACTTTGTATTGCTGTGTCACCAATGGAAGCCTTCATTGTCCATTAGTCCAATCTTCTAACAATTTCATGCTCTCTCTCATGTCACCCATTATGTATGGTAAGAGCTTCCCAATAATACCTAGAATGCCTCTACATAACAGTTTTCAAATATGTTAATGTCTATTATAGAAAGGACAGTTCTCCATGTCAACTGTGGGTACGACAGAAGTAATGGGCTTTATCTACAGCAAGGGAGATTTAGGTTAGATATTAGGAAAAGCTTTCTAACTATAAAGGTAGTTAAGTTCTGGAATAGACTTCCAAGGGAATTCATGGAATTGCCGTCATTAGAGCTTTTTAAGAACAGGTTAGACAAAACCATGATTAGGTTAACCTTATCCTGCCTTGGTGCAAGGGGCTGAACTTAATGACCTTTTGAGGTCCCTTCCAGCCTTATAATTCTATGATTGTTTTCCTTAAAATCTCTCCTTAAAATTCACCTCTGCCAAAAACACTTGACATTGGGTAGGCCTGCTGTTTTCTTGTACAATCATGCCTGTTTCACTGTTTTATTATCTTCACCCATTTGTTTGTTATAGACGCACACCTGTTGTCTTTCATCATGGGCAAAGACTGTCTTTTTGTGATATACCTAGTACAATGGGTTCTGATCCCTGACTTGGGCCTCTGAGTGCTACCATAATACAATCTACAGCAGCAATCGGTGGAGTTCTGGCTGTTTTAGCTGGGGAAGGTGAGATGGGTCACACCAGTTCCTTGACAGCCACCCACATAAAAAAACCCACCAAATACATTATCTTTTACCTGCTTGCAAAATTCTTCCTCTCCGAGACCAACACATCTCCAGCCTCCATCATTAATCTCTTTGGGCCCTGTCACATCAGAAGATCATGTCATCCAAACCCCACCTTGATATTACATCACCCCCCCCTCCCATCAACCTGTTGTTACCAGATTTGCCTGGCACCTTGGGGTATGGTTATTTATTAGGGTTACTTTCCTGGAAGGGGGTGTGTGATTCTATTAATGTATTGCTTGTGTTACTTGTGTGTTCATATGGTTACAAGTCCCCTCCCAATGGAGTTATCCTGCAGGACCTAAGGTTTTCAGGGCTGGGTTCCTTCAGCCCAATTCAAATAACCCCCTCTCCCCCATACACATACACATTCCAGATTAACCAAGTGCATCTGAGTGGACCGGGCTATCAGCAATCTCAGCTGACTCCTTACATGTCCCTGAACTCAGCAGGGTGGGTGACACAGCACTTTCAGCAGCCACCCTTATATGCCCCTTTGCACTGCACCAGAATAGAGCACACTTCGAGCAGGCTTGGTCCAAACAGCACTTTTTAGCTGCCCCCACCCCTTATTTGCCCCTGGACTCAATCAGGCTGGGTAGCACTTTCAGCTGCCACCCCCCTCACTCTACAATTGTTCTAGCAGTAACCCCCTTGATGAGCAAACCCTAGAGGATTTTTGAGCACTCCAGTGATCTTTGGCTTAGGTAAAGTAGCATTGCTGCAGAGCAAGATAGGGAAGCCAATAACACAATGGAGTAAATGAAGTTTGGAGAGAGAGAGACTGGCAACCAGCGTGATTATAAGAGTTATTTTATTGCCAGGTATATAGAATTTATGATACTAATACCACACAAGGAGAGAAAAACAATCAAACGCATACAATATTATACAATTTCAGTTGAGGTATTGGAGAAAGCTAGCCCAGGTTTGATTACAATAGTAGAAAGTTATAACTGGACTAAAGGAAAAAAAAAGAGAGTGTTGGGGGAAGATGGGGGGGGGAGGGCTCACCACTCCATTCAGCTCAAAGGTTCCTAGGAGACAGGCTGTTCAGCTTACGGTCCGGAGTGCTTGAGACAGGCAGAGCCCCCAACACGATCAGTCAGGAAAAGGGGAAGTCCCAGTGGAGTTGATGCAGCATTTGGATCCAGGCATCAGAACCAGAGGTTTGAACCTGGATAGGGTTTTTGTAGGGAAGAAACAATGGTTCAAGGGAGAACACTAAGTTAGTTTATGGGTAAACAATGACTCAAGGGAGTATCCCAGTGTAGTTTTCTTTGTTCTGGACAATAGGATCTGATCATTCCTGGCTTTGGGCAGTGTTCCTTGAGGGAGCTCACAATGCAATCAGGCAGATTCAGTGCTTTGGATATCAATAACTAGAATGGGCTGATAACTGTGGAGCTGGGTGTGTGCAAGGGTGGGTTCATTAATATCAGGAGCAGAGATCTCCCATCATGCAGAGGTCCCTGCTTTGCCAATTCCAGAGTTCAGTGTGATTCCTGCTTTGGAGCTTGGTTCTCCATTCAGTATGCTAATTATAGTTCCATCTTCCATGAGGCTCCTGTTCTCCATTCCCTGTGCTAATTTAGATGCCTCCTTTCTACATCTTTGATGTAGATGAGACTAGGGGAGTTGCCTTAATCCTATCACCCTTGTTTGGAAGGGTTTAGGTGCCTTTTGGTTTCTGGTTGGGGAGGGGGATTCAGGTGAGCCAGAGAGAATAGGGGTTTTGCACCCTGGTTCCCCAAGAACACAGAGCTGACAGGTAACACTGTTGACTCCTAAAATCACTGGTTGTACCTTTATTTTCAAGGGTCTATTTGAACTGTCCTCTCCCCTGCGTGTAACTCTCCTTGAGATCTGCTCAAGTAATCTTTTTGGAAAATCAACAGACCCTTCTGACTCTTTGCTTCTCTGTGCCCTGATATGGTGTGACAAAATAAATAAAACACACCAGAGTTACTATTAACAACAGAGTGTTGTAGGGAACTGTGTTATTGTTGCGAAGCCAATGCTGATTTGTCAGCTATTTGGGTGCATAGCTTAATTTACTTTAAAATGGCCTGGGACTGTAGTTTGCTCGCAGAAACGCGTTGAAAGGCCCGGTTCACAGAGAAGTGGTTTCACTGCGAAGCATTCAAGGAGTCGTGGTTGCTGCAGGAGACTCTGGAAGCGGGGACCCCGTCCAGACTCTGTCTCCACTGCATGCTCCCGAGACGTTCAAGCCACTTGCAATCCCACGCTTTTATCCTGATTCTGAACTGCAGGAGTCTACAGCTTCCTCTGAGCAAAAAGCGAGGCTCTCCGTGCTGCGGATCACAGACAGGAGAGAGGCAATGAGGTCGCCCTTTGGCGGTGAAAAGCCGGATAGAGCTCTCCCCAAAGTACCCCCCGGTGCGAGTTGAACTCCTGGCTGCGGCTCCTGACTCCCCAAGGCCCTTTGCCTCCCCCATGCGCCGCGGTGCCGCAGCACTGCTGTGGGTTAGGCTCCAGCGGCTGGGAGCAATGGGCTCCACGTGGTCAAACTGAAGACGAATGGGGCGCCCGTAGAAGCACTTCACACGTCTCCAGGTGACCGACCGAATTCCCACGCTGCGCTTCGGGGGGCAGGCGGCACGCGATTTACCTGACGTGCAGCCTGGTATTCCTAGGGGGGCCGATGTCCAGTGACCTCTACGCGCCCTATCGCAAGGAACACCCGGAATGTCAGAACCCACGTTCAGGGAGCACTTCCCCAGCTCCCAGTATAATGCTATTTTATCCAAAGCCACGGCGGAGCCGGGCTCTGCGGGTATCTCCCAGCGGGTCCGGCTTCCCGCAGCAGGGTGGCTTTGCACATCAGGCACGTGTTTCGTTGACACCGCAAAGTTCCCGGCCCTTTATTTATTTATTTGCGCGCGTGCATTGCCGCAGAGCAGTAAGAGAGCGACTTTCAGCAGGGCGCAGAGCTGGAACCGTTTCTGTATTGCAGCAGGTAGAGCTGAGCGCTAGGACCTCGGAGAATCCTCCCCGTAGCAATCAGGACTACCTTAAACCCAGCCCAATGCCTCTTCCTGCGCCACTCTGCGTGCTGGATGGAGATCCACAGTCAAGAGCTGCAGCTCTTTGCTGGAGTACAACATTTCACAGGGAGCCCTGCAGAAGCAACACCTGTTTCGAGCCAGCCAAGAAAGACGCAGGCACTTGTGCGTCTCTGCTTTGCTTGTGGATCGGCAAGATTGCGAACCCAGCGGGCGCCTGCGGAGAATTCTGGATAACAGACCTGGACGGCCAAAGTTTTTTTTTTTTTTCTTTTTCGGATTTATCTCCGCCAACACCGTGAGATCCCCCCGCCCCTTGCAGGATTCATGCTGATGTATGCAGTCTGTGATAGAGTAAAAACAGCGCATGCCTTTCGGGAGTCAGAATCCAGAAATCCTGACGTAGCCTGTGCATCGTTACAAAAAAAATCCCTATAACGCCTAGGTATTTAAGTTGCTATGGTCATTCTTATCTTAAAGCAAATGGAGACACTACGGATTTTCTTCCTTATTACAGTTGGATGGGCTGAAGACCTTGCTGCTTGCTAAGAGCTGGGGCTATAGATCTATATACATACATCTCGATATACACCTAGCTATGTTTATAAATATGTCAGTGTGTGAGTATGAAGTGGTGGTTTCTTAGACTAACGGTGGTTTGACCTTGACCCTGTACCAGTCAAAACAGAATCTTACTTTTATTTATGCATTGAATGGATTGAAGAAAGAACATTTTCTCTGTCACTGCAATAGGGAGGGGAAGTGGAGTGGATATTCCCAATCTTATATCTCCTGGGTTTGGCACCATTATTGTTTATTCTCGTTCTCTAAAAGCAGAATCTTCTGATGGCTCCCTTAGGTGAAGTTGGGAACTATTTCGGTGTGCAGGATGCAGTACCCTTTGGGAATGTGCCCGTTTTGCCGGTGGATAGTCCGGTTTTGTTAAGTGACCACCTGGGTCAGTCCGAGGCAGGTGGGCTACCCAGGGGGCCTGCAGTCACGGACTTGGACCATTTAAAGGGGATCCTCAGGCGGAGGCAGCTCTACTGCCGGACTGGATTTCATTTAGAAATCTTCCCCAATGGTACTATCCAGGGAACCAGGCAAGACCACAGCAGATTTGGTAGGTATTACCGTTAACCCTTTAGTGGCCATGTGATGAAATAATGTGATGAACGAATAAAAGCCGGGGGGCGGGGGGGTGAGACGGGAGGCGGATGGCTGATTGTTATTGTTGTGACGGGCCCGCTCAGAAGAAATGTGTACGGAAATGGAGCTACGCGGGCGACACAACTGCAGCGGTCCGAGCAGCGGCGCTCCCCGGCCCGTGTTCTCGGCAGTAATATTTCTTAGCTCCAAGTTATCCTGCAGGGGGGAGAGGTTTTGTTTTGGGCGGGACGTGTCCACCGAATGGGCTGATTTCACGCGTTTAAAGGGTTTTTAATCAGTAACCACCACAATTTAAAGCCACCGAGTTTCCTGAAGGGAGTGGCTCGCAGCCTGTAAGCATTGACGGAAGGATTTTTTTTTAATGATCTTCATAAGTAAACGGCTGAATTATAATCTCATCCTCCTGGTTCCCAGCCAGGGACCTACCGGCAGAGCCTCCCTGCCCCTCCGTGAACGGTCTCTGCGGGCACAAAACAAGCCCTTAGTCACGAAGTGAGAACAGCGATGAGCCACCCGGGGGGCAGGAATGCTCGTGCTCGCAGGTATCCGGACCCTGGCTCGTCCTTTTCCGTGCGCCTACAGCAAAACGTGGCTTCCTGGGCTGTGTGTGGCGAGCTGGGAGCTGGTTTTAAAGCGCATTCCTTGGATTTCCTTTCCGGGCCCGCTATTTGTGACTCAGCACCGAGGACGGGAGGGCTTCTGCCTTCACCCGCTTCTAAGAGCCAAATGGGCCCGGAGCGACCCTCCTGCCAACGCAATTCGAAAGGCTCGGGTGCAAATATAGAAGTAGCCGAGTCAACGGGGAGGGAGCGTGACTTACTGGTTTTAAGGAGGGCGGGGGAAAGCGACGCCCGCCCCGCTAGCCAGGCTCCCGGGCTGCTGGAAGAGTTCACTCGTGAGTGAGCCCCCTGACTGCACTTACATTGGTCGTAAAAACAAAGTCCTGCGGTGGGGATTTTTCCTCTTCAAGTTTTAATGCCCGGTGTTGACCAGGATCTCCGCGGTATTTTAGTGCTTGGGGGCTGTTTAGGTAACACCAGGGGTGCCAAGGGATGATCTCCGCAGGTGTTTGCGGGAGGGGGGGATTCAAACCCGCATAGTCACCGCACATCAGCCGGCGTCAGACGTTTGCCTGCTGGTGGAGCGGGGCTGCTGCACGCCCGCCTTCAATCCCGCGCGGCAGCCCGCGCCTCTCTCGGCGCTAGCCGCGGCACGGCGAGGAAACGGGCCCGGCGCGCCTGGCTGGGTCGAGGAGTGTTTTTGCTAAAAGCCCGGCGCGCGGAGCAAGTCACAGCCCCGGCCTGGCTCAAAGCGAGCAAACGCCCGGGGCGAGGCAGCCGGCCGTTCCGGCCCACCGCAACTCCGCGGGAAAGTTGGGAGCGGGGTGCGCGGCACCAGCGCTGCGCTCCCCCCGGCTCCCTCTTTGCGGGGCCCGCGTTGGACAGCCGGGGCCGCGGGTGCCAGGCCGGAGCCGGTGCAGCGAGAAGCCCTTTGCCATAGAGCGGCGGCGGGCTCACGCCGCTGGCAGGTGTAAGGCGGCCGCCTCGCGCGCCGGCCTGGGCCGCAGCAGCGGGGCTCTGCGGGGTCCTACACCCCTCCCGCTTCCCCCCGCTCGCAGGGGCGCCGCCGGCTGGTCCTGCCCGGCGCTGCGGGGACCGCCTTGCTCGCAGCTCCTGGGCTTTCGGGCCCGGGGTGGGGCCGCTGCTCCAGCACTGCGGCGCTCCGGCGGAGGGAGCTCGCGCGCAGCGGGGTGACAAAGGGGGGGCGGTCTCCTCCTGCCCCTATGCAAGCGTGGCCGTGGCGGGCTGCAAAGGTGGGGCCCCGGGGTGCGGTAACGGTGGGGGGAGGTGGTGGCTCCTGGCACGTGTGCAAGGGCGGGCTGGCACCCCCGGGGCCAGGCGGGGGGGGGGGGCGCAGAAGAAACGCTGAGCAGGCTGAAGGCTTCCGCCTACCTTCTAGGTCAGGAGCGTCCTGCGCCGCCCTACGGCCGGGCCGTGCCCGTACCCGAGCGAACTGGATCACGCAGGGGCGCCCGGGGGGAAGTGGGGGGCTGGCAGCGGTGCTTCGGGCCAGAGCCAGGAAGAAGTTCCCCAGGACAAAAGGGCTGGTCGGGAACTATCCCCCCTTCCCGCACGTGCGTTCTGGGCGCCCCCCCCCGCCCCGGGGAGCCCGCAGCCCGGCAGTGCACTGCGGGATGCCAGCTGGGATGTGCGCCCGTGGCATGCGCTAAACCCAGCTCCCCGCAAGAGTTTGTATTTCTGCAGGCAACGATCGCGCAGTGAGAGCAGAATAACCCCCCCCCCCGGTAATGCGATCCCGTCTGATCAAAACCGCCTCTCTCGGGGGTGACACAGGAGTTTTTTGATGCAGTCTCCTTTGGTCTAGGGCGTTTGGCAGACAGTGGAGCCCTTGGAAATCCAGTAACTGGCACAGGGAGAGGCGCGCCCTTTGCGTCAGCACCGTGCTGCATGCACAGCGCTAAAAAGCCAGGACTATGCAGCTGGGGGGAGGGCTGCTGAGAGGTGACCTCCGCTTTGGGACCCGCAGCCATCAGCATCTGGACCAGCAGCAAGGAAAAGAGCCCCTGGGCGGTCTATAGACCTCCCCCGTGACCCGCCGCGGCGGTGTCAGGCTTGCGATCCGAGTCCTGGCCGGGAGAAAGGGGGTGCGTGTGGGCGCAGTGTGTTTTGCAGAGCTGCTTCGGGATCAGCGAGAGCCGAGCCTGCGATGCAGAGAGGGGGCGGGCGGAGGTGCTCGCCAAAGCGGGGCACAATAAATCGAGTGGGCTTTCCCCTGGAGTTCGCTAAGTTGCCCCCGCCAATGGCCACAGGGTGCTGCATGGCCTGAGCTAGACCATTTCTGCAGCGATCTCTTTGGCGGTGGTTGTAGTGCATGCGACTAAATACCCTTTCCCCTGCTGGCTGAACTGGGGTTGGGAGGGAGAAGGGGGGGAGAGGCGGGGTGTGTGTGTGCAGACAATAGCTCCAGAAACAGGAGGGGGAAAAGCAGTTTTTCGCACTTACTCCTGGTGCTGTGTATGTGGGATCTTGTCTCTTTTTTTCCCCCTCTCCACCTTCTTCTTGGAATGGGCTGGGGGAAGGACTGGCATTGTAAAGAAAGACTGCAGGTAGCAAGTGCCATCCTTTAGTCTTAGAATCATGGGGTTAGAGGGGATGGCAAGGGTCATCTAGTCTGACTCCCTGCCAAGAGGCAGGAATTGTTGTCTAAAGCATCCAAGACACATAGCTATCCAGTCTCTGCACAAGGAAAACTCACTGAGTTCAGGGGTGTCTTGCTTGAGTAAAGACTGCAGATCAGGGCCTAGATGAGAAAAAACAAGGGAGACAGGAAAGGAAACCTCCCAGAAACAGGTCTTCCTGTTTTCTCACCCCCCCTCCAGTTAGTGACATGCTGCTCTGTGTGTGTGGTGAGGATGATACAGCAGCACCACCACCAGTAACATTGTCAGGCCTCTGAATGCAGTAACCAAAACAAAACCCAGCATCCTTGGAACTACAGCTGAGTTGCAGCCACTGACCAATAAAACCAGCAATTTTCCCAGCTATTTAATGTTATCTAGGGTTAATACGCTGTGTCAAAGCCTGAGGGCCCTCCTGCTTCCTGGGGAGTTGTATCTGCTCTTTGGTGTTTTAATTGGCCTAATGTGGCAGTGTAGGAAGAGCCAGGTGACAGCTGTGACTGGCAGGCAGTATATCCCAACTGAAATGTTTGTTCCAGCTCAGTGCCAAATTCAGAGCTTTCCAAAAGCAGACAGTAGGTGTCAGGGAAAGAAGCTGCAGCAGCAGGGCTGTTCCAGTGATCTGTAGGGATGGGGGAAATCCTGGGAAATCATCCCCCGTCTTTCTCTCCCCTGTATTTCTCCATCCCCCCCCTTATGAACCATGTTTCATGAGTCTGGACTTCAGTAACTTCACAGCCAGGAAGTGTATCTTTTTTAATTCCTCTCTCTTTTTTTTTCCTGTGGTAGCATTACCACTTGCTAAATATATTACATCACAGAGCTATTTACCTAGCTCTTTGGCTCCCAGTCCTTTGTGGCTTCTTTCCTCTGTGCTGGGCACCTTATTACCTTCTGTCTGGAAATTTCATAAATAAGTCACTGGTGACAATGATGCTTATTTAGTGTATTAGTGATTTATGACATTTTAGGGTGTTAAGTGGAAGCCACATGTGCTTCAGTCCTGAAGTATGAAAAATAACTATATTAACTGAAGGACAGAAATGTACAGAGGATTGGACAAATACAGTCCCTAGCTGCAAAGGTGTTCGTTATTTAAAGACAAGGAAAATACATTCGTAGGTCCAGTCTTTTCTAATGTGTATACTATTTTGACTAGATAAAAGTTGACTTTATTCTGCAAAAAGTGTACCTACTCTCCTCCCAGGAGAATATAGGACTTGTCATACATGGTTAGACCAATGGTCTGTCTGTTTCAGTATCTCTACCTTGCTCCAGTATTAGATTGTTCAGAGGAAGGTGTGAGAAACACTGATGTAGGCATTTATGGAATAACCTTTTCTTCCAAACTTCCTTAAGCAGAAGTTGGCTTCTGCCTCAAAGTGGGAATGTTCAGTTTCTGAGTATAAGGTGCTTACACATTTGGAGAAAACTATTTCCTCATGTCAGATTTTTGACATGGGGCCCAAGCCTCAAATTTCAGAGGTATTCTGGCATGGGATTTTGGTTTGGGCCAGCTTAATTTTGAAGGGAAAATATCCCTTTTAATTTAATATCTGGTTCAGCTTCTAAGTACTACGTGTACATTATACGAACTATAAAGTGAAAATATTCAGAAGGGCACAGGGCCGAATCATGCAATCCTTAAATGGCAAAACTCCTAATCAAGTCAATGTGAGTTTTGCTTGAGTAAGGACTGCAGGGTTAGGCCCAGAATAATATTTTGAAGACCGCTAGTGCATAACATAAAACTAGTTGTGAATGGGCTTGTATATTTAAAATATTCAGATGGCTTTATTGTAATGTCAAATATGTGGGTGTTCATTGCCAGTTATCTGGAAAAATCTGCTACTGCTCTTGCATGTATGACAGCAGTCACCCCCTCCCATCCCCCACCAAGACAGTCAGCAATGTGCCCCTAAATATTTAAAATTAGAGTAGCAATTAAGGTCATGTTGTACTTTTATACATGCTCCACGCTACTAATTTAATGCTACAATATGGAATGCTATACATTTAATATAAGAGTTGGCCTCATTTAAAATTCCTTGGTAATGTATATTAAGTAATATGATAGTTCGGTGAAAGCTTTACAGAAGAAGCATCATTAACAAGATTTGGAAGTATTATAAATGCAACAATAAGGGCAAAGTTTTAATTGTTTCAATGGACTAATTGTATCTGACACACCACTATAAATACTGTATGTTGTATACCACCTCTTTTCATTATTTCAAAGACAAAATTCCATAAGTACCAAATGGTTTCCCACAACATTTGTGAAGCCCTCTCTTTGTGTACATATGTACATAGCAATTTAAAATATGTAGGCTTTAATATGTCAGGGTTATCAAAACTGTAAATTTACTGTGTAGTGCTGAATAATATGTAAAGTAATGATCAATAGTGCCTTACAGGGAATACATTTCATCTTTGCATTATCTTGGCCACAAAGTTTTCCCATAGGCTTTGACTTATATTTTATTAGATTTATGTGGCTCATGCTTGCTATTGATTAGCCCACAGACTATTTTGTGAGAGATGAAAAATTAATTGTTCAAAAATCCATAAAAGTACTTTTTATTAGCCAGATGAGACCCCTGGACACACACACAGTCTACCAATTTATTGCAAATGCTACTTTACATTTTATTATATGGCTAAAAAAGTAACTTAATATAGCAATAGGCTTCTTTTGTATTAATGTTGCAGTAGAGTTATTATGAGATCATAATAATCTTGCACCAATATTCCAAAATGAAAAACTATGTCTATTTTGTTCCACTGAAATTCTAGATTTGTACGAGTTTTGGGTGGTAGCATCCTCGCTGATGAGGTAAGCAATTTGCAGGGAGGGGAGGGGACGAACCCAGAAGCAGGTGACGTGTTTGATGCAGATGCTCGCTGTACCATGCACATGCATGCTGAACATAGGGAGGTTTGCAGAAGCAATGCTTCTCTGCAGAGCATTCTGATCTGTAGTGCACAAATGCCTCTTTAGGACATTAATGTAAAATGTACAAAAATTTTGTGTGATTATTTAGAGAAGGAATAATTTAATTTTTAAAGTTAGGGTGAGTAAAAATCCCATCAGAGATTTAGATGAGCAGTTTGTAGACAAATGTGTGTGAGGCTCTGGACTACACCTCAGACTTCCATTTCTCAAGTTTTTGGAAGACCATGTTGTGCATGGATTTATGTATGTATTCCTCATTCAATGTATGCTTGGAAATAAATCTCATAGCAAACATGCAACATTTTAATTTCCTCTTACAATTTTGATTAAAACATGTTTTTAGGGATTTATTTGATAAAACAAATTTCATAGCCAAAATTAACATGATTAAAGAACCTATCTCAATACTTTACATTTTCTTTGAATTTACCATTTTGTGGTGCAAATCAGAATACTGATAAATTTTGTGTACTATGACCATGCCGTAGAGTTTTGTGTAAAAAATGCTGGGAAAGGTTGAGAATAATCTCTTGGCTTGACACCCTTTTGTTATCTGCAATGCATCATTCTAGTAAAGGCCTAGGAGAGTTAACCGTTTCACAAACTGTGTATTTTAAAATTACATACTCAGTATTTCTCCAACTTGTTGAAGACACAGCTCTAAAGAGGAAAAATAATTCTGATATCTCATTGTCAGTTAGTGATCAAACAAAAGAAAAACATCTTTAAATGGAAACAACCTGTATATATATTTTTTCTTCTGTATTTTGCAGGTATACTGGAATTCATCAGTATAGCAGTGGGCCTGGTCAGCATTCGAGGGGTAGATAGTGGACTCTACCTTGGAATGAATGAAAAAGGAGAACTGTATGGCTCGGTAAGTTCCTTACCGGTTTAGAAAATCATATTCTTTGCTTTTCATCAGATTGTGTTAATTATTAGTAGTATTGCAGTAGCCCCCAGAAGCCCTAATGAGATCTGAGCCCCATTGTGCTAGGCATTGTACAAACTCATAGTACTAGGTAGCCTAAATATTTTACAATCTAATTTAAGACAAGATGGAGCAAGTTGGTGTGAGAAACAAGTGGGAAGGACTAGGGTAACAGTGACAAGGAAGAGTGATTATGTAGATAGACTTCAACTTGCAAGGTTTTTTGTTTAATGATAGCCTTCAGGAAGTTTTTATGTCCCTTGTTTATACATGATCATGGCTAACAGGCCACTTACAGTAGAAGTGGGTCTTGAGGAGGGATTTAAAGTAGGGCAAGGTGGCTGGTTTGTGAATACATTGGAGGAGCTCTTTTCAGGGATAAGGGGTGTATGGAGAAGCAGACAAATGGGTGATGAAAATTACCATACCTGGAAGGGGCAGTAGAAGTTCCAAGAATGGAGAGAGAGGCAGAGACTAAATTATGTAGGGCCTAAAAGTGAGGAAAAGAAGTTTGTTGATCTTATTTTGAAAAGTTGGCAAGATTGTCTGTGGAGAGAGGGCAGGAATGACGGATGGTTTGAAGAGGGAGAAACAAATGGTGATGAGGGACATGAGATTTTCAGTGTGGGGGTCGGAATGAGGAAATAGTGCTACTTGAGAAGGGAGTGGCAGGTCTGATAAAGGCGAGAACACGTCTAGAATGGAAGAAGGTTGTGTAGTCACTGGGCTTCCTTCAGAGGCAGGAGGAAGCAGTTCCTGGTGATGAGCCAGAGCTAGGGATTGGTGGCACAGTGAGAGGAACAAAGGAGTTGAAGGTGGTGGGAAGTTTGGCATGAAGGTAGTCGGAGGATGAGATGGGAGAGTCAGCAGTCAGTCAGTGAGAAAGAGGTTGGGGACGAGGGATATGGGTAGTAGGTGACAGCTACAGGGAGGGGATAGGTCCGAAGAGTCAGGTGAAATGTGGTTTGAAGGAGTGAGGTAATGGCTGGGAGCAATAAGAGCAGGGGAGGAGAAGGCCAGTGCCCCCAACACATGTTCTGTTGGGGACAATTTGGGATGGGGAATGTGTGGAAAAGGAGAAGTTTCCACATGAGAGAGGTACAGCAGAGTCATGTCCAAGGGAGATCCAGGTTTTGTGTTCTGTTGTCTGACACCATGTTCTGTGAGAGCAGAGAGAGAGAGAGGTCAGTGATGATTCCTTTTTTGTGGGGGGGGGGGGGGGCTGGAGGAGGGAAGTGGGACAGGGAGAGTCCAGAAGGGCAGACAGGATGTGGGAGGCAGGAAAGGGGAAATGGAGGGAGGATCAGGCTTGAGGCAGATATCACTGGAAACCAAGAGGAGACTCAAGGGAAGGTGAAGATGTGGGATGTGAATTGGCAAAGCAAGGAGGGGGTGGGAGATCAAGAGGAGGAAGAGAGGAGACAATAGAAATGGGAAGACAAAAGGGACTGAATATAGAGCAAGTGGGGACGTGTGGGGGGGGTTGGAGGAGGGAAGAGACTATGATAAAGAGAAGGGGTGTAGGAACAATGACACATTGTCACTGCTCATGTATTTACTAATCATGGGCAATCTTAAGAAATAATTATTGTGCAATTGATCAATAGTCCAAAGAACCAGATAAGTCAGGAAGCAGTTATATGGCTCAATTATGCGGAAAAATAACAGTAATATTACTGATTTTCAGTTCATGAGGTGAATCGTTTAAGCAGATAATCATACAGTGTGTCTAATGAACCAGTTAAATTATGCTACAGTTTTCAGATTTTATTTAAAGCAAATATCTAAGGATAACAAAAGGAAAGAAATTTAAAAATGACTCCTTTTTACTGACAAGGCTTTAATAAATAGATTTGGGAAGTTCATTTTAGTAATGTGACAGAACTTTTCCACGTTAGTTCTGTATTCTATGCTTTTATTGTAATGTTATACTGAACTAGTGAAAATACTTCTTGTTAAATGTTTCTTCAAGGTTAATACTTACCAAGTCCAATATATTTTAAAAAATGGAGCCCTTCAGAATGGAGGATTTGGCAAATATAGAGCTAGACTAGGGAGTTCAGTTTTTAAATGGATGACAAGAGATGGCCTGTCATACTACAGAGATGCAGCATAACGAAAATTGATGGTAATCAGATTGTATGACTTTAAATGAAACATAAGCTCTAATAGCTACTCGGTTTTATGATACTCAAAAGTCTTGTCAACACTAGCAAAATTAGTACCCATATTTCAGCAACTGCCAGCTATAGTACAAACTCTAGTGGAGACAGGGCTCAAAGTAGGCTTTTATGACCGGGTCAAAAGGGCCTAGTCTACATTAGTGTAATAGGACCAAGGCAGGTGCATTTCTGCAGGCCATTACTGTTACAGATGCTAACTTTGCTACTGTAGATGCACTCAGTGGGAAGAATATATATTTACATTGAAATATCTCTGTGGGTGAACATTATAAAAGGTGTGAAATGTGTCCAGTACTTGAAATCAAGTGCCTTAAGGCACATATCCTCCCATCTGTGTGTTAAAAGGTACGGAATGGGAGGCCTTATCCTGAGATATCTTGAGTGCCACTGGAGATGATATAGGTGGCAGAGTGGAACACACAGGGTATGTGACTATTAATAGTTCTCAAAGAAGGCAAGAGATCTCTGGGAACAACAGTGTCAATTTTGGCAAATCTTGACCTATCCATGCTCCCCTTGGCTTTCTTAAAGCACTGCCTATTCGTTAGACTCCCAACAGCTGTTTGTCCAACCCTCTTCACAATATGTAAGCTTCAAAAGGAGGAACTTCTGCTGCATCATAACATTGAAAACCTTAAATGCCAGTAAAATGATTTTTCTTTGTAACATGCTGCTCTCAGGTAGGAACATGCTATGTAGAGTGGCTGTTTTCAGAGTCTTCCTCTTCACCTCCGTCTTCTGGCCTTGGCTATGCAAAACTGAGTTTCTGTGTATCTAGGGAGAAGCCAGATGTAGTTCTCTGTGGTCATAGTTGGGATGGTGCTCTTTAGCAACTTTTCCTTCTGTGCAGCTCCTTTCTCCCTTCCACTCATGCTGACTCCCCTTTTCGGCATGTAGAGATGACCTGGTATGATTCCCCTTCACAATAGGGCACATGCAACAAGATGAGATTTAGTATAGATGTAAGTTAAGTTTTATTACTGGAAGTGGAAATAAATATCTGCGGTTCAGTCTGTCTAGAAAATAGCTGATTTGAGTAAGACCTATGTGAAATAATCTATAGAAAACTAAGCATGATCTTGCATGGCAAAAGAACTGTGTGTTTGAAGAGATATACTATAGTGTGGGTGTATTACCTAGGAAGGTAATATATTTATCTACAGTGTCTTGTCAGGACTGCAGCTGGGATATTATATGCACTTGTGGTTTGTTCCTGTCTATTTGGAAGGACATACGCAAGAAATCTAAAGACTGGAGAATAAGACATTTTGAGGAGAGAGATTTCCACAGTCAACAGAAAATAACTTGGTGTGGGGTAAGGAGGGCATAATGTCACATTCCATAAATACCTTTCAGGTTACAATGTAAATAAAAAGAGAATTATTTGGTCTCTCAAATGGTAGGACAAGGAGCAAGGAAACTAAGTGAGAAAAAGTTTAGGTTATATGTTAGGAAAAAAGATCTGAAGAGCAATTGGGCTAGGTAAGTAGTCAAAGCATCACTGCAGATATGTAAGAACACGACAGAGAAGACATTAGTGGGAAAATAATATTGTCACCTTGCAATAACACTTAGCATCTTTGATCCAGAAAAATCCCAAATACATTAGGCTCACTCTTATACAGACGGATCACTTCACCACCACTGTGAGAGCAGGCACATGTGGGATGGGAAGCAGGAAAGTCATTATGTACCAGCCTCACTGCATAGCATAATGGCCCATCTAGCCCAGTATTCTGCCTTCCAACAATGGCCAATGCCAGGTGCTTCAGAGGGAATGAACAGAACAGGCAATCATCAAGTGATCCATCCTCTGTTGTTCACTCCCAGCTTCTGGTAGTCCGAGCATGGAGTTGCATCCCTGTCCATCTTGGCACTTAGCCTAGCCATTGATGGATCTATGGTCCATGAACTTATCTAGTTCTATTTTGAACCTCCTGGTAGTTTTGGACTTCACAACGTCCCCTGGCAATGAGTTCCACAGGTTGATGGTGTGTTGTGTGAGGATGTACTTCTGTTTGTTTTAACCTACTGCCTATAAACTTCATTGGGTGACCTGTTGTTTTTATTTTAGGTGAAGAAATAAATAACACTTGCTTATTCACTTCCACCACACCAGTCACAATTTTATAGATCTCTATTATGTGCCCTCCTAGTCGTCTCTTTCCCAAGCGTAAAAGTCCCAGTCTTTCTAATCCCTCCTCATAGGGAAGCTGTTTCATACCCCTAATAATTTTTGTTGCCCTTCTCTGTACCTTTTCGAATTCTAAGATATCTTTTTTGAGATGGAGTATCCAGAACTGCATGTGGTATTCAAGGTGTGGGCATACCATGGATTTATATAGTAGCATGATGATATTTTCTATCTCATCTATCCCTTTCCTAATGATTCCCAACATTCTGTTACCTTTTTTGAGTGCTGCTGCACATTGAGTGGATATTTTAAAGAACTATCCACAATGACTCAAGGTCTCTTTCTTGATTGGTAACAGCTAATTTATACCCCATCATTTTGTATGTATAGTTGGGATTATGTTTCCCAGTGTGCATTACTTTGTATTTATGAACAATGAATTCCATCTGCCATTTTTGGCCCAGTCACCCAGTTTTGTGAGATTCCTTTGTAGCTCTTTGCAGTCTACTTTGTACTTAACTATCTTGAGTAGTTTTGTATCATCTGCAAATGTTGCCACTTCTCTGTTTATGACTTTTTCCAGATCATTTATGAATATATTGAACAGTACTGGTCCCAGAACAGATCCTTGGGGGACACCACTATTTACCTCTCTCCATTATGAAACCTGACCATTTAGTCCTACCCCTTTTTTTGTCTTTTAGTCAGTTATTGATCTGTGAGATGACCTTCTCTCTTATCCCATGACTGCTTACTTTGCTTAAAAGCCTTTGGTGAGGAACCTTGTCAAAGGCTTTCTGAAAGTCCAAGTACATAGTATGCACTGGACCTTGTCCACATGTTTGTTTGACCCTCTCAAAGAATTCTAATGGATTGGTGAGGCATGATTTCCTTTTACAAAGGCCATGTTGACTCTTCCCCAAGAAATCATATTCATCTATATGTCTGATAATTCTGTTCTTTACTATAGTTTCAACCAGTTTGATTAGTACTGAAATTAGGGTTACCAGCCTGTAATTGCCAGGATTGCCCTGGAACCTTTTTAAAAAATTGGTATTACATTAGTTATCCTCCAGTCATCTTGTACAAAAGGTGATTTAAAAGCACTTTCAAAAGGCAGAGTTAAGAGTAGCTTCCCTACCTGAAAACTAGAGAGGGTTATTTTAGATAGACAGAGGCAATTAGCCAACTTGGAATTTGGCCATTTCACCTGGGTAAGCACTCAGTTTCTTCTAAAAAGTGCCCTGTAATGTTTAATGGCAGTCGATGCTTGGGATTCACAGGGCAATGCCAGGCTTGGCTTAATGGTGCAGAATCTGGTGGCTTTAGTTTGTTATAATCTCTGGCACTATGCGGGGACATTGGTTCACTATTGACTTGAAGGGAAGAGCTAGTGAATCACCAGCGTAACAAGCTTTTCCTTGGAGGGCTTCGTTCTAAGTACTTACTAGGCCTGAACATAGTCTTACAAAACTGAAAGGGCTAAGACTGAATGACCTAAGTGATTCTTTCAGGTCCTGCTTTGTATGATTCTATGATCAACTTATAATGCAATGTACCAGTCATGTATAGCGTTATTGCTTGTAGTTAAATGACAGACACACAATAAACTAAAATAAGCCAAAGCAACGGGTTACTTAATCCTTGATTTACTGATCTTTCCCCACCTTTTGTTGTTTAAAAATGTATGTTTGAATTTTGGGGCCCAACAGAGCTTCCCTATGTATATTTTTAAAGTTTACCTCATTCCTGATTTGCTGCTTCCCAGCTATTCAAATCCTGAATTTTTCTGGAGCACGGAATGTTAATTATGTTAGACTGTACAGTAGGTCTTATGAAAAAGTTTACTAGAGAATGGATGAGGAAGTGGAAACTAATGATGTGTTAAAGTATATAGGCAAAAACACACATAGAACGTGCTTGGAAAGTGTTCACAATCAGAGCTTGTTATCTCTCCCATTCTGGCTCCCCTGCAGTGAGAAACCATCACTCTCATTTTCACTTTTATATCTTTTTCAGATATAACAGATTATTAAAAACCCAGGTTGCCATTGACTTCAGTAGGAGTTTTGTCTGTGTAGCGTTTGACCTTGAAGTCCATGTATGTTTATGCTGATCTGGCAATATGTAACAATACAGTTAATGTCTAGATTAAAGTGTTTAGAAATAGTTTACTATGGAACAAATCCACTTTCTCCATAAAGCTGTTTGGCCAAGATAAGGATTGTTTTTTTGTAAAGGCAGATTTTTGGACATTGTACTAGATATCGAAGACCAGATCTTGAAAAGTGCTCTGCACTCTTCACTGAAGAAAAATTGGATCTAATTATAGACACTGAGCACTTCTGAAACCTGGCCCAGGGCATTTTTTCACTAAAAGTGTAAAGTTTAGTAGACTAATGGTGTTATGGTAGCATTATCTTGACAATATAAGTATGGCTGAGGGGTCACTTTGGGCCTCATGCTACTATCATTGAAGTCAGTGAGAAAATTCCCATTGACTTCCGTGGAAACAGGGGATTGGACCCATGCACGTTAAATGTATTATTATTATTATGGAAATATCCATAAATACCAATCAGGATAAGGCCTCACTGTGTGAAGTGCTTGATTAAACTACATTTTAGACATGATCCTTGCCTTGAAGAGTTTGCAGTGTAAAGAAAGAGCTTTACAAAATGTTAGAAGTGCCTGAAGATTATAAGCTAATTTATTGTGCTGTCCTCCTCCCATCCCCAGTGAATTAAATAGGAGGATTGCCATTGACTTCAATAGGGTCAGGATTTTATCCCTTGTGCTTAACTTGGAGTCATAATAGAATTTTAGAAATTTGCAGGAAAACTTTCAGCCATTTTAGCGTGTACATGTGGGGGAAACAGTGTTCAGAACAAACATTTTCAAATGCTGTTTTTTGCTTGAGTAAGATTAAAAGTAGTTTTGTCATTAGGAATTTGAGCTCTGAATTTATTTAGAGGGGCATGTGTTGGATGGTGCCTGGCAAGATGGCTGCCTGGTCTCTGATCTCTCTTACCAATTCTGTTTAAATTATAATTTTTTTGGACACATTGACAGGAAGTTTCTGTCATTAAAGCTGCAATTAATTGCCAGGATAAACTATGAACAATTAAAGATAGATTCCAGCGGTTTTGGGGGGGTGGGGAGGGAAGTTAACAATACACCCAAGCCAGCTGACTTGTTTAAGCAGTCATTGATGGCTGAAACAGCTGCATCTCTGAGAGCCTAACTTAAGTCACAACAGCACAGAAAATATTCCTGGCCTTTCTAGAAGGAACTCTGATGTTAAATCTCATATGTCCTATTTAGAAAATGAATGACAAAATAATTATTGAAACAAATGATCTTAGGGTGAGATGGAAATACGGAATGGACAAATATGAAGAGAAGCGGACAATCTGGAAAACAAAACTAGAAGAAACAACCTTTGTATATCAAGGATCACTGACTGTCTTAGAGGGAAAAATATTCTTGGTTTTCTCAGTAATTGCTCCCTGAAATTCTTAAATTGGGTCTTCAGTTCCCCAAAGTGTAAGGCCAAAAAGTGGGATGCTGACAAACCCAGACACATAATCTTTAAACAGCTAAAATTTAAGAAGATAATGGTAATGAATCCTGCTAGGTAAAAGTGGTGCTGATGGTTGGGGGATGGGGCTCGGGCACAAGTGTGACACAATGGCCTTCATATCTATTTATTTCTGCTGAACTGACCAATGAGAGGATTGCATTTAATGGCATGAAGTAGATTCTGTGGGAGACTAACATTAGATATGTCATCAGGTACAGAGTACACAACAAAATCTTGCCAAACTCCAGTGGGGACTTTGCACTTCAGTGAATAGATTTGTCCAAAATTAATAGTTTATAGTCTTTTTTAATAGACCTAAAAACTTGTCCAGTGCTGAAGTTTGAATTGCATTGTGTTGATTCTAGAAAGATACTGTTGTTAATAAAATCCCAGTCCTGCATTATGTGCAGGTAAGCCTCCAAAGAGCCTGTAGAAGGACTGGGGGCCTAGAAATCTAGTTCACCAGAGAGTGAACACATTTTTTTACTGAAAGAATTAAATATTTTAAATTCTATAAATTGGTACTACTAGTTATGTACAATTTTATAAAAATATTTTTATTTGGGGGTTGGGGCAAAATGTTATGAGTCATATGATTTCTTTAAACATCGATTTTTTACTTCTAAAGGATAACTTTATCTACTGAAACTGATTAAACAGTGTTTATAATTAAATGTATAAAATAGAATTCACTGTGTTTAAACAGTTTGGTTAGATATTTAAAAAGTAAAGTTATATTACTATGTCTTACAACATAGCAGATGTATATTATTCTGAATATATTTGTATGATTGCCGGACAATGTTGCTGCTTTTACATATTTGATGTCTTTTGACACCATAGAATGTGGGGAGCGAAGATGGCCTGGGTCAAGTTAGTCTTCAATAGTTGGAATGTGTCTGAAATGATTCACTTAGTTTTTTAATTTTTCTGTTATCATTACAAGCCTGATCCAGCTCCCAATAAGTCAATGGGAATTTTTCTATTGCCTTCAGTAGAAATTAGGCTGGACCCTAAGTCCATTTGCATAACATAAGATATGTAAACCTTGTTTTCAAATTCTTGGAAGGACTCAATGAGACTCCTTCAGCCAAATGTTCTGAATCAGATGCACAGATAATGTTGGCAGCCAAAGTCTTGAGGGTGGCAGGAAACCTTAAAGTAAAGAAGTCAGTGGTATAAATAGTGTATGGCACATGATGATACCAATCTGTTGGCACTGAAGGCAGTGGGAAAACACTCAAGACTTGGCTCTTTGATTGTTTTCCTTGCTGATTGACTTCTTAGGCATGATTGGTAAAGAAAACGACACTAGTCCTAATCCTGCCCAAGTGAATTTTGGGCAGGTCTTCAATTTTTGAAGTCAGTAGATCTATGACAATTTATACCAGCTGAGGCTCTCCCCTTGGAGTTCTGCCATTACTGTCAATGGAAGCCTGGGCAGGTCCTCAGCATGCTCATCCAGCTGTGGATGAGTTTGCAAGTATCCAAACACTGAAGTAAATGCATTATCTACTTCATTCAACTGACTATAATTAAAGTGTTTCTATATATACACATTAGAACAAGTAAATAAATGTATGGCGTGCAAGTCACTGCTGGTAGAAGTGAATCCATCTGCACTGGAGTTATTTTCATTATTAAAATAAATGATTACATATCCAGTGAAAGCGCATATTAAAAACTTGCCTGATGCCTCAGGAAAGTTGCAATCCAAATCAAATGAATGTCAGTAAAATGAAATACTTTCTGGTGGAGTTGCGTGTGCGAGTGCGTGAGAGGGAGTTGTTCTGAGTCCCAGGATTTCACCATATATGCTGAAATCTCCTTATATAAGGAACAGCAAGCTTCACTGCTGTCTCTGTCAATGTGTCAGAACCCCCCTCTAGAGAGACCACAGTTTCTACGTCCAGTTAGTCATTGGCCCTTTTGCTCACACCACCACCAAGCAGACCAGATCATCTAACATGGTCATTTTTGGATAATTTTGGATGAAAGATGTTGTATATAATTATGCTTTTAAAATGCTTCCAGATGATTGAACTTACTGTACTATGTGTTTAAGTGGAGATATATGCATAATAAAACCTTCATGCACGTGCAACGCAATGCAATTGTTTGTCAGTACACAACACTTTAGGACAGAAAGCTAAAATTAAAACTGTAGCCATTTGAAAGTACAAGGTGACTTGAGAGAGGCAAAATTGAATTATTCAGTTGGGATTCAGCCAAGACTTGTAGCCTAACATCCCTACTTTTGTAAAAGGTGTCATGGAGTATTTAATGAACATAGCTGGCCTGAATTTCAATTTGACATATTATTTGATGGTTCTTTCCTTCAGGAGCACAATGTCTCTTACTACCATACTGGGCATTCTTTCAGTAGTATTAATTTTTTTTTAAAAGCCAAATAACTTTTATGATAGATTTTTTGTTGTCATTTGTCAAATTATTTAACAAATAGTATTAGGCATGATAGCATTCTGGCTGAATATTGCCAAAAGTGTTGTTTGAACACATTAGTTAGAGAAAAATGGCAACATGCCTGAAATAATATATTCACATAAAGTGCTTTTCCAGCTCTGTTCTTCACCAATTAAAAAGGAAAAGTGACACTGCTCAGTCACCAGTACCACTTCCAACAGCAGCTGTGGTTTTTCTAGTGGTTGCCCATACATCCAGAGACCTGTCCTGCTTAGTATGTGAAATCAGACAAAAAAGTAGCCCCGTGTATGGCTGCAGTAATATTTATGATAGCTCTTTGGTTACAGCAAATTATGTAATATGTACAGATAATACGTTTAATAGCCTATTCAGATTGATTGAGACCAATTTTATATATAATACCCTAGTTTGCAAGTAAAAAATGAAGGAAAATGCTAATAAAAAGGGCCTTGTCATTACATTTTATATAGTTACATTTTCCTCTCATTGTGCACATAACTTTCATTAATGTGATATATTAATATTAATGGGAGTTGCATGCACATATTTAGGGAAAGAATGTATCTGTAAACGTGACTCTTAAGAGATGGTTAACTACCATGGTTGTGATGTAGAGTAGATATACAAAGAGCATTGACTATATCACATTTAATTATTTTTATAATGTGCTAGGACTTTTGGATTAAGCATTTACATGTAAAGTGTCTGCTTTGATTCAAATCAATGTAATAGTCCATGTGAATCAGGACAAAATGATACATTGCACAGGAATAAGAGTGTACAACAAAAAGGATAAATGGCATGTTTATTGTCATTTTAATAAGGATTGGGCAAATGGTCCAGAGTTCAAAATCAATTATATAGTTTTAAATGTAACCCTCATGAACAGGCCTTAAAAGGGTGAAAAAGATACAGAATATTTTTGCACAGGATACTGTACTTTGTTTCATTTACTAAGCAACACAAATGCCTAGTACTAAATATTTGTTCTATAGAAGTAGTTAGCCTTAGAATGTAGTCATTTTCAGAATAATGCCCATACGGATTAAATATATTTTATTTCCATACATTTTAAATTAGCTGCTCCACAGGAATATATTTTAAAAATAATCTAGCCAAGCATTCATTGTGGTGTCCTATAGTCCTGTGCTTTATTAATTCATAGTCTTACTTTTAATGAGGCTGGCTGAAAGTTTTTATGTTGTAATTACAGTTTTCTCCACAGCTAAATAGTGGATAATATATAAAAAGAAAATGGGGTTTCCATAGTAGTTAACGTTCACCAGATTTTCTTCCAAAGCACCAGTTTAGCAGACTTCTGAATTAAATCCACATTCTCCACTTGGGCAATGTCATATAATCGAATAGTTCAAAGATACTTATTATCAGCTACAGTTAAATAATCTAAAAGAGGTAAAACATGGAAATACAATAACATCAGAATTGATGACTTTATAAACTGTCTTTGTTGGAAACATGGTATCTTGGGGGACATCTAATTTGTATAGTTCTGAGGTCAAATCTTGAGGAGAGCCTTACTGGTAGAGACCTCAAGATTTGCCCATCAAATTGAACAGTTTGGTGAAGGCAAACAGTCTTTTCCTTCACTGAACTGCAGGTTAGAGTTTGTATGAGTGTCTAGCAGAATTCATCTAGTGACATTAAATAACATATTGTACTGTAAAGTACATGCAGATGAGTAATTACAAAAATTAAATAACCTACAGATCACAGCACAGATAAGCAAGGGAGTATTCTAAGACCAAATTCTGCTTTCAGGATATACACAATGTACTTTCAGAAAATCACGGCCAAGGGGGGAAACACTTATCAATAAAATTCCCTACCTAAACCTCAGGGTTGAGTGAATCTTTCACACACTGAACTGGAGGGACAAAAGGGTATTCCAGATGGGTTCATGTATGTTGTTGCTCAAAACTGCTGTGTACATGCATCATTTTCTGCTCCTGTGTATTCTCCTCCACCTCAATCCTGTGTGCTTTTTGATTTGAATAAGATGCACAGGCACTAATAATATGGGTGTAAATGGCTATAGATTTTTGCAACATTGATTCATAGCTATTTCTATCTATCTAAGTACTTATATGACCCCTACTGCTCTGGTAGCCAAGGATTTTAGTAGGGGAGGAGATGGAGGACAGAATCAAATGCAGCCAGCATTTGGTCATGTATTAATGTCATTACTAGCTAATAGAGGGCCTTGTCCAAATCCCTTCAAAGTCAATGAAAGCCTATTTATCGCAATAATCTGTAGATCAAACCCAAAATTTCCATCTGTCCTAGACTGTCATACACTTATCAGTTCATGATATTTTAAATATGTATTTCATATGAAAATATGATTATTTATATATGTATAAATGATCACCCATCTCCCAGTAAGAAAAATATTACAGTGTGAGCTATATGGATCTCATTCCATTTTTTCCTAAATAAATTACTAATATCTTGATATGGTACAAAAAAGGCCTAACAATGTTCTGAAAGGAAAATCTGGAAAAATTTGAACCTTTCATAAAATAAAAATGGAAACTGTATGGTGAAAAATATGTAGAATTAATACAGAATGCAGTGTAATAAATAAACTCTTAATCAAGGTTTGAGGATACTGCAGTGTTGTCATAATTGATTAAGCCTTCCAGATGAAAGATAGACTATTTTAAACTCTGTACGTGAGTATGGGAAAATACTTATAAAAATCTACATTTATGAGAGTACTAAAAGACCGTTTCTCAGTATGTATGAAATGCAGATGAAGTGAATAAATAATTAATAGATTCAAGAAAGGACAGAATACCATTTTATCAAGATCTCTATTTTTAACAAGGACTGATTCTACAATGCATGTCATGTGATCTGATTCCCTGCAGAGAGCAGAAAACTTAATTTGAATTAGTTTCATGTCCCCTGTGGAGCTAAAGGCACAGCATACAACACCGCTCAGCATCTGCTTTTGCAATTAAAGAACACAAAGTAATTTTAAAAATCACTCAAAGTAAAAGAAATGTTAAGACGACAAGAGCAATATTTAAAATTATTTGGCTATTATGAGGAAGATGCATGTGTAATGTTCTATATATGCTGTGGGAGGCTACTAAAACACACAATTCTCAATTTTTAAAAATTTTTGGGAAAAATATGTTATTGGTGCAATCCCAATTTAGAACCAATGAGGCTAGTTATGTGAGTAAATCTTACACAAGTAGCAGGTTGCAAGATTGGGCCCACTGAGGCTTGAGGATTTATTGAAAACAAATATTTTTTCTTCATTTTCTAAAAAAAAAAACCAATCCAAGCAGCATTGAAATGTCTAAAATAGTTCATTAAATTGTCTTCATAACTGCCAAAAATGATAGTTAAAATATCTTAAAAAGTTGGATACAAATTGTGATCTAGGATGCTCACAGGTGGGAAAGGACAGTCATAGTCTTAAAGACCAGGGTTGGTAGTCGGGAGGTATGGATTCTATTTCTGTCTTTGTCACAGATTTCCTTCAAGACCTTGGGCAAGTCATTCCATTTAAGTCACTCTGTGTCTGTTTTCTCATCTATAAGAGTGTAGCACCTACTTCACAGGTGTATTTTAAGGTTTAATTTGTTAATGTCTGCAAAGCACTTGGAGATCTTCTGATTAAAGGTAATAAATGCATATAACATACAAAGCATTATCATCATTTGTGCAAAATATTATAGTGATTGAAGTTCTATAATCATGAAGGCCAGATCTTGAGTTCAAGTCAATGGAACTATGTTGATTTACAACAACTGAGGATCTGTCCTTTAGGACCTAATTCTATTCTCAGTTACATGATTGAATTCCAGAATAATTTGAGTGATTCCACTGGAGTTACTCTGGATTTACAGAAATTTAGCTGAGAACAGAGTTTGATACAGATGTGGCTCCTATTCATTTCAGTGAGAACTGTGCATATGACTCTAAGGCCAAAAGTGGCTCTACATTCTTGTTTCTTCTTTGCATCTTCTAAATATTGGACGCTCTTCTTCACTTTTCTTCTTATTTTAAGTTCTTTCCCTCACTTTGTAGTTCTTGTGTACCTGTATGAGGCTCTCTCAGGGGCTTGACTACACTGTTCCCTAGTGAGTCAGAGGGGTGTGTGTGGAGCAGTGGCCCTCAATTTTGAGTTTATTGGTTCTACAGCTCTTGTTACTTTAGTCATCAAAGGGCAGGATCTTGCAATCTTTGGCTTGGTCTACACTGGCCATGGATTTCGGCGGTAGTTGATGGGAGATACGCACGCTATGTACAGTAACTTGAGTATCTCCTGTTGACTTCTTAATGTCTACGTACCATGATGTCTCCGCTGTGCCAAGGGGAAATGTCCTCCCGTCGACGCAGTGCTATGCTACTTGCCGGGGTGGATTTACAGAGTTGACTTTGGGGTTCAATTGAGTGAATCTTTACTGCTGCTCAATCGAACCTGCATAATTGATCCTGCACTGCCTATGGTGCTGCCGGCAGTGTAGACATAGCCTTTGTTTTGATGCCCATGTGAGTTGTACCTAATCTAACGACTGCAGGATCAGGAGCAAAGGGAACAAAAGACAGAGAAACAAACCTAGGTCTCCTACACATCTGTGTGAACAATTACTGCTTAGTAAATTGGTCAGACCATATATTTTGTTTTAATAAGCAAAGTAAAAGATATTAAAATAATATTTTTTTCAGTTAAGTATTTTGATTACTTTGGAACAAACTCACTTGAATTTTAAGATACTAAATTATATTTGAAACCTAGACAATGATTCTGTTTTCCCTATGCTTTATCTCACAATTCAAGTCCTTTGCATAAAAAAAGAATGATTGTTAAGAAAAATCCTTTTACATCACCTGGCTGTGAGCTGCTTGTCTCTTTAGAATGAGCAGTAATTAAAGCGTTGCTATTTTTATTGTTTTTTTAAAACAAGCTATTGAAAGAGCTTTTTAGTGGAGCTCTGTTGAATCTTTTCTATAGTTAATTTTGGGAATGTTTACCTAGCATTTTTCACTATACTTGAAATAAGTCACTGGTATTGATAAGCAAAGATAATCTTGTAATGTTTCCTTTAAGTATGGTAATATATGTATTAAACGGACAGAAAGTCATAATTATTATACTTCCTTACTGCTTTTTTTTTTTGTATTCTCAGGAAAAATTAACCCAGGAGTGCGTGTTCAGAGAGCAGTTTGAAGAAAACTGGTATAATACATATTCATCAAATCTATATAAACATGTGGACACTGGAAGACGATATTATGTTGCATTAAATAAAGATGGGACTCCAAGAGAAGGGACTAGGACTAAACGGCATCAAAAATTTACACATTTTTTACCTAGACCTGTGGACCCTGAGAAAGTACCTGAACTATATAAGGATATTTTAAGCCAAAGTTGACAAAGACAATTTCTTCACTTGAGCCCTTAAAAAGTAACCACTATAAAGGTTTCATGCGGTGGGTTCTTATTGATTAGCTGTGCCATCACATCAGCTCCACTGTTGCCAAACTTTGTCGCATGCATAATGTATGATGGAGGCTTGGATGGAACACGCTGATTTTGTTCTGCACTTAAAGGTTTCTCCTCCTGGAGGAGAGCCTATGCCCACTCGCTTGATTTATTGTGAGAGAGAGAAGAGAGTATGTGTGAGAGTGAGAGAGAGTGAAAGAGAAAGAAAGAAAAGCAAAAGCAAGGAGGAAAAAGGACTGATGCATGCTGGGAAATAGACACGCTTTTAAATTTTTGATCAGTTGTACTTCATCATATATCAGCATAGCTGCCATACTTTGATTCATCAGGATTTTTGGCTGGTGGCCTGCTCAAGTGTACGCTGCATTTACAAAGGCATGGAGGGTGCAGTCTTACTTAAACAAGAGACTTTTCAGTTAACTGCTCTCTGGGTGTTGTCCCATTGAGTTTAAAGCAAAGACCTCTTAGTGAAAAAATAAAAAGTTAAATTTATTTATAGAAATTCCAAAGGCAACATTTTATTTATTTTATATATTTATTTATTATAGAGAGTTTATTTTTAATGAAATATGTACAGGCCAGATAGGCATTTTGGAAGCTTTAGGCTCTGTAAGCATTAAAATCGCAAAGGCCACTATGAACCTGTGCTAAATTCATGCAAGTAAATATAAAAGGTGCATGGATACAAAAAAAAAAAAAAATTCTAGTGACCCTAATGTACTAAAGGCAACAATCTATTCTTTGCCCATATTATTGTAAAAGCGTGCACACCACTCATGACACTGAGTATTCACTCTTCTGACTGCTTGTTTCATAGCTTACCCCCCAGAAGATTAAAGATAAAACTGGGTCTTCAACTTTTATTCTGTCTGTAATATTTCCTCTTTGATAAAGCGACTTATTCCATCATTGTAAGCTTAACAGTTATGGAAAATATAGGGGTTGAGATATACTTCACTTGTTAAAACCTACTGCAGATTAGACCAAAGCTAAATGATAAATATGCTTTTTTTTTTTTTTTTAAGCGGAACACCAGAAACAACATAACTAATCTCAACAGTTGTACTAATTCAGATTATCCCAGATAACACAGAACGGTTTAAGAGGGTAAGAACTAGGTAAACAGGATCTCTCTTGTAAACATGTTTATTTGTGCATTTGACTATCTGCTATGAAATTATACAAGTTCCATAGGGGTCATTGTAACATCTTTTATGGAAAATTGCCTTCAGTGTGAACTGTCATAATACATTATATTAGCACCCTTCTTAAAGTAAAACTTGCAAAACGAAACTAATAAATCTCTATCGATAATGACAATGAGAGGGAAAGTATTATACTTGTTTTTTTTCCCTGAAGTTACCTTCAGATATTCATAAACTATAAGTGAGATTACAATATGTAATATACTCAATATGGATTTTGTATCATTTATGTTAAGCACATAAACACATTGTTACTGGTAATAGTTTTGGAACTTGTCGTTCAGAAAGAGACTGTTTTTCACAGTACCCTGAGGAAAAAGGAGCAAAATTGTTAGCTTATTTAACAAAACGGAATTTATAATTATTGTATCACTTAAGTTTTGATTTTACTTCACTTTGTCACCAAATCCACTGGGAGAAAGATAGGTCCTTAACACTCCTAGCCAACTGCATATAGAGACTGACTGACTGATCATAGACATATTTTGAGGTAGCTATACTTACTTTCTAACTCAAATTTGATTAGTAATCCTTTTTTTTTTGCTCTGATGCACAACTGTCTATGTGATATAAAAGTACGTAATATGTCTTATGTCATGGACACGTGACTTTTCTGTGCTCCCAGATATAATAGGTAGCAAAGGCTGTGTCTTGACTCGCACCACTAGTAAACTAAATCAAATAAAAATGTGGCATTTTATAATTGTTTTTGAATGCTAAAGCTATATAAATTAACTTAGTTGATTTAAGATATAGTTAGGCATTGCCTATTTGTTTATTTGTGTAGGGACTATGTTATTATTTAAGAATTTACAGCATTTTATAACAGTTTAACACCATTTATTTGTTTATTTTTAACCCCCTTCACTGTTGCTGAAACAGACAGAGTGTCCGGAGGCATGTTATCAGAACACTGAATCATTTGAGCAGAAGGTATTAAATACCTATCTGGTCAAAATGGAGCAGTGAGTTTCCAGGACATATCAGGTTCCTCATTCAGCATGAGAGGTTAACTTAATTGAAGTACAAAAAGGCGGATTATAACCGAATGTACAGTAAATCCACAAACACCAGGACATTCATGACAAAGGTTAAAAAATGCCATGAGTTGAGGCCACAGAAATAGGCCATATCTGAGTCTTATTGTTGAGTTTCCTTGGATATCTAGTCATCATCAGACCATTTATATCACGTAACATGTTTTTATTTAATTTATTTTTTTGTATTTTTTTAAAGAAAGGATTAAAAAACAAAAAATATGTTTTATGAGCTTATGGCAGTTGATACAATAAACTGTAACCAATTTACTCAAGTAACCCATAATGGTGTGTAAATACTGAATTTATGTAAATATGTAAATATGGAATTTAACATAGGCATTATTGTGAGACTGGTCAGTCCAGGAGTTGGCAGTGGGCCACAGAGCTTTTCATCTCAGGTTCACTGGTTCAGATTCAGCTCATGTCAAGTAGTGAACAAAAGTTTGTTCGGTCACTTATGTAAAATGAGTTATTGCTGTTTTGTTTTCTAATGGAGCAAGGTTCACATAACAAAACCACTATCATATGGGTGTCAATTAGCATCCTTGCCAGGGACTGAATGGGCATGGAGACTCAAATGCCCTTTCATTCCTCACATGATCCTTCTAAATCAAGTGTGAAGATAATTGATGAGGCAAAGTGGGGAAGCTTGCACTACTGCTGTTCCTGTGCTGTGGACAAAGGGAAGTCTTCATTTTCTAGTGCTGTTAGTCTTGCACCTTTTTTGAGCACTAAAATTCACTCGGAGAAAAATCTGAAAAAATTGGTGTTATTTACTTGATAATCTGTAATGGTGTGTAAATACGTACAGAATTATGTAATTTGTATAAATACATTGTTATAGAATTTTGAAAATTGGTATTATTTACTTGATGTTCTGTTAGAATTGTTTCTTCCAACTGTGCATATATGTAATTCTGGCATTTAAAAATATTTTCTACTAGTTCTTACAGTAGATGTGAGAAAATTCCTCACAGAGGAAAATCATGACCATTTCTATCTTTTGGGGATATAGGGAAAAATCTCTTCCTGACAGGAGTTGCTTCTGGGATTTCACTCCAAGTAAACCTGTAAACTATTGGGCAGTCAGTATGGAAAAAATGTGTTAAGATCCAAATTTAGTTTGATACATCTCTTGGTTCTATCTAAGCCTGGTATGTGACCAGCAGTACTCAAAAAATAGCAAAGGGTGGATGGGAGGCTTGTCAAAGGAGAAAGGTGCTCAGGGGCAGAAGACAAAAATCAGAAGAAAATAGTCTTGCATTGTTACCAATCAGAATGGAATTTCACCCCCTCGTTTACTTAGAGGAAAAGTACATTTGTGTTTGATGACTGGGAATAAAGTGTGTGGAGAGGGGGAGGGGAAAAGACTGCAATCATTGGAGAAAGAATGAGCATTAGCAGTGGGGCCAGTGAATGAGGATAAAAGAGTGTTTAACAAAAACACAGGTAGGAGAGAGATGATGGTATAAAATACTCCTCCAAGACAGTGTTTAGGTTTCCTCTGTAAACAGAACATAGGAGAAGCCAGGGGAAGATATGGCAGCAACATCTGTTCCTTCACCGTATACAGTGCTTGTATTCTACAGGGAGTCTATTTCCGCCATCTTCTGAGTACATGTGAATAGAGTGGTTGTGGTACTGCTAATTAATTTAATATTTAGGATTATTTTGTCTTCATCCATTAGAGACATGAAAAGAGAATTAGTCAAAAACAAAGAAGTGATAATACATGTTGTCCTGGATACACTTGGTCATCGAAGTTCAGATCAATCCTTTATTGGCCACAAATTTTGATGAGAGTAGAAAAAGTATGTCTCATTTGCATCCTACTGTAGAAATCCAATCTTGTTGCTTTTTTTGGTGCTTGTGTATTTTTTATAAATAGCTTTTGTGCATTTTCCTTTTTACCTGGCCTTGATTCTTGCAGTTCAGAATTCTTTTTTTCTTTCTCATTTATGATTTTTGAGTTGCATTGTCTGATAATCTCCCAGTGAAGAATTATGCTAGTCTCTGCCCTGAGTTAGAAAACCCAACACTTGATCTTTGGAGAGGTGAAAGGATCTGTATGTGTTGCAAAGGATGTTGTGCTCCTACTCTCTGATGTACCTTGTATGAAAGCCCTGTCTCACTATTGCCAGTACAAGTGGGGCAACAACATTATTTGTTCATTCATGTTTCACATTTGTGGCTGTTCAGGAATGAGATCTCCTGAAATGGTTCTCAATAATAAGAATACACAGTCTTTCCACAAGATGCCTGTAAATAAGGCTCTTTTGCTTCCTCTTACACTCACACACATCCTATTCTGGTTTGCACTGCAATAAAGTAATTAATTGTATAGTGTTTAGCAAAAAGAAGAATTTTGCATCATTCAAAATTCTTTGCTGGGATAGAAGGAAGTTATTTTTTATGCGCGGCTCTCCTGAAGTGCGACTATGAAAGAATCTTAGAATTAAATTCACTTGTCAATGTTTTTCACATTTCTATGTCTGCCTGAGAAATCACAGGCCATCAAATTGAGATGATGTCAAAAACGTGACCCATAAATCATTTCCATCCTTCAAAATATGGTCTTATATATATCCTATTAGTGGAGTCAGTATGTCAAGGAAAAGAGAGCATTTCTCAAGCGTTGTCATTCATGTATCTTCTTAAAAAGTTCTTTCACTAAAGTATAGGCTTTCTATAGCTATACAGTTAATTACTAATAAACCTTGTTTGGAAGATGGCTACAGACATTGGAATAGTGCCCTGAGCCTCTCACTACCACCTCCTTGCAGCTGTGTTCTTCCTACCTTATTTCTTTATTTTGTGCTTTTTCTCTGTAACTCAATTATCACTTCTTTTTTTCAGATTGGGCTGGAGGCTGGTATTCTGCACACTGAGACTCAGTTGTAGCCAGTTCTACATCATTTCTTCCTGGGTTATGCTAACTTTCTCTTTCTGATTTTCATGTTTTTGCTATGAGGACACTACCAAGTGGTTCTTCTTCTTCCCATCCCACTCGGATTCTTATTTTTCTCTTTCAGTAAAACTTTGGGACACAATAACTCTTGTATAATTGGGAATTGTTGCATAATTCATGAACCTTCATAAACAAATTACCATGCTAGCACTTGAGTATACCTTGCAACATTGTTTACTTTTTATATATATATATAAATTGCATAATCTCTTTCTCTCTTGTGTTGAGGTCTAGTCCAGCCTGCAGCCTCCCATCTCTTGAAAACAAACTATAGATAAGCTGCTTAGACCAAGATGGAATACTATAAGCTGGGACTTGTATTCTGTGTGAGCCATACCCCTGGACTGAACGTTAGGGCAATTAAAGTGTTTTTAGGCCAAGTAGGCAAAGTCCTTGTGGCCCAGCTGGCTGCCAGTAAGACCCTCTTGCTGGGCAAACTTTGGCATGGCAGAGTAAAAAGAAAAGAAAAAAATGAAGTTCAGAGGAGTAGAATGAATGTATGTCAAACTTGTCCTTTTCACCTCTGTGCTTGTATTACTTGAACACACAGCTTTGAAAAAATTAATCAAGTTACTCTTGGACTGAAACTTCATAAATTCAAGCCTTGTTATTTGCAGGCCACAGACTAAAACATGACTAGATGCAGAGGATTACACAATTGGGCAATGGGATTGTTGGCTGGAATTTGATTCAGTCATTACACAGGTGCACTGAGACCTCAGTGCTTGATAAAATTGCTCGCTGTTCATTTACTATGAAAATATTTCAGATGGAGTCTTGAGGCTTCCTCAGTTTTCCCGATTTGAAAGCCGTACTCTAAGCCCTGCTTGCTGCTGAGAACATGGATGGAATTTCCACTGGAGCTAGGTAGTGTCCCTCAGAGTATGCTAGTCAGATATACAGGAAACTCCTTTCTGAAAAAGGGCTAAATAGGTTGCCTCTGAGAACAAAGGAAGAAGAGGTAGCAAGGACAGGTGCTGGTGCATACTGCAGCCCCTGTAGGGAAGAGTTGGCCCTGGGGTTCCCTGAGAATTTAGATTAAATTAACACAATCTGGAAGCAATTAATAGCCAAAAGGAAGATAAGGCTTTTCTTTCCTCTTTGTCTCTCTTTTCATTGTGTCCCCTTATCATTCTGTAGTGGGACATTATTGTGAGGGTAACAAAGGTGTGTTAGCAAGTTATAATGATTCCTCATTGCATGTGTTTAATAGCTGATCTTTCTAATAACAAATAACTCCTTGGTTTTACATTTTAAAAAACACCAAAAAGATCTAGATCACAATGTGGATTTTTGGTTTGCAGACCAGGCCCCGACTTTGGGGCTTTCATGGGGCTTCTACCAACACTTAGGTCAATGGAAGTTTATCAGTTGACCTGTATGAATCAGGCCCATAGTGCAAAACCTGGCGAGAACTACATGTGCACAGGCTTGTTTTTATAATAATAAGGCAAGTGGGTGCGTAAGAGCAATTCCTGCGGAACGACTGGACCATTGCATATCTGTGCTGATCTTTAGCAATGCTCAGCTGGCTGGAGGCAGAGATGAAAGCTGTGGATAACTTGTTCTTATAAAGACATTTATAGCAAAGCCCTATCTGTGGGGGAAAATTAAAAGAGAAGCTCAGCATAATCAATGAAATGATTAATGGATCTTATTTCTTAGAAAAAGCAGGATAATCCTAAACCACAAATTCCCTTTCTTTCGTGGCCTATTCACAATAGTGTAGTGGCTCCTTACAGAAGTGAGATCATTTTCTGAGAAATCCTTCCCAACATTATTTTTGACAGTATTGATTAATTGTACAGGGCTATATTTCAATAGAGAACTCTTAAAGCAAATGATGGTACATGAATCTAAGTGCTGCTGCAGAAATACTTAGTAAGAGAATTCCCTCTGGAAAGTGCCATTTATTGTAAGTACAGATGGGCCTGAACCAAAACCACAAACCAAATACTACTACTGTGGAAATTCAGCTACGTATATGAACGATTCTGGCCCCAGAAGAGCCACCCTAGCTCTCTCCCTTTGTGGTAGTCCGACTGGGGGAGGTGGTGGTGGGGCCAGGTACACAAGAGAGATTTGCTGGGCTTATGGGGACCTGACACCACTCCCCTCTGGGCAGACTGGGGCTCCCTCTTCTCTGGACCACTCTTTAAGTGAGTGGGGTCAGTTCCAGAGGAGGGATGACCCAGCTGCCATGCACTTGAGCAGTGTAATCTGCGTGTGCAGGCCAACACAACTTCCAGAGCCATAGGAGGGTGGCAGGAAGGAGCCATCCACCCTTTTGCTGAGGTTGTGGCAGAAGACCCTAGGGCACTGGATTTCAGAGTTAACAGCTGATTTAGATGAATGTATTTTGATTAAGATAAATGGTGATGTTCACATCCCACAGAGCTATCTTTTCCAGCTCTTTGCAGACTCAGATGGCACTGCAACAAGCCATGTTTGGTAGGTTTTCCTCGTAACCATGAGAGCTAGAAATTTAATAATAAAATAATAATTAATAATAAAGCTGAGATTCTGATGTTCTCATGTGACTCCAGGAGTGCGGCCTCAATCATGTGACTGGTGCCAAAGCCTAATGGACAATTAGCGGGACAATTCTTCCACAAAGTAGGACGTAGGGACTACAGAGTAAGGAAAGATGAAGAGCAGACACTTGAGGGTTTCTGCTAGAGTCAAGGGACAAAACGATCACGTTTACAAATTCTTCAAACACTGACAGTACAGCATGGTTGGGTCTTCTAGTCCCTGTTTGTTGCTTGGCTATTCCATCAGGGAAGGGGTGAGTATCTTTCCAGTTGTTCCCTGTAACAGCAATTTGTTATGATTTTGGAAAATGTCTGAGATGCACAGTTTGTCATCTGCTGTTCTGATAAGCGACATTTATGAAGGGGCCAAACAATTGGCTTAATTTTTTTCCTCAAGCCTATTATGCCACATGATTTGATTAAAAAAAATATCTGGAAGGGTCACATTCTCTGATGTCATTTTCTGATTAGGAGCAGGGGTGTCATTTGCTCTGGGGCAAAAAAGGCAACTGTTCCTCCCCCTCTGATTTGTCATAAGTCTGTATGTTCCATTATGGCTTCTACTTTTTGTGCTTCCCCTCATGCTAAAGGCTATAATATAATCACATGTAATGTTCTTTATGCTGACATAGCTTCCCCCCATTTTTCTGAAATGATGCCTCTGATTAAGAACTGCTTCTTACAGAGCTTCAATGCTATTCCTTCTCCTCCTCCTCCCTTCATCTCCCCAGATTCATTTACTGACCCTTACAGTACACTGAGACAACGGTTTCACGCTCTAACCTTAAAGCCCCATACTGCTGTCATCACATTTTTGGTTGAGGCGGACAGGGCTTCCTCTGAGGCAGATCAAGAGTGTTCCTTATTTGGCTAGAGAGGCTGCTGTTGAGAGACAGAAGGGAGTATGTGGTTTCTGTTTCCCAGGCACTGAGTGCGTTGCCTCCACAGCACTCTTTGCCCCACCATCTCATAGAGTGAAAGATCAGGCACAAGATTACTTACACCACTGTAAATCCAGACTAACTCCACTTAAGTGAAGGCAACAGAAATAAGAGGAGAATGAAGCCCAAGGACTTGGAATTCAATTTTGTTCTGCACTACAACAGTGCACACGAGGAATATGTCACCAGCTCACTTGGACCTGTCCTTTCAAAACAAAAACACCTCAAATAAATACAAACACAGGCTTCTGAAAGTAAATAGACTGGCAAATGGATAATCATCGTTTTAGCTCAAGGGGTTGTGCCTGGTGTTGTCTCTAAAAGTCCTTTTTTCTCTGCAGGAGAGTGTTTTAAGACAAATCCTGAGCCATGTCATGCCATCAGAGTCTAAGCAGAATTCACCTTTGACTTTCAATGGGGATTTCTGCATAAATTGTAATGATACAAGATAGCTGCCTGGTCATATTTGTTTCACACAGAGCATGCGATATTGGGAGCTCTGCCCTGGCTAGACTGATGCTGAAGAGCCTCAGAGTCATATAAAAGCTATGTAAAATCACATGTAGCTGGACAGCTCCTATTAGTTGCCTATTAATTGCCTATTAGTGATTAGCTAAACAAGCTGGTTTAGGAAATAATTTATACTATGGACATTTGTTCCTGATACATCCCTATAACACACCAGGACCTGAACAACTGGGTGAATGGGCAATAGCGCCCTATTTTTTAATCCATGAATCTGGGGATAGTCAAGACCAGTTGCTGAGGGTACAGATAGGTAACTGAATGCACAATGCAAAAAATCTGGGGATGACATGGAACTACAGATTATGCAGCCTCACTGGGCTGTTTTAAGTTGCCCCTCAAGAGTCCATTACAGCAGCACTGGAAGGTAAGGGTGCTTTGGCCATGCCTCCTTTCTCTTGACCCTGCCCCCTACACTGGAGACAAAGTGGGAGGCTGAGTTCAGCTGGTGATACCTGCTTTATGCCATCCAGGGGTTTACAATGCTGGGGGAATCCTCCTGAGGGCAGATCCACTAGGATTCTGCACTGCAGGCGGAACAGGGCGAAGCACCTGGCCCAAGCTGCAAGGAAGGGGAAAATCATGTCCACACTTCCAGCCACATGGAGGTTACAGTGGAAGAGTCTGTAATCTTTATTTCTGTATTTCCTTATTGCTTCTCTCTTTTTTAAAATCTTGTGAAAGCAGTTGCAGTCCCGTAGCATGTAAGTGTATGCTCATGTGTGCATGCTGTCTGTGCCTGGAGGTCAAGGTATCCAGAACCAGTGACAGAGGGATCCCAAATGAAGTCTCCCACCTTTGGCACTCAGTATGTCTAAAATAGCCCACCTAGAGTGACTGTCAGGCCATCATATGGGCTTTTGTATTCAGGTGGCCTTTTGATTGAACATTTTATTCATTTGTTTGCTTATTATTCTAGCAGATGAGTTCTCACAAAGATGGTGAAACAGTAATTAGTGAGTCAACATTTGAACATATTTTAATGTAACTGGAAAACACTGAATTATAATTGTTATCAATGCACTATATGCCCATACAGAAAATATTTATTACTATCATCTACATCAAAACATAACAGCAGCATATGTATACTCATAGTATCAAAAGTCCCAATCTTGCTCCCAGTGAAGTCAAAGGCAAAACTTGCATCGGTTTGAATGGCAGCAGGGCAGTTTTTAGTTTAGGAGCCGCATTTGCAGTCCTTACTTAGGCAAGTGGGCCCAGTGATGACAGGGACAACTGTCTTGCATAATTCTATTTACATGACCAAGGATAAGAAGAGAGAATCCTAATCCTATTCTGGGTTAGATTAGATTAGGATTAAATTTTAGATCAGAACATCATGCAACATCATTATTAATGTGTATTACAAATTTTGAAACCTGTTAGAAATGCTTGGTTCACATTATTAAATGTCTGCAAGGCCTGCAAAGTGTGGTGCAGCAAAATGCAACCTTCCCTGCTGCTCAAGAGCAAAGTGACCTTGATTAGTTCAATCCTTTCTTTGAAAACAAAAACATGCACTTGGAATGTTAATTAATCTATGGTTAGCTGGCTATCAGGCTTGGGTTTAATTTGTGTTAATGACAATGCATATTTGAGGATGAAAAAAAAAGAATGTCCCTAATTTACCATGGAAATCTGACTGTCAGAGGTTTACTAGAATTCTTCCCATTACACTTAATATGAAGTGCTTTTTCTGGGTTTGTTAAGTAGACATTGTTAAACACATGACTGAATTGCATTAAAAGAGATAGCTGAAAAACCAGGAGCAAAGAAATATGTCAGAACATATTTTCAGTTCACTTTGCTGTAACATTGTATAATGTTAGTCACATGCTTTCTAACTGCTGAAGAGGCAGCATGGCTTAAGCATACGAGTGCAAGGCACTTGGAAGAGAGGAAGGTGATCAGGAACAGTCAACATGGACTCACCAAGGGGAGATCATGCCTGACCAATCTGATAGCCTTCTGTGAAGAGGTGACCGGCTCTGTGGATGTGGGGAAAGCAGTGGACATGATAAACCTTGACTTTAGCAAAGCTTTTGATATAGTGTCCCACAGTATTCATATCAGCAAATTAAAGAAGTATGGGTTGGATGAATGGACTATAAAATGGATAGAGAGCTGGCTAGATCATAGGGCTCAATGCATAGTGATCAATGGCTCCATGTCTAGCTGGCAGCTGGTAACAAGCGGAGTGCCCCAGGGACCGGTCCTGGAGCTGGTTTTGTCCAACATCTTCATTAATGATCTGGAGGATGGGGTAGCAAGTTTTCAGATGACACTAAGATAGGGGGAGTGGTAGATACCCTGGAAGGTAGAGATAGGCTATAGAGTGACCTAGACAAATTGGAGGTTTGGGCCAAAAGAAATCTGATGAGGTTCAACAAGGACAAGTACAGAGTCCTGGACTTTGGATGGAAGAATCCCATGCCCAACTACAGACTGGGGACCAACGGACTAGGCAGCAGTTCTGCAGAAAAGGACCTGAGGGATACAGTGGACAAGAAGCTGGATATGAGTCAGCAGTGTGCCCTGGTTGCCAAGAAGGCTCATAGCATATTGGGCTGAATTAGTAGGAGCGTTGTCAGTAGATCAAGGGAAGTGATTATTCCCCTCTATTCAGCATTGGTGAGGCTGCAGTTAGAGTATTGTGTCCAGTTTTGGGCTCCCACTACAAAAAGGATGTGGACAAGTTGGAGAGAGTCCAGCGGAGGGCAACAAAAATGATTAGGGGGCTGGAGTACAAGACTTATGAGGAGAGACTGAGGGAACTCGGCTTGTTTAGTCTACAAAAGAGAAGAATGAGGGGGGATTTGATAGCAGCCTTTAACTACCTGAAAGGGGATTCCAGGGAGGATGGAGCTAGGCTGTAATCAATGGTAGTAGATGACAGAACAAGGAGCAATGGTCTCAAGTTGCAGTGGGGGAGGTCTAGGTTGGATATTAGGAACAAGTTTTTCACTAGGAGGGTGGTGAAGCACTGTAAAGGGTTACCTAGGGAGGTGGTGGAATCTCCATCTTTAGCGGTTTTTAAGCTGCGGCTTGACAAAGCCCTGGCTGGGATGATTTAGCTGAGGATAGTCCTGCTTTGAGCAGGGGGTTGGACTAGATGACCTCCTGAGGTCCCTTCCAACCCTAATATTCTATGATTCTATGACCTTCTGAGTTTTATTCCTGGCTTTACCATGCAGCAAGATGGGCTATGCTTCTACTTGCAAAATTATCTGAATTCTATCAGTGGTTTGAGTACAGAAAGGGCACTGTATTGTGTCACAGGTTCCAATCCTTTGCACCAATTCAGCATCACAAAGTGGTCCTAAATCAGGCAGATCTAGCCACCATAAGATCTCCCTCTCACAGAGGGATCCTTGAAGAGCATAGAACCATTACAGTGAGTCCTATTGCATTCCATGTCCCTGAGACCAGTGTGTATGTGGGGTGGGAGGTTGGTGACTGAAGCATCCCTGACTGATGTAACAGCTTGACGCCAGAGGTGGATGGTGCAGATTATAGTAGCCTGGAGTCTGCTTTAAAATGCATTTACAGGTCTAGCCTGGTGCATAGTAGCTCTAGTATTGGAAGAAACTGAAAATGTACCCTTTAGTTACCATGCTAAACTTCACCCAAGGAATACGTAGCACAGCTGATGATTTGGTCCAGAAGTCTGGTACAAAAACAGCTGATATGCAGATCATTCTGGAGACCTTGGGTCTTGTCTACAGTGTCAAATTTGATTTTCTTTGACTTATGCTGCAGTGAGTCAGCAAATGCATAGCAGTGGAGTACAGGCAAGACCTGCAGCATGAGTCAGTATTCAGCCAAGCCAGTTCCCTGCTGTTACGTAAGTGACAATGCTGTCAATTTCTGAAAAATAGATGAATTTAATAAACTGCACACTCACATTGCTCTAGGTATTGTGTGCATTTTCAGCCTTTCCCAAAGCCTTTTCTAACAGATTTTTCACCACTTTTAAATCTTTTTAAAAAAGTTCTGGCCAAGAGATAAAATAAATACATGTAATATCTAACTACATGAGAAACTTTGATAAGTTTATTTCCTTATAGCCTTCTCACTGCACCCTTTCACTCTGTTTAGTTGTTTAGATGATAAGCTCCTTGGACCAGGGAACATCCTATCTGTTCTTAGCAAATAAAATACTACTACTACAAATACACTTTAAAAAAAACCATAATATTCCTAATAAGTCAATAATAAGTGCAGCACTATGCAGGATGCCCAGGATAGTTCTGCAAATATCCCTTGATCCCGACTACAACATTCCTTTTACTTCAATCCTGGGCAGAGACTGCCAGGAATGATTTTACGATATAGATTCAGGATGAAATCCTGGTCCTGTTTAAGTTAATGGGAGTTTTGCCATTTTTTTATAGATTCATAATTAAGAAGGCCAGAGGAAGAGACCATAGTCTGACCTTCTGAAAGTCACAGAATTGCTAGGTTGAATCAGGAAACATAAAGTCAGAAATGAAAAGACCTATTAGGCCATCCATTCTGTCTTCTTGAACTGGCATGATCGCTCATTGCAGATTTTAAAAACCTCCCCTCCCAAAAACAAAAACTCCGCCCAAAACAAGCATCTCTGAAGGAACTTGATACGTCAATCACTAGTGTAGAAGAATGATGGTATTAGGGCTTCACAGTGAAAATTTCTGCTCTTGACAAGGCAGTTCGACAGGGGAATTCCATATAGAAAGTATGTGTTTAAATATGTCTTTTTAAATATGTTATATGTATGGATAACAAGAAATTTACCACTTATATTTATACATGAGTTAACATAAGATCTAATTTAAGTTCACACATAATATTTGCATTTTACATGCATTTTTTGTTCCATGGAACAAAACAGGAAGAAATGTGCAGTTGGTGGGAGAATTCTTCTCACCTTTGTATATTTGTATGATCATGTAAACTCAGATAAGAGAGGGAGGTTTAAGGATTTGTACTGGATGAGTGTTGTTAAGCATATTCATAAATAATATGGAAAAAGGGAGAAACAGTGAGATGTCAAAGCTTGCAAATGATACAAAATTACTCAAGATAGTTAAGTTCAAAGCAGACTGTAGAGTTACAAAGGGATCTCCCAAAACTGGATGACTGGACAACAAAATGGCATATGAAATTCACTGTTGATAAATGCAAAGTAATGCACACTGGAAAACATAATCCCAACTATACATACAAAATAATGGTGTCTCAAGGAGTTGTTATCTTTCAAGAAAGAGATCTTGGAGTCATTGTAGATAATTCTTTGAAAACATCTGATCAATGTGCAGCATCAGTCAAAAAAGCTAACAGAACGTTTGGAACCATTCGGAAAGGGATAGATAATATCAAAACGCCACTATATACAATTATGGTACATCCACACCAGAAATATTGTGTGCAGTTCTGGTTGCCCAGTCTCTAAAAAGATATATTAGAAATAAAATAGGTACAGAGAAGGGTAACAGACAGAATTAGGGGTATGGAACGGCTTCCCTATGAAGAGAGATTAAAAAAAAAGGCACTGTTCGTCTTAGATGACTAAGGGGGCATGTGATGGAGTGTTCACCCCACACCAGCCTAGAAGGAGATTATTAGGCTGAGAAGATGCCGGTTAACCAGATAGGCCCCATCTGAGGGAATTAGCTGCCAGAAGGAACCTGAATAATGATAGAACCCAGCTGGAAAAGAACAGGGTGGGGTAGGATAAAGTCAGGAATCTAATAGTAGACGAGGGATGCAGTGAGGGACCCTATAGCCATGCTCTGGACAGTAGACAGGGAAAGAAAAGAAACTAGATGGAGAGGGAGTAGGAAAAGGCTCAGGGAAAAGGCAGCAAGGTTTAAGATGGTGCCAACTTTGGTTGCAGATTAGAGGGACTCTGAGCTGGAACACAGAGTAGCGGGAAGGTTTGGGTTCCTATACTAGCCACTGGGGTACTGGCACGGCTTGGGCAGTGAAGGCAGTGAAGGAACAGTGAAGGAACCATCTTGGAGGAAGAGACTTTGATACCCTGGGAGGGAGGAAACAGACAGTGCTCTGGCCAGAGGGCAAGCAATAAAGACAGAGTTCCCTGAGTAGCAGAGAATGAGAGAATGATGGCAGGGCATTCAGTGTGTGGTAGACGTGAGCACTGGACCTAGAAAGAACTAATCCTCAGAGCAGACAGGAGCAAGGTCTCCGTGATGAGTGGACTCATGATAGGGCATATGATAGAGGTCTGTAAAATGTTAATGGTGTGGAGAAAGTGAATAACAAAGTGTTATTTACTCCTTCACATAACACAAGAACCAGGGGTCATCCAATGAAATAAATAGGCAGCAGGTTTAAAACAAACATAAGGAAGCTCTTCTTCACACAGTCAACCTGTGAAATTTGTTGCTGGAGATGTTGTGGAAGCCAAAAAATGTATAACTTAGTTCAAAAAAGAACTAGATAAGTTCATGGAATATAGCTCCACCAATGGCTACTAGCCAAGATTGTCAGGGATGCAACCCCATGATCTGGGTATCCTCAGCCTCTGACTGGATAGCAGAAGATGGATCACTCGATAATTGTCCTTTTTTGTTCATTCCTTCTGAAGCACCTGGCACTGACCACTGTCAGAATACAGAATACTGGGATAGACGGACCATTGGTCTGACCCAGTATGACTGTTTTTAAGGGAAAGAAACAAAACATACTAGAATTTTATTTTTTATTCTAGAAATAGCAGATTAGAATAAGCCATTTGTTAGTTACTATATGATTGATCCTGCTGAGAAGTGTGGGCTAAATTCATTGTTTGCTGCAAAACACCCGTGAACCTCATTGGACAGGCTGGTTATATGTTTGGTTTGGGGCAGCTTGTTGGCCAAGGATCATGCTTTACACTTCCCATCCTGAACCCTTCAATGAGCTGCAACTGCAGAATAATCTTCCTTGGCACAGGAGGAAACAGCAGGTAGCGACGCCATTGAATTCTAATTCTCACACCCTGCAATGGTTGTATGAACAGTCACGCCAAGGTGAACACCAGTCAGATGTGGCATCTATGGGTCGTGCTGCCTTGCAGCCATTTTAGTTGCAACCAAGGCAGTGGGTTGGGATGAAACTTGCATCACCTGCCTGCTAGAGAAATATTTTTCCTGATCCATCCATATAAACAGGCTGATTGCCATTATCTTTCACACATTGCACTCAGTGGATGCTGCAGATTGACTCACATATCATTGATATATGACACGCACCCTGCTACCTTCTGCTCCCATTCTTGATTCTCTGGAGGTTTATTCATGTAGCTCAAAATCTAACCAAATGTAAGGGGTCTATTAGCACCTTACTGAAACTTAGTGGGTCTTTTTGGTTGACCATCTCTGGAGGAAGCAGGACCCTGAAACAGACACAACCCCAGGGCCAATGGAGAGAGGCTAATTCAGGCATGCCTGGGCAGGGCAGAGCCGAGCTAAGGACAAAGCAGCCAGCAGCCGGGAAGCCAGAGATGAGCACAGAAAGCTGAGTTGAGCTGAGTTGACCCACAGCAGCAGAGCCAGAGGGGCACCCCGAAGAGCTGAGCAGAGCAGAGCTGAGCTGCACAGAGCAGAGTGAAGCAGGAGCTGGAGCTGTCTGGAGCTGGGTGTGGAGGCCAGAGAAGGAGCCCAGGGAGCTGAGCGGACCCACAGCAGCAGAGCCCGAGGGGCATCCCAGAGAGCCGAGCTAAGTAGAGCTGAGCACAGCTGCACTGAGCAGAGCAGGAGCTGGGGCTGAAGCCATCTGGAGCCGGGTACAGTGAGCAGCTGGGGAGAGCGAGGGAGACCCTGGAAGTGTGTGGCTACTGCCAGAGCAAGTGGCTGACTCTCTGCATCCCTGCAGCGTAGCCAGGGCCTGGACAGTGGGCCTGCAACGTGTGACACAGACTGTGAACCCTGACACCCAGAGATGCTATTTGTGGTGCCCCTGGGCCAGGGGCAGTGTTGGGTGTTTCCCCTTTTAACCTTTCTCCCCTTTTCTTATTTTTTTATTTGATTTTTGATTGCTGTTTGTGTCATAAATTGTGTTGTTTTGCACTATATGCAAGGATTAGTGGGTCAGGGAGGTGCCCAGTGCAGAGCTGGAACCCTGGAGTGGGGACACCCTAGCCCCTGCCCTAAGGGACCACGGCAAGATTGGATGTTGAGCCCCAGGAATCCTGGGCCCAGCCTTGTTGGGGTTACAGGGACCCCACCACACAGGAAAGTGGGAGGGGAGCCCTCAAGGTCAGGTGGGCCTCTGGGTAAAGAGAGTGGCAGCAGGGACTCAGATCCTTTTGCTAGCCAAGTCCACCAGGGTAGTACATAAGCAAGGAAAGTTCCCCACAACAGCGGGCCCATTCTCCCGCTTACACAAAGCTGATTTAGTACTTTTGCATCTTGAGTTACACAATAGGCACCGAAATACCAGTAAGTCAATCCTTCGAGTCCACTAATGATTTTGTTCCTCTTCTTATGAGTTTCAGAACTGACATTATCTTTCTTGTTGTAGAAAATGAGACTTAGAACTGGCTTTACTATTCCAGGTCAAGTTCCCATCAAGTTTAATCTCTGTGCACAGATAATTGAGGTATAATTTCATGCAGCATAATAAGGGGAGGGAGAGAAATATGCGGCCAGATTTTTTTTGTCACTCTGGCCTAAATTAGGATTAACTCCATTAAAGTCAGTAGTTACACCAGTGTAAAGCTGCTGTGAGAAGAGAATCAGACCCACAGTACATAACATGGATGTTCTTGAAGAAATGCTCACTTGATTGTTTGAACGTTTTTGTAATTCAGCAAATGTCATTACTGCTTCATTAGTTACCACCACATTCCCAGTAAAGTTTCTGTTTAAAAAGAACTGGCATAGAATATAATTTCTATGAACATGACACTTTTAAAATTCCCAGAACACTTTTGCTTTTTGTAGGTAAGTTGGGAACTTTGTTTTGCATGTGAATGACAACCTGGTTCACACCTGCCTCAGGTTCTATGGAATATCCAGAGATTTTCAGCGTTAGGCCAAATACTTATTTTTTGTAACTTAGTGGAAACCACTTGGCTTGGAGCACATTTTCAGTTATAGAATCATAACTCAGGTGTTTGAAATTACCAGTCTGGCAGGCAATGCACTTGTTGAAATTAACAAAATGAAACTCAACTATTTTTTTCTTCCAGGTTTGCCCACTAAAACAGGTTATGACAGAAAGCTGTTTTTCTTTTTGGTCACAGGTCTGTGAAAAGTATATTGGTCCTAACTATTTTTTTGTGTTGATTTGTCAAAATATTTGTAGCCCTGACAGGTCATATAACATTGGGCCTTTAAGTGTGGGTGTTAGCTAATTCATTAAAAGAGGTTTTCAATATTTTTGCTATGTTAAACTGTGTCAAATGTCAATAGTTTCATGGAACTTAGGAAAATTAATATTCAAACCTCTGCTGAGACGCCTATTCTCAATAAAATCTAAGAGGCCTCTTTTAATTGAATGCTGTTTCCATAGGCTGGGACTGTTTCTTCATGGTGAAGGAGCTGCACTAGCTCATTGAAGTTAAGTACAGAAAATAGGCTTAGAAAAAAGAAGAAAATCTGATGTTCCATTGGAACATTTTAGTTTCTCTTGAAGGTACAAAAAAAAGAACTGCTTGTAGTGGCAACAGTCATCTGCCTCTTATAACCACAGCAGAAGCACCAATATTAGCTTTCTTTTACATTTTGTGAAATTATTAAATGTTATACAGTTAAGACTTAATAATGTAAAAATATATTTTAATAATTTAAGCAAAACCTACACTATCTAATTAGATTACTCCAATTAGTGGCTAGCTTTGCACTCCCGACTCACTATTTCAATTCTGCCCTGATTTTGATAGTGTATTCTCATTAACTACTAGAATTCATGATTAATGCTTTATGTCATTTGAAAGCTAGGATTCCAAACTCTCAGATTATGTACAGCTTTGGTTCTACTTCTAAGAGTTTGAGAATGTGGTTTTCTAAAATCCATGCAGAAGTCTGGAATAGAAAGTATGAGGGTAATCAGAACAGTGTGATTTTTAAGTTTGATACTTCATGAACCTCTAGGCTAGAAAATAATGCAAAAGTGGATAGATGAAATCCTGTTTAGGGCAACTTTTTGATCTCTTTGCACCACTGAAGCAGTGCAAAGGGGATGTATTGGGGGCCAGGATCGGGGCCTCTGTCTTTAGAGAAGGGGCTTTTCATAAACAGAATTATTTTGTGTTAATACAAATAAGACAGAGTGAAATGCGTCATAAAAACTCCAAAGTCTGTATTATTACTTTAATTTTAAAATTAAAAGGACTGTAAATCGAAAAGTTTTTAAGCTAGGAAAGAGAGAGTAGTTGAACTGACATGCAGAATACCGTGACTAAAATCTTTGGAGTTGAAGTAAGTATTATATACATACATTTGATTTTTATTTTTTTAAATTGCAACAAACGATAACTTCACACACAAGTGAATTGCTTCTATTATAATTTGCAAAAAGCTAGGAACAGCATTCCAGTGCAGCTGGCCAGATGAGAAATTAAGGTTACAGAACTAAGAGAAAGAAATGTAACTGTGCCTTCCTTCATCTTTCTCTCACTTTCTGGTTGATGAGGCTTGGGAATTGGAATGAAAAAAACCGTCATTCTGTGAAATGTCCTTTACTTGACATTGGTAGGGCCCTGCTTAATGAAAAGAGATATCTATCCCAAGTGGGAAAATAGATGATTAACAAGAGATGAGATGGATGCATTGGCGTTATGAGTCTTCTGCTCACTAGAGATGTGGTTTAGGCTTAATTTTGGGGGTCTGATATTCTTTAGCCTGCACCTGTGAAGTCATTTGCAAAGCAAGTCAGGCACTGCCATTATGGCTTGTATGCTTTTTTCCAGCAACTCCCTCTGTGTTTCTTACTATTTTTTTTTTTTTTGTAAACAGCTTCACAAGAGGCAGGGGAAGGGGAGAATAAGGCCCAGAAATGTTCCCAGGGGCTTGCATGTCTGATCCTACCTGCTTTCCATGTGTAGAACTCCCACTAACATCACTACAAGTTGTATGTTTGCAGAATTGGACCTTATTTGGCTAAAAGGAGGCTTCTTCAAGAAGCCTTGAAACTGTTTCTTCCTGTCTCCTTAAGGGTTTTCCCCTCTCCATCCCCCCACCTCTTTACGTGGGGATCAAGAAGAGTGTGTGCTCCTGCAGCCCCAGCCCATTCTAGTGCCAGGTATCTTCTTACTGATGAGCTAAACCATCAGTGTAGACAGCATGTTATTTTTAGATATCGGAACTAACATATGAACTTAATGGCGGTGTGCTTGGCACGTTGTTGGCTATTTTTCTTGGCTATTATAATGCCACAATATAAATCCATCGTACGCCCATACCTTGAATATTGCCTGCAGTTCTGGTCACCCGATTTCAGAAAAGATATCTTAGAATTGAAAAAGGTACAGAGAAGGGCAACAAAAATGATTAAGGATATAGAACAGCTCCCCTAGGAGGAGAGATTAAAGAGACTGGGACTATTCAGCTTCGAAAAAAAATGGCAGAGGGGGAATATGATAGAGGTCTATAAAATCATCACTGGTGTGGAGAAAGTGAATAAGGAAGTGTTATTTACCTCTTCACATAACAGAAAAACCAGGTGTCAATCTATGGAACTCATTGCCAAGGGATGTTGTGAAGGCCAAAAGTGTAACAGAGTTCAAAAAAGAATTAGATAAGTTCAGAGAGGATTGGCCCATCAATGGCTATTAACCAAGATGGTCAGGAATGCAACCCTATGCTCTGGGTGTCCCTAAGGCTCTGATTGCTAGATCCTGGGAGAAGATGAAAGGGCATGGATCACTCTACGATTGCCTGTTCTGTTCATTCCCTCTGAAGCTGCTGACGTTGGCCATTGTGGGAAGACAGGACACGAGGCTAGCTGGACATTAGTCTGACCCAGTATGGCTGTTCTTATGTAAGTCAAAAAGATTTGGCTTTCAGAGTGAATAGTTTTTCTATTTTTGATTTCTCCATCTCTTTCTGAGGCTGGCCTCTGCCACTTATCATCTTGCCTTTGTTTCTCTATTCTTGTGAGGCTTTCTCTGAACTAAACTTTAGATTTGGAGACAGGGAAGGGAAAAGAAGATGCATTGCTCCAATTCAAGTGTGGGGATGATAAATGTGCTAAATGTGGGGTGATAGATGTGCTACCCCTCATTCTTGGGAGAAACTCCCCAAAAACATCATTATCCCCCTTCAGATCTTCCCTTAGAACTCTCCTCTGCCATGAAATCTGCAAAAATTGACAACGGTTCAGCTGTTGGTGTGTTAAGACCACTGCCTGTCATTCTGACCAACGTTGTCCCATTTGCTTCCTTGTACTTTTCTGTCTGTTTGTATCCATCTGTTGTCTCTTGTTTTGTACTAAGATTGTAAAAGCTCTTTGGGGCAGGGACTGTCGTTTTGCTCTGTCTTCGTACAGCACCTTGCACACTGGGTTCTGGTCCTCTACTGGGGCTCGTAGGCACTACTGCAATAATAATAATAAATAATAATAGTAATCATAATAATACAGATTGAACAGAGCTTTTATGTCTCCTGAATGGGCCAAAAGTTTCCAATTTTCAGCTGCTTTGTGCATTGCTACAGCCTTGCAGCTCGAGTCTCCTGATCTGGAGAGCAGAGGAGACACTCTTATCGGTGTCTTAATGGTTAGGGCCAGTCTAGGTTAGACCTTCATGGTTAGAGTCCTAGAGGCACAGCACAGAAGCAGCGCTAGGCAAAATATGGTGCGTTTCACAAGAATAAAATAAAATAAAATAAAAACCTCACCAACAAAAAACCCAAATACAAATTTTTTAGAATTCACATGATTTTTTTTTTTTTTTTTGCTATTTGACAAAAATAATTAAAATGAGTTTTTTTTCTGCAGAAATGGAAGGGAGAGTAAACCAGAATTTTCTGCAGCACGCTTTGGTCAAAAACACTTTTAAAACACACACGAAAAGTGTTCTGTACCAAAACAACTCCATAGGTCCCCATTTCAATCCCTAAAATGTCAGCCAACATGGTGGCTGTTACATAAATGGGTGCTAGTCAAGGCTCTCTCGTAGGGACACTAACAGACTCATGACCTCTGCACATCGAGGACTGTGTACTCACTTGCAGCTTACATAAGGGCTTTTGAGGGGTCCTAGGCTACGGATGCTTTCCCCTGATTGCCTGCAAGGCTTTTATGGATCCCGATGTGCACCCATGCCGCAGGGGAAGGGGCTGTGGCAGGAGCCATAATCACATCCAGTGTGCTTGAAAGGCAATTTAGGAATCATCGTTTGGTCACTACTGACTTTGGACAAATCTGAGTTAGCGTACGGAGGGTGAAGGGCTCAGTAGCCACCTACCAGGAACATGAGTTGTTCGCTCATGTGCCCTGCAATAAGAGTGGACTATATCAACGGACGAATATGGGCAAAATAAAGTGAGACGTGTGGGACACGTTGGTCAGACTGTTATGGAAAACAATCATCTCCCCCTCCTACCCAACAGGCCTATTTCCCCCCACCTGTTCCTGGATTTTTCTCCTGTGGAATGCCGGCAATGCCCTCGGTTATAGTGTGGGATATCCCCGGTTCTAAAATAGCATTGAAAACCTCTTTCTCTCCCTGTTAAAACGACTTTCTCTTTGTATAGAAAGAGAAACAAAGAAACACACCTAGGTAAACAAAGCAGCGCAAACACTGGCAGGGGAAAAAAATCCAGGTCTTGATTTTAGGCAAGGATTATTACAACATATGTTGAGCATTAAACCCAGTGTTTAGAGAGAGAAATAAATTCGAAGATGGTACTTCGGATCTCTGAGCAGAATGAAGATACCTTAAGGAACCTGCTGGCTCATTATTGATGCTATGTTATCCTTCAGTTTGATATCTGGTCAGGAGATGGTTCCATACTCCCCAAGTATGGGAAAGGGAAGGTACAACCTGAGGTTGGAGGGAAGCAGACTCACAAGAAAGATGGAGGTTGCATGGGATCCAGAGCAGCAGGCCACAAGCAGCAGACTGGGAGCTGGCTATGGAGAGAAGGCTGGGCAGCAAACACACCCTGTGGCAGGAAGAAGGCTAGCAGTAGTTGCAGTAGCCTACTGTCCGGCATGAGGGTGCCAATGGGACGCTTATCTTCATAGCTCTGTATTGGTCTGCCCTTAGATGCTGGATTAGGAACTGTTTTGATCCTTTGTTGGTTGCAGGGTTGTTGTAGCCAGGTTGCTCCCAGAGTATTAGAGAGACAAGGTGGGTGAGGTAATATAGTTTATTAGACCAACTTCTGTTGGGGAAAGAGACAATCTCTCAGGCTACACAGAGCTCTTCTTCAGGTCTGGGAAAGACTCAAGGGGGTATGTCTACACTGCATTTTAAAAACCTGTGGCTGGCCCCTGCCATCAGGGCCAGATTAACTCTCCTGTAAGCCTGGGGCTATTAGATTTTGTGGGGCCCCCGTATGCAAGTCTTTTCCCTAACTGAAAACAAAATGATTACAATTATGGCATTGAAGCTATTAACATTATACTAAACTTGCCTTTTAATTACCATAAAGCCGTTCTGTGGTTACATTTCCGTCTTAAAACATGTAGAACAGGGGTCGGCAACCTATGCCTGCCAGATGTGGCACACAAGATGATTTTGAGCAGTGCTGACATGTACGCTGGACCCACATCTTGTGGGAGAGGAGCAGGGGGAAAGAGGCAGGGACGGGAAGGGGAAGCGGTCGCTGAGTGGTGCTGCTTGGGGCCGGGAATGGCTCCTGGCCAGGCCGCTGGTCCCACGTTATGTGGGAGAGGAGCGGGGGAGGGGAGAAGAGGCAGGGATTTATTTTTGTGGGGCTCCCCTTAGCCCTCATGCCCTGGGCTGCCAGAGGACTTGGGCTCATGGCTAAGGGGGCTCGGGTTAAGGGGCTGTTTAATTGCAGTATAGACATTTGGGCTCAGGCTGCAGTGCAAACTCAGGTCCTAAAGTCCAGGCTGCAGCCTGAACGTCTACACTGCAATTAAATAGCCTCTTAGCCAGAGTCAGCAGCTTTGGGCCAACCACGGTTTTTAATTGCAGGGCAGATGTACCCAGAGCGTCACAACTAAATACAAGGTGGAACAGCTTGTTGAGCGTAAGTAGTTAACACATATTTTAAGGGGCCATTCAAGGTGAAGTGGCCTGCTAACACCCCTGCAGTCATAGGACAAAAAAGGAGGATTAGTGGGTTACAGATCATTGTAATAAGCCATAAATCCAGTATCTTTCTTAAGACCATGATTTTTAGTCCATAGCAGTTATGAATTTAAATTTTCAGGCTTGTCTTTTGAAAGCATTCTGCAGGTTTCCTTTGAGGACCAGATCTGAGAGGTCAGATGTGGAGGGATCGCTTTGTGAAACGTGCTCTCCCACGGGTGATAGGGTGTTTTGGATTTTAACATTTTCCTGTATGGGTTTATTGGAGAGCGTAGTGGTTGTCTGGTTTCACCCACGTAGTTGCTATTGGGGCATTTAGTGCTCTGGATGAGGTACACCATCTGTTGTGATACGCATATATAGTATCCATGGATTGTGAAAGTTGTGTTGTGGGGGTACTGATCATCATAGCAATGGAGATACATCTGCAGTTTTTACATCGGTTGTTTCGGTGGGATCTGGTGCTGCTTTGAGTTGGTTTATCTTGATCTATGGGGAGTTTGCTTCTAATTTATGAGCTTGGTGAGGTTGAGGGATGTTATTTGAAGGGCAGAAGAGGGATTTTGGGAAAGATTTATTTCAGGATGTGGTCCCCATCGAGTAATTGTTTAATATTACTCTGCTTGGGTTTCAGTGTGGGGTTCCAGTGAGACAACTAGAGGTGTGCAGCTAGAGGCAGGGGTGTTCTGTGTTGAAGCAGGTTTCTTGGTGGTATTTGGGTGGCCTGTTGTTTGATGCGATCTACTTCTCTGGTGGAGTGTGCTCATTTGGTGTAAGCAGTTTTCAGTGTATTAAGGTGTGTCTGGACTTTAAACAAAGACAGTGTGGATGATTTGACCCTTGGATTCTTCCCCCAGCCCCCAGTGTGCACTGTAGGTGAGATTCACCCTGGTGGAGGAGGCCCTTATAAAGCCCTATCTGTTGTTTAACTGGGGCATAAGCAAAACCTAGGGCTTTCCGTGTACCCACTGTACTGAGTGCAATTTCATCCTGACTGGGCAGATGAAAATGTGACACAAATTGGTACAGGGATAATGGTGTTTCCATTATGTAGTTCCAAGGTGCACTTTCACAGTGCATACATTGATTTGTAGTTGAATTTCAAACTATATATGTCATATGTATGCTATATATGTTAGGTTTGGAGTCCAACCACTGGGAGGAACACAGCTGTTTTTGCTGAGTCTCTCTATGGCTTCGTCAAATCAAAATCAAGCCTTAATGCAGAAACAGCACTTTTCCTTCTGTTTCCTTTCTTTCAAATATTTTATGATCCTCTCCTTTCTAAGATGCCACCAGTCTTCACTGGGAAAGGAGAAAGTCTCATAGTTTGAGTTTCAAAATTACACTGGGGGGGGAAAAAAGCTAGAAAATCAATGGTCAGAATAATCCTGAATTTGGAGTGAGGTGAACTGTATGACCTTAACAGGTGTTTTCTGTTTCCAGCTTCTAGGGTGCTATGACACTATGGTGTTTAGAACAGCAGTAATTAAGAGTCTGAAAGGCAAGTTAGGAAAACAACGGCTGAATTTAATAAGACTCGATTGACCTGCTGCATGAGGGAGTGTCCCCTCCTCAATCTTCCCAGAAGGATGCCAAGCAAGGTCAGTACTCAGGCAATGAACGACCTATCAGCAGCCAGACCAAACCCTCATTGGCTAATCACATGCTGAAGGCTTGACATTATTTTTAGTAGCTTCTGAAACCTGCCCTTTCCAAATTAACCCTTTCATTTGAGCCAGCAACTTCCTATTATGCGCAAACTCCCACCGGAACAAATAATTACATTCATGTCAATGGAATTCTTGTGGAAATCTGTGCTTGTGAAGTATCTGGCAGGTGGGACAGCTGGGCTACCCTCTTATGAGAGGATGCTCCAGCTTCCACACACGCATGGCACATCGCCATCATGAATTCGAACAACCCCCACGCTTTGTGACATGCAGAGCTAAATCCAGGTCCAAAACCTTTGCTGGTCGTCCCCCTCTCCTCAATGGCATGAAACAAAACCTCAGATCCAAACCACTCCTACCCCACTATGAATTCTGAAAAAACTGGTTCCCAATGAGTTCTATTGTCTGTGCCCATATCTAATCTTTATATATTGCAGAAGGTGTTTGCTAACATCCCAAGTAAAACATCCTTTTCTTTTTACTATAGCTTTATCAGAAATGCTGGCAGAGCTCGGTTTAAGGAGTAAGCCTTGTTAGGCAAATAAACACTCTCTCATATTGGCCAATACAAGTTATACTTAATAACTGGACAAAAATTCCCATCCTCTATTAATAATATGCTGTACTGGAACCATTTCAATTTTTTGAATACACCTTCTGAATATTTACAACTGGAGAGTACAGAGTGTTTACAAGAACTCAAATGTTTATTTATCCTAGAGCACTTTTGCAGAAAATTTCTTTATGCATTGCTGTATATTTTCCTTGCCAGTTTATTGACCTTTAGCAATGCATGCCTATTAGTTTGGTAAAAAATGATAATGTTAACCTTAACCTGCCATGTATAATGTCTTTGTAACCATTTTATGAAAAATATTTCAGGGGGCTGGAATGGCCCATGGGATTGAGAATGGGATAAGGTTTGAATCTTACCCAGTTCAGTAATGAACAAATGGCATGACTCTGATGAGGTTTAAATGGATTGAGTGAAACAAGTTGGTAGTCTCTACCTGTTAGTATCAGACACTTGCTAATATCACAGGCCAGTGTTCCAATGGAGACTGAGAGGTTCTTATGATTTTCAGTCTCAGTAGCATTGATTAGTCATGGAGGCTACAACATCTTCTGCCTGTCAGTAGATGGTCCTTTCAGTTTGCTATTGAGGTAGGTTTATTGGTGCAGTGTGGAGATATTTATACTATTGCTGCTTCTTGTGTGGCTAATTGGGAGACTTCGGTTTCCTTTGCTGCCTGTACTGGCACCTTCTGAACACTAATATATTTAACTCACCCACCGACCCACCTTCCCTTCCCCCCCCCGAGTTCATTTCAGCACTGTCCGTTTAAGGAAGTTCAGAGGCCAGCAAATACTGACCCTTCTTAATCTCTGGCACACTCATCTTGGATACTGGCATTTCAAGAATTATCACCCCCAAAACTGTGTTTACAAGTATGATATCAGTGTCAGACAGAGCTGATTTGCTAGTCAGAAGCATGAGTACAGACCCTGAACTGTGGCTGAGCTGCGCATGGGAGGGGACCGGAAGGGACATGGGGTGGGCGTGCAAAGGTGGTTTTAATATATTCTTGCACCTCCACCCCCCAATCCTAGGTATGTCCAGTCCCTGGCTCAGTCCCTAGCATAAATCAGAGCAGCTTCAGGTATGCTGTAATCTGTCCTTTCTGCCTGTGGTCTCAAGGGATTGTTCCGGCAGCTGGGGATTACCAGGGTGAGGGGTTGCTCATCTCTTTTCTCTGGCATAGCCCCTCAGCCACCATTTTGGAGTGGAGATGGCTCAGGAGCTGCTATGGTGGCTCCAAGTCACCCCAGGATCAACCTACTCACAGGACTCCTCCACTGGCTGGCTATGTCAGCTCAGGAGTTACTTTGTGTGCTAAAATGAGAGTCCTGTAGCACTTTAAAGACTAACAAATTTAATTTCTGCAGGCATAAACTTTCGTGGGCTGTACCCCACTTTGTCAGATGCAGGGAATGTGGTGTTAGAATGGTATAAAGCAGCCATCACATACTGGATGCTCTCATAGACTTATAGACTTTAAGGTCAGAAGGGACCAATACGATCATCTAGTCTGACCTGCACAACACAGGCCACAGAACCTCACCCACCCATTCCTGTACTAGACCCCTAACCCATGACTGAGTTTCTGACGTCCTCAAATCATGGTTTAAAGACTTCAAGGTACAGAGATTCCACCAGCAAGTGATCTGTGCCCCCCACTGCAGAGGAAGGCAACCCCCCCCCAGGGACTCTGCCAATCTGTCCTGGGGGAAAACTCCTTCCCAACCCCAAATATGGCGATCAGCTAAACCCTGAGCTGCTGCATAGTTTTGTTGGGCAAATAAACATTGTTTTCATAAATGTCCTGAAGATTCTTTCTGCACTGAGCATGCTCCAGCCCAGGGCTGAGCAGGACATCGGCAGGAAGGAAACAATGGCTGAAGATAAGCCATGCACAACAAACACTTGAAGGTTGTTGTGGGACAATGGCAGAGCCATTAGTTCTGAGGAGTCTGACTGCTGTGGAGCTTACCAGACTGGTTTGGCCAAGCAGTGCAAGGCCTGGGAACTGACAAGAACAAAGGGAATCTGGCTGGGTTGAAAGGACTCTTTCTGGAGAGGGGGCAGTTGTTGGGGAGCTTGTTGGAGAAACCAGACTGACAAACTGGGCCTGCCTAGGTTGCCACCATGGAACGGAAAGCCTATAGGTAAGATAGACGTGTGTAGACAGTTTGTTGTTTTAAAATCCTCTTTCTAAAAGCCTTATTTGCATTGTTAAAATAAACAATACTTTGTGACCAGTGAGGAATATGACCAAACAGCCTTCTTAAACCAGACTCCCAAAGGGAAGAACCACAGTTGCCAAACTCAGTTGGATCTTCTGGGTAAGCATGGTTGAGGCACAGGGTACTATAGCTGAGGACCTGTTCTAAGAGTGAGAGAACTGCATGATTCCACCCCTGGAGGAAGAAAAAGCACAAGGCCTGACACTGAGGGAGTGCACTTCTAGAGAGACCAGAAAGGAGACAGAGATTCAGCTAGCCCTGTAACCACGACAGTCATAATGGTCCATTCTGACCTTAAACATCTATGGAAAATCTGCAAAACAACCTCAGTGCTGATTAATTCTGCTGGGAGATGAGGGCATTGAGCATCTCTGAGGAGTGAGATATCAAAGAATTATTTTAATAGCACATTAAGTGCTGGATCCTGGAACAGGATTGAGCTCTAATGTAAGAAGGTAGCTTTTAATTAATTAGCACCACATGCCATATATGAAAAATAATGGTCAGAATGTTTTAATAAAAGCTACATATTGAAAGACCTCCAATACTGAGCTTAACTGCTTTAATTCAAGATACACATTTTTACATCAAGGAAGCACAAAAGTCAATTTGCTTAAACAATTTTTTATGCTACTGAAAAGGGTTTTAACACTTAGAAAACACCCACTTTATTTTATTTTCTACCATACAACTGCTGAAAATTGGATTAATTGTACTTATTTCAACAATTGTACTGGCATAAACCATTAATAATTTTGGCTCATATCGGTTGATTTATTTAAATTATTTCCAAAAAAATATTTTTACTATAGTGTGCTAAAATAATATGTAACCAAACATTTAGATTTATATGGTGAGCTCCAGCCAATTAAAATATTAGTTAGAATGGAATTAGAATGATTTTAGGAGCCTGAAATGGTATAGAGTTTTATCAAAGGCAGACAAATGACACCCGAAATGTACACAGGCAGTTTAGGTTTTTTTTTTTTTTTTTTTAGGTTTTTGACTCAGCAAACTTTCATTATTGGAAAAGCATCAGTCAATATTTTATATGTAAAATCATGCTTAACTTCATTCACATGACATTAATGTCTCCCTCTTCATTCTCTTTGGGTTTTTTCCATGTTTTCTAGGCAAAAAATATCTTTTAAAAGTTTGTCTGCATTTTACAGATCTTTATAATGTGCTGCTGCTATAATTGAGGAGTTGATACTAGTGTAATCAATTTGTTGGTGTAGATCAGATAATTTGGAAGTATATTTTTTGAAACCACATCCATGGATTTGATCATGATTTACTGTAATGTATATTGTAAGTGGATTTAAATTTTGCATGAAAATATTTGTAATATTTACATTGAAAAAATACTACAGCTGCGTAAAGAAATACTGGAAAAATTAGTCTGTACATTACAGTGCATTTGATATAGAATATAGTGTAAATATATGTAAACTGTATGTAATATAAATACCTAGTCAAATGCTTAGTAGTGAAGAGCAAAAATAATGTTGTATGTGTTGATAGAAGTTGATGCTCACCAAATAATGGAAAACTATAATCACACTAGCTAAAGAGGCAACTGATGGGGTCAACAGCATTATTGGCACCCAAGGAGAGTCAAGAGCAAAAATTACCCTATAGATTGAAGTCTTGAACTTCCTACTGAGTGTCATTCTTGGGGAGATGAGGAAAAGCAGAGCATATGGTCTAAAATACCAAGATTGCACCTTTTCCATACTGCAGCATTGCCAGGGCCAATCACTTAAAAGTCACGTCAAGCACCATAAAGCCATGGATTTGGTTTAAAATCATAAGGTTTAAAAAAATATATATTTTGGGTCCTTTTTTGTTTGCCTTTTTGATTTTGAGTGCTTAGGTTTTACGTTTTTAAATATTTCTTCACCCTGAGGGCCTAAAATTTCCTTTCTGTGAAACTGAAAGCTGCGATGCTCATGTAGTCACATGATTTGAGGAGCTGAGACTTCAAAAGCCAACAAATATCACAAAAAGCTCCCCACCCCCGCCCCTCGGTCCGCCAGGGAACTCAGGGAGGGATTGCATTCCTTTGGGGCAGTGAGTCTCTTGATTACAGCTGTACACAGGAAGTGTGATGTAGCAGCATTAACATTACTGCAGGAAGCTTACAGGTTTGTTTGTTTTTTTTGCATTTGTGTAAAATTTGTGTGTGCAATGGCGATAGTCCATTACTTTAACAAGCATGCACTCAAATATATACACAGAGTATATTTGAGTCAATTTCAACTGAGGTCTGATTTGCTATACTATGCTGCAAATCTGCCTTCTATAAACTCTGAAACATAGGCTTCCACCCATCCTTGCTTTGAAACACACTCTACTGACTCACTCATTCACACACTGGACACTGTACTTCATGCCTCAATGACTCCAATTTCTTCCTTGGTAGCCTGCAAAAGTCACGCAAACTAGAACCATATCATGCCTCTGTCTCCAACCCAATCAGTCTAATCATTGATTTCTGAGTGCCATCCATCAGAGTTAGTACAAGCTTCATCTACTTCATTTTCAACTAAAAACTATACTCTTAAGCCTATCGTGTCCATACCCCATCTACTTCTCTGAGCTCAACTGCATTCCTTACAGCCTGATGTTCTGGCCTTCTCTTGGTTCTCTGCTCTCAGATTTTCTTTACTGGCTGTCTGTCCTAGCTGTTGCTGTACCAGCTGTCTGGATTAGTCTGCCTTTCTCTTTCCGCTACACTAATTCACCATCTGTTATAAAATTGTCCCTCAAGCCCCACTTGATCTGATCCCGAATCAAACAATGTGCTCTTATTGACTTCAACAGAAGCTCTGCACAAAGATTAGTGGTGTGATCATCTGTGCTGCCAAACACCAGTAAGGTGTTAGCCAATTCTTCACAGCAGTGCATATTATTACAGTTCCTCACATTTCTCTTTGTCTAGGGTTTGATGCTGTGTGCTCTGGCCCTGATCCAGCAAAGCACATGCTTAACTGTTATTTCAATGGGAATATTCATTTTCTTAAAGTTAAGCATGTGCTTAAATGCTTTGAGGGATTGGGCCAGAGCACTCAGCACCGCTGCTGTGCTGCATTTCTCTAAGGTTTTACTACAACAAACATTACCTTCTGTCTCAATTGCTGAGCTTTGTGGAATAGTTACAGCCCCAATCCTACACACATATGTGCTTAACTTTATGCATGTGACTAGCTCCATTAAGATCACTTTATCTAATTTCATACGATAAATTCCCAAAATACTGTTTAAATATATATATCCAAGAATCACTTCCTCCACTACCAAATTGCTCCTCTGTTTGGTGGTAAAATGTAGCAGTTGTTTAATAACATATATGATTATTTATACAACAGTTTTGGACAAGAGATGGAGAATATCATATTCAGCTCAAATTGCAGTATAGCATAATAGTAATACAGTTATGCTGGGCTTAATTTTGTATTAAGAAATAGTTTATGTTGGTGGCTATTTTGTAGCACAAATGTTTGCTATAAAATTGTAAAGCAAAGGGAAAAAAGTGACTCATAAGATCAATCTTCATAGCTTAATCTACCTTCTGGATCTTGTCCAGTTATGAAATTCTGTGAACAGTAAGAAAAATCTCTCATGCAACCATCGCTGCTTAAAATTGTATTAATTTATGTTATTACTAAATGCAAGGATGAACCAAAGAGTGTACTGTACATATTTTTTTTTTGAAATGTGTTAAGTTGTACTTCACAGCTTGTCAGATTCTTTGGTACTGTGTACCCACACATGTAGACAAAACAGGTGCACATTAGGTGCATCTAGTTCTGAGAAACCTGGATGTAACGAGTCATTCATTTCCAAACTACTTATGTTGTAATTACAGGATAAGCAGACAGAACCTACTGGAAAGGAATGTATGTGCAGGAGAAACAGTTGTTCCCTTCATATGCTGGAGCCTACCAGAGTGTATGAGAAAGGCAGACTCCAGGGTTGACAACAGAAGTCAGCTTCATAAAAAGCAGTTGTATTTAGTATTTGGGATTTATCAGGGATGTTGAGTAAAATAGATACTATACCTATCTTCTTTTAAATGGAATGCAGTAGATATACTAACATAGTACATTAAAAATATTTGATAAAGGGTTGGAAACTGGCTGCATAATAAACAAAAGTTAATAATAAATTGCTGCAAGTCAAGCAGAGGGAAGCGTCCCCTGGAGATTGGTACTAAGTCTGCTTTTAGGATCTGATCTTGCGAAGTGCCGAATAACCCCATCTCCCACTAAAATCAATGGAGCTGAAAGCCTCCAGCGAGGAGCTGAATACCCACAGTAGGATTAGACACTACTTTTTATTATGATACTAGACCTGAGGTGCTGTGAGCACTGGTGAGGCCAGAGAAAGAAAAGAAAGTATCCAACAAGGACAGGAAATACAATAAAATTCAGTGAGGAAAAATTCAAGCTTCTATAGCTGTTCCAACAGATATTAAATGGGAGAGAGATATCTGGAAAGTTGCAATGCTGGAGAAGATTAGGGGAATTAAGGGACATCAAATTAAATAAGAGTTTGCAATGAAATATGGTGGTATAGAAAAGGGAGCACATGAAGGAGAGCTGCTGTCTTTAAAGTGCAAAAGGATTAAGAGAACTCTCTCTGACTGCTTGGCTTGGGGATCCTGGCTCCTCCATCTCTGGCTGGTGAAAAGAGCACTCACCAAGCAGAGGAATATAAACTGTGAAGAGCAGGTGCCTGGCTGAAGAATTTCTAAGGCTCTTTGCCTTTCCCACCAGTGGATGAAACTGCAACAGCTTCTGGTGGGAGAAGATGATGTGTCCCAGCATGGAATCAGCTATCCCCTTCCTCTTTTCTAAAAGAAGATCTGCTTCCTTCCACTCCTTTGGGAAGGAAGACAGATGAATTTATAACATCTAGATGTTTTATGAAGACTCTTTTGAAATGTCTGTACATCTTTTATAAGGCAGGAGATAATATACTGGATTTCAAAGTTTTCTAAGTGTGGCATATACAGGACTATGCTGGAATTTCAAGCTATCACTTGAAGGGTGTGTGTGTATGGGAGGGAAGGTTTCTGCAGGCTAGGGTGCTCTGTAGGAAAACGTGCCAGCAGAACTTCAGCCTGAAAAGTGCCAGCTTACAGCAAAAGGTGGGAGATGTGTGTGTGTGAGATGTGTTTTGCTACCCTAGGGAGCAACGCAGTTTGGGGTTCTTGTGTGTTTGTGCCACAAATTCTGAGATAAAGTAGTGTTACGTTGCAGCCAACCCACAAGACAATTTGTTTTTATCTAATTTCTCTGGGTGTACACTATGAACATAACACTGTTTAGTTTGTTTTCACATCAGTACAGATTCTTCATCAAAGGTTATCTAATATTGATATCAATGAGGCTGTAGAACACCTGTGATATGCACCTACATATGTGTGCACGTATCTACTTGTTGTGGCTCTGAGCCTGCCAGAGGATAGGGAACCTTTTCAGAGGTCCATGTTATCTTCAGAAGAGGCTTCTGACAGACCCTTTTTGTCAGCATTTCCCATTGGCTAGCTTAGGCACCTATCTCTGTATAGGGAGCCTAGGTGTCTAACTCAGGCTTTTCAGATACATTCCTTCTCTTGTCCATGTTATCTTCCCCCGATGCCCCCTGTAACCACAAGCTGATATATTGCTGCATCATACTGACACATAAGATTCTCTTTGCATATGATTACAGAGGACCATTTCTCTCCCAAATGGGACAAATCACCCATTGAATTAATAAACATTACAAAGACGGTCAGACTTATTTTGTTCATATTATCCCTAAGGATCCCCAAGTGACTGTTACCTTGTGTCTTGTGTGTATCATTTAAACTAGTGGAAAGTATCAGCCTTTCATTCAGCTGCTGCTACCAGTAAGTGCAGCCCGCTCTTGCTTTTTAAATAACTTTCCTTCATTCCCCCTGTGCATATGAAATCTCCAGCTATTATAAGATTATTTTCCCTATAAGGCTTTGCTAGAGAGAAAGAAGGGAGAAAACACTCAGCCCAAACCTTTACTGTCACAGCTGTATTGTCTTGGCTTGATTCAATCTTAATTGACCTCAACACAGGTGTTTCCGTCTTTTTCCCTTTTCAGTCTCTATAGCCCATCGGACCTGCCTGAACTATTTTAGCTACTTGGTGGAAGAGAGAAAGAACTAAAGACTTATGAAAGAAAGATGTGATGGGTCACAAGAAAGGAAAAAGGTGCTGTTTTGTTCCCATTTATGTTTATCAGACACTCCTGGAAGTTTTCACTGGGTCTCTCATCAGGTGGCAAAACCCTACTCAGTTCTACCTTGCATTAACAGAAGCCACACGCAATCAACTAGATTCTTAAAGGCACTGTTCTTAGTCAAACGATCCTTTATCAGACCCAGGAGCCAAAATCACCCTTGCCCTACTCCAACAGCTAGATCCACAAAGGGAATTAGGGGCTTTAGTTCCAGTTTTAGGCACCCCTGTGATCCACAAAATTTCTGCTTGGCTGCCACCTAACCATGTTGGTGCCTAAATTTTTGCTGTAAAAGTCCCTTACGTGCCTATATTTTTGCCTGTAGGCATGCTCAGTTGTCTATCTCATACCTAAACCTCACAGCAGTCCTCAAACCAGGGAGCACTGCAGTGATGCTTGTCTACAGAGCCCAGCCTGGCAGGTGTACTCTGGGCAAACCTAACCGCACAAAATGGTGAGGGGGAAGAGTAGGAGGAACCTCTAACCCCGTGCCCTAACCACTAGACTATGGGATATTCTGATGGGGGCAGACTGAGTCTGTCTTGTTGAAGCCATGGCACTTTAATTAAACATCAATTGGGTTAGAGAGTGGCTCTGTCTGTAACACACTCACTTGAAAGGGGTGGGAGACCCCTTTTCAATTCCCTTCTTTTTGTCTGTCAGAAGGGGTGCCTGAACCAGCGTTTTCTAGGTACAAAGGGAGTGCACTAACCCCTGGGCTAAGGTAGACACTAGCTGTTATTCCTCCCTCCCCTCACCTGCCATTTTGTTTGGAATTAGTGCCAGCCCCTGACTCATTCTCACAGGTAACAGTGTAGGCACCCAAGCCACCTGACTCCAATATAGGGTGTTCTTGGCTGTGGATAGCAAGCAGAGCTAGATGCTTCTCTTCATCCTGGACTTAGGTGCTGACACCGGGAGGGGTGTGTGCCTTGTGACAAACTCTTTTTGTCAGCATTTCTCATTGGCTAGCTTAGGCACCTATCTCTGTATAGGGAGCCTAGATGTCTAACTCAGGCTTTGTAGATTCCCAGGGCTGGCCTTAGGAAAAATGGTGCCTTGGGTGAACTTGTGTTTTGGTGCCCTTTCTTTGAGTTTGGATGCATGGGGATTGGGTGGACAGCTCCCCATACAGTGACCCTGCACACACATACACCCCCCCCCCCCCGTGGCTGGGGAAGAATGGGGGCAGAAAGTTGGGGTGGAGTTTTCTGCTGCTGGTGGCAGTTCCCAGAATTGCGGCTGATGCAGCCCCAGCAGCAGCCCGTGCAGGAGAAGAAGTCCCATCTATCTCCAGCCCAACTGGGACTAGCAGCTGGAGCCCGACACATTGTAAGAGCCCCTGACCCACCCCCAGCTCTGCCCCTCATTGGCTCCAGGCCCAGCGCTTGGTAGTTAAAGAGGCATTGGGCTGGCTGTGTGTATGGGTGTGAAGGGGGGAGGTTGATCAGGGTGCCTCCTGACTATGGTGCTCTGGGCTGTTGCCCACCCAAAAGACTGGCTCTGTGGATTTGTGATTTTCATGGCACATAAAAGTTAGGCTTCTCAAAGATGGCTAAATCCCTTTGCGGATCTGGACCCAAATGACTACAAGGAGCAGGGCAACAGTGATCTGGGCTCTTAGGCTTGATAAGGGATCATTTGAACAATATTAAGAGAATCTAATCATGAAATTTTGAAATCATAATGGCAGTATTTTGCACTTGTTTCCCACAATTTGTAGACATTTACACTAGTGGAAAAAGAGTGGAAAAATGTTCCCATTATGATTTGAAAGCATTTTACACCAGTGGGTGTAAGTGACTACACAAAGTTCCGGACAATGAATCAGGTCCTAAGCTCCTTACCAAGAGCAGCCAAAGGCAATCCTATGGTGGTACTCTGGTCTACTCAGGAGTTCAGTCCTAACTCTCAGGACTAAACTCCTTTCTTTGTTGCATGGTCCAGGGAAGGATCTGGTTCTTAAAATTATTTTCAGCACTAACTGAAGGAGTTTTTGCTGAAAGTTCCGATGATAACCATCTTTTATACTCTTCTACTATTGTGTATGTGCGATAGAAAGAAAGTACTATCAGTAAATGCCTGTTTAAAATTTCTTGGAAAATCCTCTTGCAGAGGAATAGGAAAGGATATGTTTATGTATGCATACAAGCAGAGGGACAAACATACCTTAGAAGAAGGAGGCAAATAAAGAACACAAAGCAAAGCCATGCCTTGCATTTATAGGGCTATCTGCAAAAATACTTAAAAGGGCCTCCTTTGGGTAAATTCATTCTTGGGTCACCAGAGAAAATTATAGTCTGGTTGAGTTATTTTGCTCACATGAATCTTTCTCTAGCAATCGCCACCTCATTCTTCATAATCATTAAATTAAAGTCCATATTAATTATTTATATAGCTCCATAAATGTACACTGTGCATTACAAAATAAATAAAAGGAGGTCTCTTTTCCTGAAAAACTTATAATTTAACACAGACAAAAACAACACAGGGTAACAATCCAGATGTCGAGGCAAGACTGGTGAGGAAACTAACATAGGGCATGCTTTTTGAAGAACTAGGTGTTCTGGGTGGGATTTGAAGGAGAGGGAAGATACTTGGTAGGCAATAGTTAGAAAGCTGTTCCGGGGGACAATTAAAGGAACCAAAAAGCCAAGCATGGGAAAAGGAGACAAAGGAAGCAGTGAGGCACATAGGGAGTGAGAACGAGGCAGGAGGAAATGACAACAGAACTCAGAGGTTTATTCAGAGCCTTGAAGGTGGGCCAGACAGCATAAACAACAATGACAAACAAATAAGAAGCAGAAAAAACAACCAGAGCTGATTAGTTTTATAGACTTTTTAAAAAACTTTCAATCATTTTCAATATCTTCTTTGAATCATAAAAGTGAAATTCCTTCCCTTGGCAATTTTCTCCTTTTCCATTTACTAAATGCAGATGGAAACATGATGAGTGCAAACTGACTGAAGCTTGCTTCAGCTAAAAGAAGTAATGATGCTCCCAAGGGAAAGGACTGGAAGAATGTGCTGGTACTGTTGTTTAGAGCATCGCACCTTTTGCTGATGAGGACTGTAGTTTAAGAGTCTATACCTCACTCTCTCTGCTTCTGGATTCTTGGAGAGTTGCGATGTCTTGTACTGTCTTTTTCTAGGATACTATGTCTCTTCTTCCTCTTGGATGTGGGGCTTGCTGCAGTAGCCTTTGTCAGTTCTAGCCTAGACTAGTTTACTCTACTTGAGCGTGCCTCTTAAGAGGACCTTCCTAATGGAGAGCACAACTATGAGCACGTTACATTGATGGCTCATGTTTTGCTCTGGCTACTTTTGCATTCTGAGTGCAGCTCAAGGCATTGGTCAAGAGATCTGGGTAGTTAACACATGTTTCATTGGGGAAAAAAAGCTGCCTATTTTAAAGCACAGTAAAGTTTCATAGAAGTGGAGCAATTTTGCAGACACTCAGCTTTTTTGTGTTAAAAACCAAAACACTTTGTATGAAAGCTACATTGGGAGCCCATTTCCTGACTATGGTGATGTGCACTGCTCCTTTAAATCTGTAGCAGGAAGTCAGACAGGAGGAGGGTTGGGGAAAGTAATAAACAGATGATCTACAGAGAAACAAAGAAACTGGGTAGCTTTAGGGTAATACTGTGCTCCTAATTCAAATAAAGTTCCTTGTGTTAGAAGGAAGTGACTCTTTGTGATTTGGTATCTGTCACAGATCTATTTACTTTTACCTATGGGATCTTTACTTTACATTAGAAAAGTTCAGTTTGCATTTGCTAATAATTTTAACGTAAGTAACATTTTGAGTCTGAGTTATTTTACTTTGCCCTCATAGCAGTGCCTCTCCTCTCCATCTGGGAGTGTGCCTGCTGCCTCGGCTTCCCTTTCTGGATCGCAGTGCTGTTTGGATAGTTTACCTCACTCTCTGCAGAGTTATCCTCTTGCTGAGGGGAGTTTAGCCCAACGGCCACAGAGAAAAGTCTAAACAAAAATCTAAACCCGACCATCACCACTGCCACCATTCCTTCACTCTTCCTGGATCCAGGTCCTCCTTCAGAGTCTATGTGCCCATCTCCCCTTCTTTGCAGTGGCTCACAAAGTCCATCACTTTCTCTGGGCCAAAGCTTTCTTTCTCGTGTTCGTACAATCTTTCCACCTTAGTTGCAGGGGTTCACAAAATCCTTCTTGGTGTCATACCACCACTAAGTGACACCCGTGAATAGCATGTGACGTCCTCTCTCTACCATGGGCTCCAGCTCTGGACCCTAGATAACAAAGCAACGGCTTGCTCAAAACTCAAACTATCCCTACTTCACTTTTACTCCAGAGAAGAAGGATGGCCCAGTGCTTAGGGGCTAACCTAGGACTCCTGGATTCAGTTCCCTGCTCTGCCACAGACTTCTTCTGTGATCTTGGGTCAGTCACTTAGTAATTCTGTGACTCAGTTTCCCCTCTGTGAAACCGGGATAATAGTACCTCCCTACCTCACAGGGTGTTGTAAGGATAAATCCATTGAAGATTCTGATGTGCTAACCCACTACAGTAGTGTGGGACATATAAAAACCGTTTGCCTGCCTCTTGGATTCTGCGCTCCCAGACTACTCTGTCCAGTCTGTGGTCCTCTCCTCACCAGAGAGTCCACAGATCTTCCCTCCTTATGAGGGAAGAGAGTTTATTCACATTATACTTCCTACTTCGCAACAGGCCTTTTGCTGCCTACTGTTCCCCTGGTCCCTCTGGGAATGACAGCGCCCTAGAATGCTATATTGTTAGAACAGGGCTGTGCCTGTCTCAAAGGGCCAAGCATGCACTGTTATGGCCCTAAATATTACACATTTCCGGGTGTAGATTGTCTCTCACCTGTCTATAATCCTGATGTAACTCTGTCTGGCTTTTCATTCATGCTGCAGATGATTCTGCAATGGTCTCACCAAGCTTAATCCATGTTGTGTAATATCTGTGTATTCACTTGTACTGCAGGACACAGTCTGTTACATTCCTTCTGAGAGTCAAGTTTTTGACTAAGAAACTAAAACAGAATATAAATAATCGCTCCATAAAAGGTGATAGAATTATGTTGCCATTTTCATAAAAGTTACAGAAATATGCACAGCAAGAGATCTCTAGTGAACAGTATTGTCAGCCCCAAGTGTTCAAAAATTGTGAGCCAGGCCCGCAAACATCATGAAATTGGCTTAAAAGTCATGAGATTTAAAAAAAAACAATACATCTTGAGTTCCTGTTTGCCTTCAGGTTTCTGAGCCTTTTGGTTACACTGGGGTCGTAACTACAACCAGGAAGGCTAGAAACATACTTTGGTTTTTAAATTAAGGTTGAGAGTCTCACAAAATAACATGACTCCAGGAGCTGAAGCTTTTATCAAGACACCTAATATCATGAGACTTGTGATAAAATCACGAGAGTTGGCACCACTGAGTAACGTAGGCCCTGCAATCAATCTGCCACTGTGGAATGCTGCAAGGCTCCTTAGATGCATGCATCTCCCCTAGTGGATCTGACTGCTTGATCAGGGACACCATTTATTCATGCTTACTCAGCCACCACTGTATTTGAGTTGTGTTCATGGCCACATCAAAGCAGCCCATTAAGATTTCTTTAAGTGTATGTCTAAAATACTTCTTGTCTCATCTTTCATTTAAGGTAAGTGTTGTGCATATTGACTTACATTTAAAATATCCCTAAAATTTAAGCTGATTTCCTGGAATGTTAGGGCAATCAATATTCCATCTTCAGTCATACCTCAATGGATTTCACTGGAGTTATCTAGGTGTAACTGAGGATACAATATAGCCTAGTTTGTTTTTTTCCATAGACATTATGGCATCCTTTTTTCAAACACAAAAATATATTTTCCTCAGCAGCCTTAAATAATGTGATGTTATTCTTAATATACAGCAATTTTTCTACTTAAAACAGCACATATCTAAACACAAATCACAGGAAAGAGTGGCCTTGACATTGTTTTAAAGGTCATCTCTTTTTTCCCACTAAACATTTTTCCCTGCTTATTTAATAATCACTTTTTTGAGCAACAAAATGTAAAATATTCCCATGTCATATTCAATAAACAGTTTTTCTAATTAAAAAGGTGGGAAAGGTTTGTATTTGGGGGAGGAGGGAAATAATGGATACAAGACACAGCTGTTGATATTTGGATTCTGTTTTGTTAGTGTAATATACAAACTACTCAGGCATAAATTCCATGTTACCATCACTCCTTGATGCCATATTTCTTAAACTTTCTTAGAGTACACTGCAGTAATCTAGACTAAAATTTATAATAGCCTATTTATGCACTTAAAATTAAATGCCATCTAGAAGTGAGGGAAGAGACAGGCTGAAGTGCTCAAGAAATGATGGGATGGGGCTTTTCAGAATCACATATGAATTGGCTTTAGTTAAGGGAGAAATGAAAGTAATGAGTTGTTTAAAAACAATTGACACCATAATCCAGCTGTCCTAGTGACTAGGATTCTGCAGTGCACTCAGTTCCATACAAAATTAAAATATGGACATGAGGAAAGCCATTGCATAGAGCACTGTTTCTCAGAATTGGCGACTGCCCTTTCTGGGAAGTCTCTTTTAGGAGAACTAAAACAAGCCCGTTACAAAAGCCCTGAACCTGCTCCTGACTTCACAGGTAGATCACTGCATCCATGTACAGTCAGTTGCAATATTGGGGCCTTAGTTATCTGCCCTCAAAGCATCATTAAAACAGAACAGCCTCACAGATACTGGATATTTCAGAAATTGTTCTGTTTTTACTGATCCCTTAATAGAAATGACACAGGAAGTAAGGAAATGAGCAGATTGCCCAGACACGTTGAACTCAGAGCCACATTTTCCTCTCAGATGTTTTCTGGTGTGATATTCCTCTTGTACCCAGGTATAAAATATTTTTACCCAAAGAGGGCATGATACTTTTCTATGCCTTAGGGCAGAAATGTTTTCTCCAAGTTTTTAAAGACATATAGACTATTTCAGGATCTTCAGTTACTACATATACTCCCTACCTCCAAAAACAAATACCCCTTGTTAGGGGTAAATTATTACTCTTTCTGAATCCTCTCTCTGGGGATTAGGAGTGAACTCAACTTCTTCAGATGACCAGAGAGTGTTGCTAGAGAGCAATATATTTTCCCTTAGCCCCCTGAGCAGATAGGGCTGCCTTGCACGTGCTCCCTGTTCTTGATGGCTCAAGAGCAGGGGTGTGTCAGTTGCTAGGGGGGAAGAGGGCAGTTGCCCTTCACTGTTCACTTCTTCTTGAAAATGTTTCATTAAAAAAAATATAGTGGTAGCATGAGTGACAGAAAGTTGATATTATCGAATGGCTGTTGAGGTACCTATGTGAAATGAGTTTGGTGGCTCCTACTGCTAGTAGACAGGACTTTATTAGCTTTAACAGAAAGCTGGACAAATGCATGAGCACTGTTGTATGACAAGGTTGCTTGTGAAGGTAGGAGGCAAGCTCTGGTGACCCTGGGGCTCACTTCCAGTTTATGTCTTGTGTTCCTAAAGCTCATGCGTCATGGTCAGGAAGGGATTCCCCTGTATTCTGTGAGGGGTTTAAATCTCTTTTCTCTGAAGCATCAGGACCAGCCAAGGCTGGAGATGGGACATTATGTGGGGTGGGCCAGGGCTCTGAGGTGGCACTGCACATTCTCTGTTGTAGGTGCCTGGCTGGCTGGTTCTTGCTCCTGTGCTTAGGGTTGGTCTTCATGTACATTGCTACAGTGGCACAGCTGGGCTGCTGTAGCGCTTTAGTGAAGACGCTCCTATGCTGATGGGAGAGTTTTTCCCGTTGCCGTAGTTAATCTACCTCCATGATGGGAGGTAGCTATGTCTACGGGAGAAGCTCTCTTGTCAACATAGTGCTGTCTGCATGGGGGGTTAGGCTGGTAACTACGTGGGTGTGAACTTCAGAGGTGTGGATTTTTCACACCTCTGAGCGACATAGTTATACCGATATAGGTCTGTAGTGTAGAGTTGGCCTCAGGGTCTAATTGAGTGCCATATGTGGAGTTAGGAAGGAATTCTCCCACCAGGTCAGACTAGCAGTTTCACCTTCTTCTGCAGCATGTGAGTGTGGATCACTTGACAAGATTACCTAGATATATTCCTCTTAATCATTTCCCTGCTATTTGGGGGCTTTGGGCACTGGTGCATGTTGGTCCCTCCTATTCTCTGGCTGGCAGATAATCATAGAATCACAGGGCTGGAAGGGACCTCGAGAAGTCATCTAGTCCAGTCCCCTGCACTCCTGGCAGGACTAAGTAACATCTACACTATCCCTGACAGTTGTTTGTCTAACCTGTTCTTAAAAATCTCCAGTGATGGAGATTCCACAACCTCCTTAGGCAATTTATTCCAGTGGTTAACCACCCTGACAGTTAGGAAGATTTTCCTAATGTCCAACCTAAACAAAACCTCCCTTGCTGCAGTTTAAGCCCATTGCTTCTTGTCCTGTCCTCAGAGGTTAAGAAGAACAATTTTTCTCCCTCCTCCTTATAACAACCTTTTGTGTACTTGAAAGCTGTTGTCATGTCCCCTCTCAGTCTTCTCTTTTCCAGGCTAAACAAACCCAGTTCTTTCAGTCTTGCCTCATAGGTCCTGTTTTCTAGACCTTTAATCATTTTTGTTGCACTTCTCTGGACTTTCTCCAATTTGTCCACATCTTTCCTGAAATGTGGCACCCAGAACTGGACATAATACTTCAGTTGAGGCTTAATCAGCGCGGAGTAGAGCGGAAGAATTACTACTCGTGTCTTACTTACAACAGAATCATCCCAGAATGATGTTCGCTTTTTTTGCGACAGCATTACACTGTTGACTCATATTCAGCTTGTGGTCCACTATGACCCCCAGATCCCTTTCCACAGTACTCCTTCCTAGGCAGTCATTTCCCATTTTGTATGTGTGCAACTGATTGTTTCTTCCTAAGTGGAGTACTTTGCATCTGTCCTTATTGAATTTCATCCTATTTATCTCAGACCAATTCTCCAGTTTTTCCAGATCATTCTGAATTATAATCCTATCCTCCAAAGTACTTGCAAACCCTCCCATCTTCATATCATCCACAAACTTAATAAGTGTACTCTCTATGTCATTATCTAAATCATTGATGGAGATATTGAACAGAACTGGACCCAGAACAGATCCCTGCGGAACCCCACTCGTTATACCGTTCCAGCATGACTGTGAACCATTGATAACTACTCTCTGGGAATGGTTTTCGGACCAGTTGTGCACCCACCTTATAGTAGCTCCATCTAGGTTGTATTTCCCTAGTTTGTTTAAGAGAAGTCCATGCGGGATAGTATCAAAAGGCTTCCTAGTCAAGATACATCACATCTGCCATCTCCCCCTATCCACAAGGCTTGTTACGCTGTCAAAGAAAGCTATCAGGTTGGCTTGATATGATTTGTTCTTGACAAATCCATGCTGACTGTTACTTATTACCTTATTATCTTCTATATGTTTGCAAATTGATTGCTTAATTATTTGCTCCATTATCTTTCTGGATACAGAAGTTAAGCTGACTGGTCCGTAATTCCTCAGGTTGTCCTTATTTCCCTCTTTATTGATGGGGACTATATTTGCCCTTTTCCAGTCTTCTGGAATCTTTCCTGTCTTCCAAGACTTTTCAAAGAAAATCGTTAATGGCTCAGATATCTCCTCAGTCAGCCTCTTGAGTATTCTAGGATGCATTTCATCAGGCCCTGGTAACTTGAAGACATCTAACTTGTCTAAGTAATTTTTAACTTGTTCTTTCCCTATTTTAGCTTCTGATCCTGCCTTATTTTCGCTGGCATTCTCTATGTTAGATGTCCAATTGCTACTAACCTTTCTGGTGAAAACTGAAACAAAAAAGTCATTTAGCACCCCTGCCATTTCTGCATTTTCTGTTATTGTTTTTCCCCCCTCATTAAGTAATGGGCCTACCCTGTCCTTGGTCTTCCTCTTGCTTCTAATGTATTTGTAGAATGTTTTCTTATTAGCCTTTATGTCTCTAGCTAGTTTAATCTCGTTTTGTGCCTTCGCCTTTCTAATTTTGTCCCTGCATACTTGTATTTGTTTATATTCATCTTTTGTAATTTGACCTAGTTTCCACTTTTTGTAGGACTCTTTTTTAACTTTTAGATCACTTAAAATCTCCCGGTTAAGCCAGAGTGGTCTCTTGCCATACTTCCTGTCTTTCTTATGCAATGGGATAGTTTGCTCTTATGCCCTGAATAATGTCTTTTTGAAAAACTGCCAACTGTCTTCAGTTGTTTTTCCTCTTAGACTTGCTGTAGGACTATGAGTTTTTATACCATAGATGCCATCATCCCAATTGACACTAATTGACACCTTCATTGTCAGTCTCAGCAACAGATGAACCTCTTACTCATGAGAGAGAGAGTTCTTTCCGGCCATGTTTGAGACATGCTGGCAAAATTTGCAATGATGTTGCATACCCATGCTATATTTGTTCTGTTAACAAATGAGGGTTTTATTCTTCAGGTTCATCACTCCAGCACCTTTCACCAGCACTAAGTTCCCTAATTTATTTTTTAAATACAAAAAAGGAAGAAAAAAAGGAGCATTATATTAACCACTTAAATTACATTGTCTTAATAGACATGCAGTGATATCTTTTTATTAATTTTTTTTTAAATGGCCAACTATATTAAGATGATTAATTTATTACTTCTAATGCTATTTGTAAAATATATTTAACGAATGTTTGGGACGATTCTTCTCTCATTGAAGTAACTGGTGAAACCTCAACATCAAAAGGATTATGATCAGGCCTAGTGGTTGTATACATGATGAGAGATCTATTAAAAATGAAACAAATATTAAAAAAATTCACCATTATAACCTTGACTTCAATGACAGTTGACATCTGCTCATTTGTTTGTGAATCTCTATTCATGTTAAAGTAGTTTGCATGTTTTTCAGTTAAGAATTGTTTGTGTTTTGCTGAGAATGTTAGTGACAAATACGTTTCACCTTTAACCTCTTAAATAAATGAATGTCATATTGTCCCTTGTTTGCAGAAGTTGAGTGTTTTCTCCAGGGGCTGGTTGTGATTATATTTAAATGATTGTTTGAGATTCATATAGTTTTAATGAATATCTTGACATGTTGGACAAAAAATCCTTGGGAAAGACAGAAGAGAACATTTTCTACCCTTTCACTCTTAAACTTTATAGTATAGAAAGATTGGAAAATTTGCATGAGAGTCAGATACAGAAAAGAGTTCAATAAAATTTAATTTTTAAAGGTTTTTGTAAAGAAACATTGGCTTGAGAATGGTAGCACATTTTTTTTCTTTCCAAAGCATTTAATTGAAAACATGTTTAACTAAATTATTATATTACAGTGATTTAATAAGCACTGTCACTTATTTTAGTATTCATACAAATATAAAACTAAGTTTTCCTTTAGTTCCACTGAAGAATAAAGCTGCAACAACCTGTGTGCCAGAGGTACAAATACTCTTAAACAGCATCTCTTAGGCTTTCTTGGAAAAGTTTGTGATTTCACAGTTTTTAAACACTTTGACTCAGAATAAAAAGTGAGTCCAAACAGTGTAGTATTGTAGTATCTAGGACCTAAGTGCAATTGTATTTTATTCTAACATTCTATAAATGTGAGGTCATCTCTGCTGCACATTGACATTAAATAATACATGACACTTTTCTTAAGAGTAGGGTTTATGTGTCTTTCCTTAGACAAAATTTCTCCTCTCTTCACTGTTGTGCAGTGTCTTGTGAACCAGGCTGCCATGTTCTACCTCACAAGTGACTTCATTTCACGGCACTATAATATCTAAGAACAAGACTAGACGTCTACACTTTGTAAAAGCAAGTTGGGTACCTAAAATAAAAAGTGCTGTAGAAGGTTAAAATAAAATCATTTGTTCCTAGAAAGCAGACAAGATGTTGACAGTAGTACTTGGGACCACACAAGCTTTATTACAATTTACAAATCAAATCTCATCTTTCTTTATTTTAACCTTTTCTTCTCTCTCTTCCTCACAAACACCGTAATTAGTATGTCTTCAGTCATTGATTTAAGTCCTATATAGGTTGTAGTGTGATCTAGTTGATACAGTGTACCTGGACATTCAGAAAGTCTTTGACAAGGTCCCACACCAAAGTCTTTTAAGTAAAGTAAGCGGTCATGGGATAAGAGGGAAGGTCCTTTCATGGATCAGTTTCTGGTTAAAAGATAAGAAACAAAGGGTAGGAATAAATGGTCAGTTTTCACAGTGGAGAAAGATAAATAGTGGTGTCCCCAAAGGATCTGTACTGGGACCAGTGCTATTTAACATATTCATAAATGATCTGGAAAAGGGGGTAAACAGTGAGATGGCAAAGTTTGCAGGTGATAGAAAATTACTCAAGACAAGTAAGTCCAAAGCTGACTGCAAAAAGTTTCAAAGGAATCTCACAAAATGGCAGATGAAAATCAATGTTGATAAATGCAAAGTAATGCACACTGGAAAACATAATTTCAACTATACATACAAAATGATGTTTTCTGAATTAGCTGTTGACAATCAAGGAAGAGATCTTGGAGTCATCGTGGATAGTTCTCTGAAAACACCCACTCAGTATGTAGTGGCAGTCAAAGGAGCTATCTGAATATTAGGAATCATTAGGAAGGGGTAGGTAATAGGACAAAAAATATCATAATGCCACTATGTAAATCCATGGTCCACTCACACCTTGAATACTGCATGCAGTTCTGGTCATCCCATCTCAAAAAAGATATATTCAAACTGGAAAAAGTACAGAGAAGGGCAACAAAAATGATTAAGGGTATGGAACAGCTTCCATATGAGGAGAGATTAAAAAGACTGGGCGTGTTCACTTTAGAAAAGAGATAACTAGTGGGGGATATGATAGAGGTTTATAAAATCATGAATGGTGTGGAGAAAGTGAATAAGGAAATGTTATTTACCCCTTCATGGAAGACAAGAATCAGGGGTCACCCAATGAAATTCATGGGCAGCAGGTTTAAAACAAACATAAGGAACCATTTCTTCACATAATTCACAATCAACCTGTGGATTTTATTGTTGGGATGTTGTGTAGGCCAAAAGTATAATTGGGTTTGAAAAGGAATGAGATAAATTCATGGAGGATAGGCCCATCAATGGCTATTAGCCAAAATGGTCAGAGATGCAACCCCATGCTCTGGGAGTCCCTAAACCTCCAACTGCCAGTAGCTGGGACTGGACAACAGGGCATGGATCACTTGATAATTGCTCTGTTCTGTTCATTCCCTCTGACGCCTCTGGCACTGGCCACTGTCAGAAGACAGGGTACTGGGCTTGATGGACCATTGGTCTGACCCAGTATGGCTATTCATATGTTCTTATATAATCTTTTGGGGATAAGCACCTATCTGGCATTTTTAGTGCTATGCACATTGATATTACTATATAAATGATAAAAAATAATGCTTAAAATACTCAGAGCATTTGAAACTTTTGTAAAATCAGTGTTTCACAAAACTAATGTTGCTTTAATACAAATTTCAGTTATGAGATCAGATGCAACTTTTTAATATCAGGGTGATTTGTGGGTACTATCGTAATAATAATTACAAGACTATAATATCTCTGAGATCTCCTTTTCCTTTGTGACATTTCCATTACTGGTCAGTATTGAACAACCACAGTCGATAAGATGTGTTTTCTCCTACTGTAATTCTGATAAGTGTAATTGTTATAGTATTTTGTATGAATCTCCCTTGTATGATCAAGCCAGGCTTAGGTAGCTGTGAAGCACAAATTTCTTCATTACCATGATCCTAAGCCCACTGAGTCAATGAGCATTGGATTAGAAAAATCCCTCTTTGAAAATAAGTGCAGCAGCTGCAGTTGTGTAGTGTAGAAGTGTACTATTTATTTTGAACTAGTTCTAAATCCTGTGTTGTGCCCTCTTTTTTCTACATCATTTAGAAAAAAATCACAGAATAGGAGAGAGTGTGTGCTCCATCTCTTTTAAACTATTAGCACAGGGCACTGTTCCAGCCCAACCAGGGGAGATTTAGATTTTTCTAGTCACGAGGATAGGGTAGTGTTCTACTTGCTCTGAATCAGAGCAGGAAAATGAGTATGTTACACCAGTTTAGACTCAGACTAGGCTAATTTATGCTCTTTTAGGCTCACTTATCTGTTTAGTCTCCTTTAGATTCAACCCCCCATCCCCGATATGTAACTTGAATATTAATGAGGTGGGAGATTGAAGAGTCAGTGGCTCACTCAGGTGGATTAGCCAAATTCCTTGGCATAAAGTTATATGGGTGCAGTATGATACTTGCTCAGAGCAGGGTTAGGAGACACAACTATAAAACACATAAACCCATTGCTACCACCACTGGAGCAGAATGGATGGAGAATTATACTCCTGTTTTTGCCAGTATACACACTGCTTCAGATGGAAGTCAGCAGGAAGGGCAAGTGTAATTAGTTCATGTGGTTACATAAGTTAACTATTTGCATAACATGATGGTTGTGATATCAATTATGGTCCCAAGGAAACACAAGGATGAGACTTGTATGAGAGGGAGATGATGTGTTCTTGGGAGCTGGCCTATGACAGTGGAATTACTGCAACAGGAGAACAGAATGGTGACTAAACTCACTACCTTCAGAACACAGAGTAAACACCACTTCCCTCACTAATGTAATAACATAATAATAATAAATATAATAATAAATACATAAACAATACCGTAAAAGAAAGAAGGAGAATGACAGTAACAAGATTTCCTTGTTTGTGCAACTTTAACAATTATAGGGCACTCAGAAATCATGGTGATGAGTGAGGTACAAATACCAACCCACATTAGGTAGATCGACAGGACTTTTGTATGTGACTTATTTTTTTCTGAACCAAGTGCTATTGCTTATATATTTTATGCACTGTGGTACTAGAAACCTACAAGCTCAAAGCAGGTTTTCTCTCAGGGAGCCATAGAGTGGGTATGGGGGAGGGGAAGGCATTTGCCCCCTACCTTGTGATATATCTTAGGATAATCTAGTAATAATAATAATACTGCAGTGTTATGGTTCTCAAGAACAGGAAACATTAAGCTTGGAGCATACTTAGAGAAAACTAAAGGTTAAATGAAGGTTGTGTCTGTTTTAAAACACTTGTAAATTTAAAGTCTCTGCATTTTTTTCTTGGGCTTTTACACTCTGCTGGTATAGAAAGAACAGTCATCAGTCATTTTTAGCTGCTGCTCTCATATGCAGGAACCAATAAAACATTTTAGGTTGAGCACATACATGTTATGTTTAGAACAACCACCCACTATGTACCATATGTTGTCAACTCTCTTACCAAAATGAAAAAGAATGAGTTTTCCTGATCTGTTTTTAAGGCATTTTAATTTAATATCTATTGAACCTTGCTTAATTTGTTTTTAATTTACAAAAAATGGAGACATGTATTTCTTAAATAAATGTAGATGTAAGTAGTCACATTGTTCCATGATCACAGTATTGCAACTTTCTTGCAACACTGCAACAATTTATTTAATGAAAAAAATTAAATTTAACAGAACTATATAACTAAATAGCAAATATACTACAAGCTACCTCTTCAAGGACTTTATCCTGCATGGTATTGGTGCATTCAGGTCCTTATGCAGCAAAGCTCTTAAGCTTATGCTTAGCTATATGTGCTTAGTCTCACTGAAGTTAAGTATGTGCTTAAGTGCTTTGCTAGATTGGGCCAGAATGCGTAGTATCTTGCAGGATACGGTGTTAATAAAATATTAAAAATCTCATTAAATCATGGTTTTATTTACAAATAATGCTACAATTGCTTTGTGCTAATACTTTCCCTAATGTTGAACCTTAATAGAAACTAAGGCCCAGATCCTCAAAGGTTTTTAGGAGCCTAACTACCATCAAAATCAATAGCAGTTAGGCACCTCAATACCTTCGAGGGCCTGGCCCTAAGTTCTAAACTTGGGGCAGCAGCTCACAGCCCTTGACAGGCTGTGCATTGTTTTGCACCTGAGCATGGCAGTGTGACAGGTTGCTAGGCAAAGGAACGCTGAGCCAGCCTTCTGTCACATAGGCCCCAATTAAAGAAGAAGAATTGGAGTCGGCTGAGAAAGCCTGCACTTAGCGGGCCAAGAGGGAGCAGCTGCCGGCCTCATTAGCCAAGGGCTACAAAAGGCTCACAGGAAGGAAGTGCTGCTGGGGGGAGGAGAAGTCTCTGCAGTCACTGACTGATGGCAAGTGACTCTGTTGGTGGCTGCGATGGCAAGGACCCTGAGGCTGTTAAGCTGGACAGCCTGTAGATAGAAGGTGGTGGGCAAGTAAACTAAATAAATGTCAGTGGTGGGTGCACTGAGTTGAGGTCTCTGACTGGTTTGGGGGTGTGGAGGACCTGACCAACAGGAGGACCCTATGCAAATCTGTTACGGGGGGGATGGAATGATTTCCCTCATACCCAGGACTATGACCTCCATGTATCAAAGTCATAGTGGTATGAGACAAAAAATGGTGGGGAATCCACCGAAGAGCCGTATCAATAGATGTTAAAATAATGTAACGATTGTGGTTGCTTTTTGAAGAAACACTCTTCCCTGCAGGTGGTAGGCAGGATACTATCTGTGAAATCCAAATCTCTGGAGAAAAACGAATCCTAAAAATTTTCAACAGCCATGGCATTTGTGGAAATGTGAGATACTTTGACAATTAGCTCAGTAGCATTAGACCACATTTATGTAATTCTGTACTAATGTGATTGGAGTTTTTATTTATCCTTATTGGGTAGAAGTTTCTGGAATCAAGATCAAGCTGCAGGTCACTTCTGTTTTACTCTAGTTATGGTAGATAATATTTTAGTGACAAGGGTAGCAATGCTTCTGTTTAAACCTCTTTCTATATTTCTAACTTGTCTTTTGCAAACTGGCTTGGTAAGTTGGAGATCTATATTCTTGCTGTTAAAAGGGATGACCTTCCAGTTGCCAGGCTATTCCCTTTGCTGTTATATTCTCCAGCTACTGAAAGGCCAGTACATTTCCTTTTCCTGTTAATCTCTATACTGCCGCACTTTCCACTTGAAGGACAATCTAGCAGACAAAGGCATAACAAGACCCAATGGCTGGAAGCTGGAGCTAGACACATTCAAACTAGAAATAAGGCACACATTTTTAATAGTGAGGGTAATTGGCCATTGGAATGGCATATCAAAAAGCTATGGTGGATTCTTCCTCAATGGTAACTTTAAATCATGATTGGATATTTTTCCTCAACGATGTGCTCTAATTCAAAAGGATTTAATTCTGGGAAGTCCTATGGGCTGTGTTATACAGGAGGTCAGACTAGATGATCAAAGTTGTCCCTTCTGGCCTTGGAATATATGAATCTATAAATCATGTCAAAGCAGCTAAATTCATTAATAGTGCAATTTCCAGATTAGTACTGAAATAGTAGACAAGATGGTCTACATTTTTTATGCATACAAACTCTACATTTTAGCGTCATCTATCAATTACAAGCTTTTGTTGAAGGTGGCTCTATGACTTGTGTAGACATTTACATGTGATGCCCTGCAGAAGATCCCAAGCATCATCTGTGTAGAAAGCAAGACATTCTCTCCAGAAATGTGTAACACGTCAGTGTCCCTGATGTTGCTGACCTGAAGGTGCATAATTGTAGCTCACCTGTTAATTAACCACTTGTTATGTTGACATTGGACTCCCTGGGTTAAAATCCAGGCTGCACTGAAGTCAGTGGGAGTTTTACCATAGCCATATTCCACTAGTGTGGAATACTGGTTCAGTCATTAGTTCAACCTGGTTCTGTTTACTTGACATGGTTTCAGAGTGTGCATCTTACAGGACCCATTTTATGTTTGGTGATTTTGGTTTCTGTTCTATTAGTCTTGAGTGTTATTTGTAACACTAGCACATATAAAGTTTTCAGACTAAAATGTGATTTTTGACATGGTGTCCCTTGAGCTGTTTTATGTTATGTAGTATTTCTGTTTAGAGAAAAACATATTTTATAGGGTTTGCTAATATGATGGTGGGAGTTTCCTTAGGAGCTAGCTAGATGGTGCTGGACTCACAATCTGCTAGTCTAATGTGATTGCAATACAGCCCTTGCTGGTGGTTGGAAGGTGCTAGAATAAAGAGACAATTTAGCAGTCTGTTGTAATTTCTCTGTACCAACTACAGTATGTCTCTAAGCATAAAATATCTTCCCAACACCTGTTCTCCAAGCTGCCGCTCTCATTCAAATCCCTCCTAAAACCCAATTCTTTCCATGTTGTCCAGAAGAAGTGAGTATATTTACCAAACAAACAAAACTTCCATGGAACCATCATGCTGGTCACATACCATAACTAACTGTGTGATCTTGTTACAGTAACCCTTGCCCTTCCTCACCCTTCCTCCTGATTGTTTATTATTTGCCTCTCATTGTGTCATGTATAAAATTAGACTAAACACTATGAGGGAAGGATCATGTCTTTTTCTTTCTTCTGTAAAGCACATAGCGTATACGCTGACTACGTACAAATAAATAATACATATGGTTTATGTCACACGTAGGTCTCAAAGAGCTTTACAAAGGAAGCTACATATAATTATCTCCATTTTACACATTGAAATCCATATCTCCACCTCTTTAGTGCTTTAGTTTTTCAATGTGTAAAATGGAGATAATGAAGACCCAGATCCTCAAAGGAATTTAGGTGCCTAAATACTCTTGAGGATTTGGTCCGAAGTGCCTTGTCCAAGGTCAGACAGCATATTAGTACTAGAACTGGGAATAAAATCCAAGTTTTCTGAATCTTAGTCAAGTGCCCTACTGTATTGACTGGACTCTACAGCCACTTTATTAATAACTGGACCTAAATAATGTTTCTCTTGAAATGGACTGATTATATATTTGTCTGGCTTGCAGTTTATTCATGTTTGCAGTGTTGATGAAGCTATGTTGTTCCCTTGATATTAAAGAGATAAAGTGGGTGAGGTAATATCTTTTATTGGACCAACTTTTGTTGGCGAAAGAGACAAGCTTCTGAGCTTACGCAGAGCTCTTCTTCAAACCTGTGAAAGCTTGTCTCTTTCACCACGAGAGTTTGGTCTAATAAAAGATATTGCTTCACCCACCTGGTCTCTAATTTATTTATGAACATTTTTCAGAATGCTAGCAATATATTTTAATAGTGGCAATGGCAAACCATTATTACCCTATTTCCTTTGGCATTTATTATAATAACAGTAAGTATGATGAATTCCCTTGACATTCAAGTGGAGGTAATGGGTAGTTGTATAAGAATTCCACTGTAAGCATTAACAAATCTCCTCTTATGAAGTGTTAACACTATTCCTTACAAAGCAATATTGCAAAGATGTATCTGCTTATAATTTGCAAAACACTGTTCTTCCTTGGCATCCAAGATGGACACTTTTTTTGTACACGTACATCTGCCTGTACACTTTTTACTGCGAATCACCTCCCTGTTCAGGTGTTAGAATTTTCATACATACCGCCGAAACAGCTTTGGTATGTGACAGTGTTATTACTTTTTACAGAAAGTGATGGAGTCTGATGCCTGCTGGACAGATGATACAAATAGCATATGTATACCCAAATGTAGACTGGAACTCAGACTTTGTGTGTGTGTGAGAGAGAAAGAAAGAGGGGGAGTGATGGTGGAAGAAAATTTAAATTGATAAATCAAAACAGGAAAGAAGTGAAAGGACAACCATTTGCAAAAGATAGCTTTTCTATTTCTAGTTATAATACATTTATTTACAAAACATCAAATCTCTGGTGGTTGGGGGTGAAGCGCTGACGTGAAACTCAAAGTCCTGAGTTATAATTCTGGCTTGGCCTTTGGCTCTTTATGCAGCCTTGTGCAAGTCCCTTGGCTCAAATTTCAAGTGCTCACAAGTGTTTTGATTATTTGAGGGCCCAACTTTCAGTCTGATTCTTGGAGGTGTTCAATACCCTCTACTTCCACAGGGCCTGAGAGTGCTCTGAATTTCTGAAAATCAGGCCTTCACTCGGGCAACTAAAATTTGAGGCACCCTAACTCAGTGGCTACTTTTGAAAATTTTGGCCTCAACCTCCTTGTCTCATTTCCCCCTCTATCCAATGGGGATAACAGTACTTACTTACCTACTTAGCAGGGTTGTTGTGACAAACATTTATATACAGATAGGCTGGCAGTCTCACAGCGAGTAGTGTTGACCTCTTGCACAAGTAAGAACATTCTGCCACCTTTACTCACAGTGAATAAGACCTGCTCATGCAAGTAATCCCCCTGGGTGGCAAAATTAAGCCCTTAATATTTGTTAAGCACTTTGAAAATGTAAAGTGCGATGTAAGTGCTAAGTATTTGTTTCTGTAGATAAATTTATGTACACAAAACATTTTCCTCCAATTAAGTTTACAGCCATTTTGCTATACCCACATTTTAAATCTCCTAGCTTTGTAAGACTAATGCACTCAATTTCATTAAGATATGCAGAACTCATGAAAATATGGGTTGCATAGCAGTTACTCAATTCTGGAAGATCTCTCTTCAGAAAAATACTTTTCCCATGTACAATTGTTTTATGCCTTTGGAACTCATGGGCTATGGGTGGAATGGACACACTGAAAATAAAGAAGTTGGCATTGTCTAAAATAGTTTTGGAGTTCAGCAGAACAATCTATGCATATTTTCAAAGATATTTTTAGTGGGGGAAATTAGTGCATAATATAGACCTGCAAAGAGGCATGTTTAACTTGCATTCTGCTCTGGCCTCTTACATGGAACTTTACTCTCCTCCACTCTCTAAACACAGATAATTACCATGGTAACCACTGTATTTCAAGACTCTTACACATATACTCACACCTTTCTTAAAGAAACACAGAGCACACCAATGTAGGATTAGAACAGTAAATCATTTCACTGTTTTTTATTTGTTGTTAAATAGCTGTCAGCATTTAGTGAAGAGCTGGACACTATCAATGAGTATCAATTTCAGTCAAAAAAAATAACGTGTTTAGACAGACACTTTGACATCTTTCCTAAAAAACTGGATATTGTTTGTAACTGAGTGTAAGTAATGACCGATACCTCTAGGGCAGCAGGATGAGAGGATTCTTGAGTCAGGGAAAGAGACTAATGGCCTAATAGTGAGAGGTGATGAGCCATCTTTAGGATTAAGCACTAATTTATGAAGACACTGAGCTATGGCATCCTAGGAGCTCCATGGTATTCACTGAGAACTTATCAAAGCTGTAAGGATCAGAGGTAGATGATTGGAGTAAATATTTGTGGTTATTACTATGTTTTTTATTATCCATATTTTTATTCCAAAAACTTCTAACAACTCCAGCTGAGAGCAGTAACCCATCATCCTAGGTGCTGTATAAACACATGGAAGAGACAGTTCCAGCCTCAAAGAGCTTATAATATAAATAATTGAGACTGTTGTAGGGCATATCTGCCATGGAACCCCCTCTGTTTTGTCAGGGTGGAAATGCAAGTAATCCCCGTTTCAGTTTCCTTTTTCAGGAAGCCAATAATTCCACTTCAGACACTCAACATTTGAATCATTAATACCCTTCTTAGAGCTGGTTTATTACAAACCCTCTTACAAAAAGGGGCCATAACAAAAAGGCCCCAACACACAATAGGTACATCTGTAGGGTTTCTCTGAAGTCTGCCCCCTAAACTCTGTTGTTGGTTCCCTCAGGGGTCTCTCTTAGTCTTTAAGTCTCTCCTCAGGGCAGCTCTCCTCCTTCAGCTGGCCTCACTTAGTCCACAGGTCGGGAGGGTTTGACTGCTATCTGCTCCCTGCTAACGCAGGAGCTTTCTTACTTCTTTCAGTATCTGCAGGCATCTACCCCACTATGAAGAAGGAGGCTGCATTTATGCTGATCTCTTCTCCCAGCTCATTCCTTATTGGCTGCATGAGAAGGGAGCCTTGCCCCACCCTCTTTGCAAGGGTCCAGGTTCCAGGCCCTTAAAGATACAGTAACAGGAGCTCTTCTAAATGCTACTTCTTCCTCAGACCCCTCTCCTCTCTCCCCATATCTCCTCAGGCCTTTTGTATCAGACCACCCCAAATACTTAAATAGACATGCCAGGTGACGGGGAAGACTGACTAGTAGCGAGTACTGCCATTAAGGGGCTGACTACACTGTCACAGAGACACACAAATGGTAGGAGGAGAAACAGAGAGGTGAAATGACTCAGCTAAGGTCAAACAGCAGGGGCGTGGAAGAGCCAGGAATATAACTCAGGTCTCTTGAACCCCAGTTCAGCGCTTTGTCCACTAGATCACACTGCCTCTTCCAGTTAACTGCTTTGTTGACCTATGAATGTTTGGCACATGTACAGGAAAGAGGCACCTATACTGACCTATGGAAATGTGCCAAGCATTCGTTCTTACATCAGTGAAATTTGCTACATGAAAAGCTAGTGGTTCTTGATTCAACAAGGAGTTAATTCAGAAGAGCTTTTCTAATCAGAACATAGTTAACTACTTAATAATAACCACCAACCATTACTTTATGATTATTTATTGATTTATTTATTTATTCATTGTATTATAAATTTCACTTAGAGATCCCTAGTGAAACCCTTATACTAAGCACTGTAGAAACAAATAGTAAAAGAGTTTACAAAGTCTCAAAGAGTTTACAGTCTAAGTAGACGAAACAGACAAAGAGTGGGACATGTAATTTTGAGTAGGGAGTCAATATGATTCCTTCTCAGCTAAATTCTCTGATACTGGTTTGGAGTCTTTTGATGTCAGAAAGATACCCTGCTAATAGATGAAGAAATGGTTATAAGGCTCAAATGCTGAAAGTCATGTAAACTTGTTAGCATTTGCAAAGTCAAAGTTTTGGAGAATCAGAAATGAAAAATTAAGAACCCCAAGGACGTGTGCAGGTCTGGAGCTAGACTAACAAAGAAGATGACTTCCATTTGCATGGCTGTGAACTATTGGTGCAATTTAAGTCATTTAGACATCCAATTATTCGTTTCCATCGGCACTTTGGGTATGTGAACAGTCAAATGAATTAAAATGGGGATGCCTACAAGAATGCCCCATTAAAGACAGGGCACATTGCTGATTCCCCAACATAATGGCATAACCATTACTTATTTTCTGCCTACTTATGACAAATCTCAAATCTGAGACAAATCTAGGAGTAGAAAATAAGTAGTATTTCCAGTAGCAGGTGTCCATAATCTCCTAGAAGGTGAACAGAAAATAGAGATTTACCTACATTTACATTTAAACTGATTCTTCCATAACTTCTTTTCTAATTCACGATATGGAGCTACATTCACTGACCTATCTTCCTAAATAAATTTAGAGCATCCTGTTCAGAAACTTGAATGTACATTTCAGAACAGATCAACACTTCCCATAAAAAGCACTAATTAGGAAAATAACAGTATTTCGTATGGTAGTAGTAGTGAAGTAAACAGAGATGAAAGAATTTGGAATTTATGTGTTTTGTCAGACAAATGAAGTGTCCTTCAGACAAATTAGGCAACAAGTTGGACCCAGCAGTGAAGGTGAAATGCAGAATTAAATCCAAATCTGAATTTTCCCCAAATTCAGGAGACTTGGAGTTCCCATATCTCATTAGGAAGTTCATTAAAAACATGCTGTGCATGTTGAGAACTTATTTTAACAGCAATCCTCACTTTTGGTACAAATAAGATCTTAGATGATGAAACTAAAAGTAAATTAACTTTTTACTATGTATGCTCCTTGTTTACTCTTTACACTTTACTCAGGCAGGATGGTGAAACTAAAATGGTCATTTTCAATTTCTGGTTCCCATGTATTTGAACAATAATGTTATGTTCGAGTTTCCAGACTGCAGGGGAATGTTTAAATCTTGCCAATAAGAGTTCATGTATCCTTTAAAAAATCATGACAATAATTCTATTAGTGTTATCTTTTGGGAACCCTCTCCCTTTTTCTGGAACAAAACCTAAAGTTTAGCTTTAAACTACTTGGCAGTGATTCTTTAAAGTGGGATTTTCCACAGTGAGGGTAAAATTGTGGTTATTTTCTTGGTCCATAATTATTTCTATTCCTCTTCCTTTTATTTAGGACCCTAGTTTAAAATATTTCTATATCAGAATCCAGAGCCAGATCTTCAGCTGATGGAAACAACATAGCTCCATTGACTTTACTGGAGCTACAATGATTTACACCAGCTAAGGTTTTGGCCCCAGTCTTTGATCTTGACCTCCCAGTGAAATCATCACCCTCAGATATGTTTCATTGTCACAGATTCATCCTTATGATTTTGATGCAAGATCCTGGAGCAAAAGATGGGCTACGGGAGGAGGAAGGAAAGCATTTTAAAATATAGCAACTATCTTTGATAGGTGGATCAGGCAGTAAAATCAATAATAGATACAGGAAAGATAAATGGATTTATCTGGGTATGAAACATACTTATATTTTCCTTCATGTTAGTGATCATAAACTCAATGCTTACAATTCAAAGGTATTTTCCAGTTTATCCTTACATTAGTGAGACATTACTAAATATCTTTTTGAAGATGTGAGCTTTCAAGGATGGACAGGCTGAAATATTTGACAGTAACAACATCCAAAGAAGTTTGCATGGCTAACGTAGAATTAAGCCCTAAAATCTTAAGTATCCTTATAAATCAAAATAGCCCCCTTCCAAAAAAATCTCTGTCTGTGTTTAGGAGTAAGGATATTAATTTAGCTAGATGACATGTTGATTGTAGCTTGTTCTCAGGAGATTTTTTCCTTCCATCTCAGATGTGTAGCTCATCCCCTTCTGTCTTTGGTATTTGTAATAAATTTTAAAAGTCCATTCCGATCCCGTCATGGGGAATGGAATTTTGAGAGTTCACAGTAGTTTCAGTTTTCTAAACCTTAAAAGTTTCTTTTCCATGGAAAGAAATATTTGTATTAAACAGTAAGAGATTTTTTTTTCCTTTTTTCTTTTCACTAGGACAGTTTGATAGTATGGGAATCAAACTGATGCCATATAATTCCTCCTTCTGCATCACTTAGGAACATTATTGTATAATTTAACCACACCTCAAAGAATTCAAGAGCTGATCAATATTAGATGTGTTGTTGTTGGGCTAAGAACCTTGGCTTTCAAATATATCTTCCTATCTGTCTACTAGCTGGTGATGCAGCAGTAAGTGATTGCGTCAGCATAACTGGAACACGCACATTTTCGGGGAAAGGCATTCAACCGTCTACATTCCGTTTGATCTGAAACTTTGCACGCAATCCTCAGCAAAAGGATACCAGATTTTAACTGACAGTATTTAAAAAAGGATTGGTTTGGCTGCTTGAATTTTTGTTCTGAGTTTGTATCGTTATTTAGAGTTTATTAGTTTAAGACAATTCTGCCTGTTTCTTATAAATGAGCTTTACAGGCTTCTACCTTAATTGTTCCTAACATTGCAGTAGCCCAAGTTAAGCTGTAGCATTGAGGATCAGTATTCTGGGACTTCTGGGTGCTCGCAGATATTTTATAAGGGGGATGGATGGTGGTTCTTCATCTGGGCTTACCTTGGGCAACAGGTAGGGAGATAAAGGGGAAAGCAGCTCTTGTCATTATCCTGCTGTGATTCAGTCGCTTGGCTAAAGGCTGGGGCAGAGATATGGTGGTGATGTCCTTGACTATTCTTCCTCCGTGGCTGCCAAGGAAGACTAGTGGGCCTGAGTGGTGATGCAGCAGTAGCCTGTCAATCCCTAAATTGGAGGTTTTCATAAAGGATGGCTAGACAGGCCTCTTTACTGGCTGGCCAATTACTATGGTTTCTAAGTCAGAGAAGCTGCAGCTTGTTTGGCTTCCAAGAGTAAAAGTTTGTCCCGTAGTGTGTGTCAGGTCATTTTACACTTGAGTGTTGTCAACGCAAGTTACAGCAATGATCAAAAAGCACTATAATTACAATGCTTTTGTGCCTATTCACACAGCACGCGTGTCGCCAAAGCACGTCCACAGTTGGTGCTCTAGTATCAACAGTGAAAGCAGGGCACCTTGGGCAGCTGTCATGCTATGCAACTCGCCACTTTGTGCCACTAGGAGTTGTGGGAAGGCGGAGAGTATCACAGTGCATCATGGGTGCAGGCTCAATATCCCATGATGAAATGATTCCCGTCCTGTCATTCCATGGGTTTCCAACTGCATTGCATGCATTTTTCAACGGGCCCAGTTTCCTGTGCTCCTGCTATCGATATCGGAAAGGATGGATGCTGCACTGCTCTCCACTGTTGTTGTCGGTGTTCTGAACTCATCATGGCTGCTTGCACAGCATATCATGAGCTCCCAGTCAGAACAGGAATCTGAGGCACCTGAACTGCCGTGTGCCTTGCACACAAACAATGTCAGATTATTGTTTGCATTCATGGAGCATCTGCTTTTGGGTGTGTGAAACAAGCACGGAATGGTGGATTGCATCGTTATGCAGGTCTGGGGTGATGCATAGTGGCTGCAGAACTTTTGAATGAGCATAGCCACCTTCATGGAACACTCTGCAGAGCTCATCCCTGCCCTGCAACTCAAGGCCACGAGAATCACCACGTGGAAGCTGGCAATTCCAGGCTGCTACTGGTTGGTCGCTGAGCAATTTGGAGTCAGAAAGTCTGCCATTGGCGCTGTGTTATGGCAAGTGTGCAGGGCATTCTGGTACGAAGGACTGTGAGTCTTGGAAATGTGTGTGAGAAAGCGGATGGGATTCTCTAACTATGGAGGGGTGATAGATGGCACGCATAGCCCAGTTTTGGCCCCAGGCCATCTTGCTACAGAGTACATCAGTAGAAAGGGGTACTTCTCTGTGGTACTGCAGGGATCACCGTGGGGGTTTCACTGACATCAATGTGCGTTGGTCAGGAAAGGTGCATGACACACACATCTTCAGGAACTGGCTTGTACAGAAAACTGCAAGCAGAACTTTCTTTCCAGACCAAAAGATTCCAATGGGAAATGTTGAAATGCCCATTGTGATCCTGGGAGACCCAGCCTACCCCTTACTGCCATGGCTCATGAAGCCTTATTTGGGAAACCTGGATAGCAGCAAGGAGCACTTCAGTAACTGGTTGAGCAGGTGCCAAATGACCATTGAATGTGCATTTGGCAGATTGAAAACTCACTGATGATGCCTTTATGGCAGGTTAGATCTGAATAAGGAATAAATTCCCATGGTTATAGCTGCCTGCTGTGTGCTCCATAATATTTGTGAAGCTAAGGGTGAAAAGTTTCCCCCTAGGTGGAATGCAGAGACAGATTGTGTTGCAGTTGACTATGAACAGATGTTAGGGCTATTAGTGGGGCCCAACGGGGGGCCATTTGAATCAGGGAGGCCTTGAGGAACCATTTTGACAATAAGCACCAATAAAATGTCTTTGTAAACAGCAGTGTGCCATTCTATGACTGCTAGCCAGCTTGCACTGTGTATCAGTGTAAGCTATGACACAAATAAAGATTGCTTATCCTTCACTGAGTATGTCTTTATTAAATAACAATTATTCACAACACACACAAAAAGCTGGGCTGCAGAGGAGAAAGCAATGAGGAGCAGTGTGGGCTATGACAGCTGGTGTAAGTATAGCTATCATTCTGGAAGCTGTGTGAAGGGGTGGAGTGAATGGGGTACCAAGACGGGCTGGGAGTTTGGTAGGAATGTGTAGGTGGAGTTTGGGAGGGCATGGAAAGCAGTTCTGTATTGGTTTTGAGGGGGAGGGGAGGAGCAAGCACTCAGAAATTCAGTCGGCAACATTAGGAGTGGCATTAATAGTTCTATTTGCTCTTCCATGGATTTTTTTTATGCACTTGTAACCTACTGTCACTTGCTCCTGGTTTTCCCTCCTCTCTTGCCAATCACTTTTCTGATTTTCGGTCACACTGTGTCTCCATACCCTTTTTTCTTTTTTTTTTTTCCGCCTCAGAGGATTGGAAAAGTTTTTGGAACATCTCTTCTTTGTTTCTCTGTGGTTGTGTTTTCTTATTAGCCGCAGGCGCTCAGTAGGTGTGTAGTGGTTTCCTGTCAAAGGTACATTTGTAGAAGCACAATAAACAATGAACAGAAGCATGATTGTCAATGCAGTAACAGCATTGATTCACCTCTTTCTCACTGTCCCCTGGCAAGCGCACAGCTCAATGATTGTCCAGAGCGTGGTGAGTTGTGCCCTTGGGGAGGGGTTCTGGGGTTGTTGTTTGGGGTAATGATGCTGGTAGTTAGGGACAAAATTTCAAATTGGGCCACCATTTTCCACTGGCAGAAGCCATAGAAGCTGATCTCTCACTCCTGAGAGTATGCTAGGGCGCATCTCTTCCATCTGAACAGCTTCAAACCAGGTCCCTATGCTGCCCATCTGTATGCCACTTTGGTCCCTGCACAAATGATTGCCAATTGGTGCAGGAAAGTTTCCTATGATGAAAGAAACAAAGCAGCGCTGACAAGGAGTCTTTGGCAAAGGATTGGCAAGTACTTTCAGGAAAGTTTCCTAGAGATCTCTCTGGAGAATTCCTGTGAAATCTCAGTGTGCATTAACACACTGTTCCACCACACTGCCTAGCTGCCCAGGGGAATGGGAAGCACATGTAAACACAGTTACTCTTGTGTATTTCTATCCCTTCAACCAGCTGTATAATGCAACAAAGCAAGGGACAACTATACCTCATGTAACCGAGCAGCATCAGCTCACAAAAAATCACTTGCCAGAGCTTCCCTCTCCCGCATCCTGCACGCCAGAGCTGGAGAGACGGGACTGGATCGAACCCTCTGGGACTGAGAAGAGATCCTGACTCTTCATGTCACCAGGCGACCCAGTCCCCTGCTCTGCATCGTCCTCCAACTCGACCTCCTCATGCATGACTTCTTCATTGGGGCTGAGTCTGGTGTGCACTGTCTCTGGGCCTGCGGAGGTATCCACAGATCTCTTTGAGGTGGAGGTGGGGTTGCTGTAGAAGATGGCTTCTAGCTCCTTATAGAAGCAGAAGGTCTTTGGCTCTGCATCGGAGTGATAGGTTTGATTTCCTAGCCTTTTGGTACCCCTGTTGCAGCTCCTTGATTTTCCCACAGCACTGCAGCGTATCCCGTTCATGGGTCTTGTCCACCATGCCACAAGAAACCTGACTGTGGGTATCAAAGTTTCTTCAGCTGGAGTGGAGCTGGGACTCTTGGAGAGCCTTGTCTCTCCAAATTCTGATAAGATCCAGAAGCTCTAGTGTGCTCCAGGTGGGAGAGCATTTGATGCATGGAGCCATGGTCAGTTGGGGAGATGTGATGTGAGCTCTCTACAACAACCAGGCAGGAAGTGGAATTTCAAAAATTCCCTGGACTTTAAAGGGAGAGGGGTGGATGGTTGTGGGGAAGCAGAGTTCAATGACCAGAGTGGTCATGAAAGGTATTGTGGGACACTTCCTGGAGGCCATTTGCTGTGGCATAACCAAGTGTGGTGTCTACCCTGTTGCGTTCTTGCTAAGGGTTTGGTGCAAAAAGCTCTATGCCTCTCATCAATGTGATTTTATTTTGTCACAAAATCAAGGGAGTTGAGTTGGCAGGGGGTGGGAAGAGGGGATTATTATATGTACACTACCAGTGTTTTGGTGCAAATAGTTGACTTTGGTTGAAAAAAGTCTGTAGTGTAGACGAGCCTTTAGGTGGCAACAGCTTACAAATCTAGGTTCTCCTCTTTGATAAGACAGATCAAGGACAAAAGCTAATTTCTATGATATCTAAAAAGGTCCATCTCTGTTTTCATAATGGCTCAGAAGAGGGAAATGATATAGCAAGCCACTGAACATGGAACTCAGGACTTCCATTAGAACCCTCCACCCCCTCCCAATCACTTTATCAGAAGCAATAATTCCATTATCCATTGATAGAATCAGGCTGTTAAATTTGGATGGGGGCCAGCCACTAGTGAGTGACATGATTAGGTGCACAGGCAGAGTGCTACATGCATGTTGTCAGACAGGTTTAATAAACAGGTGAAATTATGTACCCATTAAGTTAATTGGGAGCTCTGCCATTGACTTCAATAGGGCCAGAATTTCACCCACAGTTTTCATGTATGTAGACTCTTTTCTACCTAAGTGGAGTCTTCATCTAGTGGAAAGGCCTGCTTCATTCCAGCAGGAAAGAGTTTATTGCTTGGAATTACACCATGACTTGGATTGGCAAGAAAGAATTCCAATAGTTTATGCACTCATCCAGAAAGGAAGGATGGTTTGCTGATTAGAACTCAGGTGCTCTAACTTTTGTGAGACCTTGGGCAAAGCACGTAACCTACCCGTGCCTTATTTCTCCAACTGTTCAATGGGGCTAATAATACTTTTCTGCCCTGCAGGGATGTTGTAAGGATATATTAATTCATGCTTTTAAGTGCTCCAGCTCTATGTTGTTATGGGGGGTGGTCTATAAATAGCTAAATAGATGTATAGAAGCCAGGATTGACTGTTGTTTATATTTTCAAAGCGCCATCGTGGTATGTGTAGTTTACAGGCAAATATAAAGATAAATCTCTGCCCTGAAAGGTTTACATTAAACTAAATTGCAAATTAATGCAGAAATGAACAGTATTTTTCTGAAATGTATATGCTGGTGGACAATTCACTAACAATGGAAGCGTCTATACTTAAAGAACTAACAATTAGCTTATTTGAAGGTCTCATTTTTATTTACTTCTGATGGGTTATTTTGAGTAATTTATATGGTTTCCTTTGCATGATTTTCTATTTGTTGACGTGGTCACTGTAACTGTTTTGGGTATGCTAATCAGTATTTTTCATAACATTTCAGATCTGATACTCCTCATCAATCATAATCTTAGGCAAATTTAAGTAAGAGGCACAGAGAAAGATAATGGTAAAATAACTGTGACATTTGCAAACTAACAAACACTGTGGTTTGCCAACCACCAACAAATATGCCTGGCCTAGTTTAGGACAACTTTGTTTACATAATGTGCTGCCGTAGGAAGGACTGTGATATAAATACACTGTAAGTGTTGTGAGGTAATAAGGCTGTCTGTATTGCTGAATGGCAGTAAAAATGTCTCTCTTGACCCCTGGTAAAATACGAAGTTGATTTTAATATTCTAATGATGACCTACATTGCTCTTAAAAATGACCTAAAATGGTAACACACGTATTCCAATATGTGCTGAATACCCCTTTATGGCATTGTCACATTTTTACCTATAACACACTTCATTTTTCTTTCTGACTCTTGGGTCCAGCATTGCAACGCCTGGATGCCTCTTGATTCTGTTCAACACCCCTTAATGCACTATGATGTCACTACTACTAAAGATAGCTGATGGAGAATGGAACCAGCTCACAAGGACCAGAGAAGAGGTTTTAAAAAGTAGCCAATGAATGCTGGAAAAGGTCACCAGGGATCTTCTTAATAATCACAACTAAGCAACTTTCCCCCAAAAGGGAAAGAGATTAAAAAGGTGAATAGAGCTGCACTGAAGTCTGGGGGAGTCAGAAGAAAATTTCCACAGGAGTGGGGTAAGAGAAAGATGAGAAGGGAGATGTCATGGCAAGCCATTAATATGCTTTTTATGGTGCTTTCTCTCATGTATTCTCATCATTTTGATTCTATCATGCAAAAATACTTGACTAACAATTTTAAACATAGTGCAGGACACAGTTTGTATATGGGAATGGAGCGTGGCAGCACTATTACAAGGATATAACATTTAGCTATTGTTTTGTGCTCCTCCTTCTTAAAATCCACAGAAGAAAGCCAGCCTCAAAATTGTTGTGTTAGTTTAGGGCCTGGGTTCGCAATTTTCTACCAAAAACTGGAAAGATTCCTGATTTTCAGCACCTTAAAAACAAACGTTTTTCACAGTCCCAGTGTTTGTATAACTTCTTTTGCCTCACTGGGGCACAAAAACTCATAACTAACACTTAGCTCACTGGACTCCCCTAACTGAGATCTAGTGAACAGGAGCAAAATGTAATTGTATTAAATGAAACATCAGAAGTCATTGTGGTTTTCATTTTGGAATTGAGCTCTGAGGCATCAGGTCAGACAAGCTTAGAATAGAACATCAGGAGACTGCTGGAAAACCAAGCTTCAATTTAAAAATAATAAACTATTTTTCCCTGCAGAATGCTACAATGATGATTCCCAAATCGCCCCAGTGTCCTCAAAGCTTACCCCCCTCTTCAGGTTTGCATCCATAACTTGTTCTCTGAAACTTTCTCCTGGATCTCCTGCCACCATGTCACACATAATATAGTGGAAAAGTGGAAGTTCTAGCATGAAATCCTAGGATGAAATCCATTAAAGCCTATGCAAGTTTGGCCATTGACTTCAATGGGGCCAGTTTTCATCCCTAGTCTTCTCTTCCAAACTCTTCTGTATCTCTCTCTAATTCTCAATCTTTGTTAGTCTTTCTAAAGCAATTATTATTATGGTATCTTTAATAATATATTCATAATACTCTTTATTAATTTGAAGCTACACTTATCTGTAAGTAGCAATCATAAACTGTATATCTATAAAATTACATACAAAAGTTTAAAATAAAGTGTTTCTGCTTTTTTCTCCTTTGTATCATGTAAAGCAATATTTTTATACTTTTTAATTTTTTCTACTTTTCTGATTTTTTTAAATACAAACCTAGCCTAATCTGTTTTCACTGATGACTGGATAGTTATTGTGATTATGACATCACAAGTAAAAGATAGTGAAACCTGAACAGTTGAGAGGTGTGGGAATATTTAGTTATTTAGCAATTTAGTCTTTTAAAAACTGTTTTGCTTGGTTTATTGCATTAACAACCATTTAACTCAAACACTTGAGAAACAATTGGGAAAAATGGACTTTTTGCAAAATATTCAACATTCTGCCACTTTGTATGTGGGCTATAGCAGGTCCTATTCCAGTTCTCTGGACCACCAAGGTGTCTTCCAAAAAAACAAGTGAGACAGAATTTGTTATTCTTGCTAGTTTCCTGATAGTGTTTGGGTGAAAAACAAGCTGGAAATTTTTTTAAAGAAACCAAAACAAAATACAAATCTTTTAGGCCTTCTTTACACAACAACAGGCTGTGATGTTACAAACAGATTCTGATTTCCCTGGAAGCAGATGGAGGATTTGAGCTGTGAAAGAGAAAATCCTTATTAACAAAAATATCTTCACTAATAGTAAAGTTAACAGAAAAATATAGGCCAAGTACCTTTTATTTTGTATAAATGTTTTTGTTTTTAACTACTGTACATTTCCAGGGTAAAACCTCCACTTTAAGGTGTAATCTCTAGTATGTAACCTTTAAAGGAATGAAGATGTATGAATATTTGTACTTCATCTTCTGACTAACATCCCATTATGTCCCAGGTCAAATTTAGCACTTGCCTACGGTCAAGAAACATAGTAATTTTACAGGTTTTTTTTATATTTTCATTTTGCATCTCCAATTTGTTTCACTCTTTTCTGGCCTCTGACACCCACGCTGCCAGCCAGGAAGATTTGTACACATTCTTCTAAGAAAATAACGTATTTCCAGGGGAGAGATTAAATCCACTAGAATTTCAGTTTAATTTTACTAAATTACATAGGGCACTACACTTTTTGTGGCACCAGTTTTAGGGTAGGCAGTTTAGTTAATATGTATAGTTTATATACTATAAACTTTGTATACTGTATAGTTTATATACTATATGGTATTCTGTTTTTTATATAGTACTATATATATAGTACAAGTATTTTCATAGTTTTCTAACAATGCAGTTTGCTATCAAGTAAAGAGGGTAGGGTTTTTACCTAATTATCTGAGTAAGTATGTTATAGTTTAACTTGTTAATTAACCTATTCAAGCAAAATCCTATCTGCTAAATGAAGGGCCCCAAATCAAATATTTCAATTGCTGTTTGCCCGGTACTGTATGCTATGTTACAACAAAATGGAGTAATTGCAATTTAGAAATATGTAGCACTCAAATTATTGGGGTGAAAGCAAAATGTAAAAGTAAACTGAATGCTTCTGAAAACTCTGCTGATAAAACTTCTAAACGTTGGGAAGATTTTCATCCTGGGTTGAACCCCCCCCCCTAGAAATTGAGTATATCTAGGGTACAAGGTAACTTGTTTAAAGTGAGATCTGACTGCCTCTGTTATCATTACTGTTTCCTGAGAGACAGTTTATGGAAGGTGGTTTTATGATGCATTCCTGAAACACCTCCAGATTTCAAATATGCAATATAAACCACTTTCTGAAAACTGCATAACTTGCCCTTGATTTATAAATAGTACCACACCTACTTTAGATGTAGCAAAATTTCTTAAGTTCTAGTGCAGTCAGTAATAAAAACATAGTTTAACATAGAAAGATTTGCTAAAAAAACAGAGCATCAAGGGACAGGAAACAACCTACTAGATTAAAGTTTGTTGCCTATTCCTATGGTAATGGATAGAAAAACTTTACTGTACATGATGCCTGTTAGCAAGAATGGCTGGAATTAAAATAGCAAGCAAAAATATTTATTTGTGAAGTATGCAGTGTGCTGTTTCCCTCAGAAATTGGGATTAAAAAGAAGAGTTGCTTTGAGAGCTTAACAAACAAAACTATCACTGATTCATTAACACTGAATTTCGTAGATTTTAAGCTATTTTTCATTAACAGAGAACAGACTGAAACCTTTCCCATAACAACAACCATTACCCATTCTGTGTAGAGTTACTCCATGCTTGGTCTCATTCCTGACTAGAGCATCCCTCAGCAACACCAAGCAAGGCTTTTTGGTAAAACTCTCTTTAACCCCACATCACCATCTGGAAATGGACATGTAACCAAAATTTCCCACATGCTCCCTCTGTCCCCCACAGGGTCCAAACGCTATGAGTCTTCAAGAAAAAGATCAATCTCTTCAAGAAATCCCTCACATCTTCAAAGGGAAATTCTTCACAAAGGGCCTGATCCAATGGGAGATGAGGAGACACAGCATTTTCCAGGAAGTGCTCAGGACATCGCAAAATTGGGCCCTGGGTCTTTTCTTATGAATACAAGCCACAGCCCTAATCCTGTGAGGTGCTGTGAGCCCCCTCTTCCACTTACTTCACTTGTCATTCTTCATGAAGTTGTATGTCTTAGATCTTATTTTTCTCTTGTTTACACTGGTTTAACTCTAACTTCACACATTTAGAGTATGCGTTTTCCTTGCCCTTCAACTTTCTGCCAGTTGGTATTTTTATGTATCATCTGTTGTATTTGCATTTCAGTATTTTTAAGGCTCCTATTCTGATTCCCACTTGTTGAGATGGCTTACAAGGTAGAGTCAATCATGCTGTTAAGGCTGGCATGAGTTGAAGATTTGAAGTGCTCCTCTGCTTTCTTTATATTCTTATTCCAACTCCAACTCTAGGGCATTTCAGGACTTACCACAAATGTATAATTGCAGACCCCTAACAACATGTACAGTTCTTAGTAAACCCTTATTTGCCATTGGTAATTATCTAGATACCTCACCAATGACAGATCAGCAAACACAAATCCATGATTTTTGAAGGGAGTAGTCATAGGGCCAGATTTTCAAAGGTATTTAGGTGCCTAGAGACACAAATAGGTGTCCAGCAGGATATACAAAAGCAATTAAGCAGATTAGGTGCCTAACTCCCATTGATTTAATCTCCTATTGATTCCTGTTTTACCCTGTAATTATGTTAATGATGCACAAGAAAGGGTAGAATCCAACTCACTCTCTCTTATCTGTGGGACTTCTGCAGTGATGGCAGGAGTAAAAGCTAGAATAAATGTAGAAACATAGAAGATTATGGTTGGAAGGGACCTCAGGTGGTCATCTAGTCCAACCCTGTGCTCAAAGCAGGGCCAACCCCAACTAAATCATCCCAGCCAGGGGTTTGTCAAGCCCCACCTTAAAAACCTCCATGGATGGAGATTCCACCACCTCCCATTCACCATGCTCCTAATTAAAATGTTTTTCCTAATATCCAACCTAGACCTCCCCCACTGAAACTTGAGGCCATTACTCCTAGTTCTGTCAGCTACCGCTAATGAGAACAGCCTAGCTCCATCCCCCTGGAACCTCTTTCAGATAGTTAAAGCTGCTATCAAATACCCCCCTCATTTGTCTCTTCTGAAGACTAAACAAGGCCAGTTCCCTCTGGCTCTCCTCATAACTCATATGCTTCAGTACCCTAAAATTTTTGTTGTCTTCTGCTGGACTCTTTCCAATTTATCCACATCCTTTCTGTAGTGGGGGCCCAAAACTGGACACAATACTCCAAATGAGGCTTCACCAGTACTGAATAGAGGGGAATAATTACTTCCCTCAATCTGCTGGCAATACTCCTACTAATGCAGTCCAATATGCCGTTAGCCTTCTTGGCGACCAGGGCCCACTGCTGACTCATATCCAGCTTCTTGTCCACTGTAACCCCCAGGCCCTTTTCTGCAGAACTGCTGCCTACCCAGTCAGTCCTCAGTCTGTAGCAATGCATGGAATTCTTCCATCCTAAGTGCAGGACTCTGCACTTGTCCTTGTTGAACCTCATCAGATTTCTTTTGGCTCAATCCTCTAATTTGTCTAGGCCACTCTGTATCCTATCCCTGCCCTCCAGCATATCTACCACTCCCCGCATCTTAGTGTCATCTAAAGGTGCAATCCACCCCATCCTCCAGATGAATGAAGATGTTGAAGAAAACCAGGCCCAGCCCCGACTCCTGGGGCACTCCACTTGTTATCGGCTGCAAACTAGACATCGAGCCATATCATTGTCACTAAAAAAGTTATGACTCTGAATATGTATGGGGATCAAATAAATTGAGTGAGAAGTCACTCCTAAAAGCAGAATAACACTTTAATATAATGTTTTTGATTTTTCTACCATAGTATAACATTTAAAATTGAGAATTCATCCATTGTATGTTTGGGAGGTAATAGAAGAAGGCAGCTGGATTTCTAACAAGACGAAGAAATATATGTCTCAAGGAAGCCTTGACAGTTAAATGTTTTCTTCACATTGTGTCAAGGATGAGAGATCAAAGATGCAACCTTTTTTCTGGTTCATGAATTATGCATGTACATAATAATGCAATTTTCAATCTTGATTCTGTCAGACTGGGATAGACAATCAAAACCAAATATTTTTAATTCCTATCCCTCTGGTTATTTCAGTATTTATAGCTTTATATCTGAGTGACAGGATTCCACTTTCTAGTACCTTCTAGCATTGGAACCACTGGTGTATAACTGACCTGGTATCAGTACGATGTCTAGAAGGCACAGTTCAACTATCAGCAAAGAATTGGGCCCACAAAGAAATTAAAGAAAATAGCATCCATGAAGGCTTGGGAAGTAGGAAATTGCTGAGCATTTGTGGATTGATGAGGTAATGACTAAAGTCTGGCGTGGTTTACTCTGTCTCGTAACCTGGAAAAGATGGATGCTGTGTCTCAATTATTTTCTAAGTGTATCACTTAACCAGTGGAAGAATTAAAGTGGTACTATACCAGCCTTTAAACAAACCCTTTGTTTTTATTGTTTAAACATGCACACGTTCATATTTTCATTTTATTAGAAATGATATTTAAAATATTTACATGACATCTATAAGAGGCAGAGAGGTTTAAGCACAAGAGAAGTGAAATGATGCCTTTAAATCCTTTAGAAGTGAGAAAAAAGATGCTGACATTTCATTGTTTTTGATTCAATTGAATGGGACAAAATGGTGCAATAAGTGGTTTGAGCAGTAGGTGGAGCCTGACTGGAGTGAAAAGCAGACACAAATACATGTGTTCATTAAGGTTACTGATGAGAATTTGTTCATGCGAGTAATCCCATTGGCTTTAGTGGGACCACTCACGTGAGTGCTTATCAGTGTAAGGGTTGCATAATCTGGTCCTCTGGTAGGGGAGCTTTCCTTTCCTAGAATACAGTCTGCAGAAGAGGAAGAGAAAGTTGAGAAAGAAATAGAAGGATCCAAAAGAGCCAGAGACTAGCACTGAAGCAGTTTAAGGCTAGCTTAGAAGCAAAGCACTTGCAGAGACTATTGAAGACAAAACTGACTTAAAACCACATGAGAAGCTTCCAAAGCCTGTAAAACTAAGACAAAGGATTTTCCCTGTTCACAAGAACCCATGTGGTAGTTCCAGGGTACTGAAGGAAGTTGGGGACTCTTTTACAAAGCTAGCCTGCAGTGAAATGCACCCACAAGGAAGCTCTGATGGAGCTTTCAGAGCAAGAGAAGCCTGAAACTGGAAGAAAATAATTGTCCTACAGGCACATGCAGTATAATAGACACAATCCCAAAAATTCCTCCTCACCAAGTTATAACAGTTACTGTATGTTCAACTCAAGGGATAAAAAGGTCTCAAATTGCCCATTCTCAGGGGTAGAGACCTGTTTTTCCTGGAGTTTTCACCCTTTCCCAGGAAGAGGCAGCCTTGCTCCCTATCTCTCTCTAAAACTGGCTCAATTTGTAGAGGAGTTGATGTAGCTGAGCATAGGGAAGAACAGGCCATGACTTTTTTTAAGATGGGACTTCTTGTTCTGCTCATTGTTATTCAGAAAGGGGAGGAGCTAAACCTAAATAAGTAAATAATAAATATCATGTGATGTAAAAGCTGACAATGTATTGAAGCCATGCTGAGAAAATAGACTGAAACAGTAAGTTACAATAGGCTTAGTCTGCAGAAGATCAAATATGGCAGTGGTGGATGCCTCTTCCTGGGAAAGATTGAAATTTGATCTCGTGGAAAAAATAGTATGTGATCATGTAACGAAGGACAGTGGTTAAAATTTTCAAAAGTGCCTCTGTTCCATTTTCAAAAGGGACATAGGTGTTTAGGCGCTTAAGGGAATGTCTCTACTGCAGTTCAGCATGTGACTGCAGTCCATATAGACATCTCTGAGCTAGTTTTAATCTAGCGAACTCAGGTACCAATAGCAGTCAAGCCATGCCAGCATGGACTTCAGCATGGGCTACACAAGCCTGCTGGGAAACTTAGATAATTTTCTGGGTGGCTAGCCTGCTCTGAAATCCATCTGCCAGAGCTTCTCTGCTATCCTTACGGAGCTAGCTAGTTTAAAGCTAACTCAGGTATGTCTACATGAGCTGTAATGACATCACCTGACAGCAGGGTAGATGTATCCTAAGTCTCATTGAAAGTCAGTGGAACTTAAGCTTTCAGGGGCATAAGTCATTTTTGAAAATGGGTCACAGGAGCTTTTGAAAATGTTACTCTGGTTCACAGTGCCTGCACACAAGGTTGCAGACTTGAAGTTGCTTAAGCCACCTAAATTCTGGCATTATTTAACTTCTGAGTGCTTGACATTACAATCTAAATAATGTTATTTTAGCGAAGGTTTTTGTATGTAATATATGTTTTTATAGCAATATTTGGCAGAAGATGATATAAAGAGAGACCATATATCAAAGGCAGAAGCAAAAGAGGGCAAAGTCAAGGTTGAGCATTAACTGGAACATTTGGTTTATGAACAGTATTATCGTCAGCTATTTGCATGAAACACTATTATTATTTATTAATAGGGTAAGTTCATTATTTCCTTACTAGATATGGCACACCATTAATAAGATGAAAAACTGATTCTCAGAGTAGTAAGTGAACTATTTTCATTTTGCAGTATTCTGCATCACTTTATGCTAGACTAAACTAAAGCAGTGCCAACAGAGACGTGTTAACTAAAGCTACTTTAATGTGTTGCATTTTCATCTATGACCCTCACTTACTAGCAACGAAAGAACATTACATTAACATTTCCTTTTCATATTACTATCGCATACAAATAATATAATAGGAAAGTGGTAATATAGACATTTCTAATATGATACCTGCGTAGTACACATATACTGTTTCTTTCCATTCACACTCACTTGTAACCTGCAGAGGTTTTTTAGGTTTACGAATAAAATCGCACAGATATCCTACATGAGAACAGTCCTACTTTTTTTTTATAGTCTAAAAGGGGGTCCCTATGCACATATATATTAAAGTGTGCACCTGCATTCAATAAGCCTCTATCAAGGTATGCAAGTGAATTGCATGCCAAATTTGCCTTGTAAAGCAAATGTAAAAAGAAAAGACTTGTTGCACTGAAAAAAAAATTTTTTTAAAGGAAAATCACAATTGAACAGGTTTAGTTGAGACATGGAAGTATCTGAGCAGAGACATGAAGGAAATGAAAAGAAAAGGTCGTCATTCCAGTGGATTTTTTCACATCTCTTTCAGAAAAGTTGCAAAGTATATTCTGTAGTGGCTAAATTGGCCATTTGTTTCCCTGCAGACACTTCTGGTTTGTTAGACGTATCATGCCTGCTGGGATTACTAGCTATGCTTCATTTTCTTGATTAACATTTGAGAACAGACCTACTCCCAAAACTGCTCCTGCTTTTTTGTTGTGGCTCTTTAGCTGCTTCTCCCTGTCCATCTGCATGTGAGACAGAAACACATTCATAGGAAGTTGGTTCTGGGTCCTCTGGATCCTCCAGTGAGATTTTGATTCTCACAGAGACAGGAATCTAATTGTTTTCCCTTCTGTGCCTGCCATTCACCAACATAACTCTATTGAGGACAGTAGAAGTTCTTTTAACTTTCACTAATTTAACTGAGTTTAACTGAGAGACTTGTTTAACTAGAGCCAGGTCTACACTTACCTGAAAATTCGGCTGCAGTCAACAGTAATTACACAAGCGACACAAAGTGGGGCCATGCAAAAGGGGGGGCAGGTAGGGGCAAGTAGGGGCACAGCCTCCCTAGTAATCATTGGGGCTGCAGTCAGGGAGGGGGAAGAGTGAGCTTTTACTGGGGTCAAGGGGCAGGGAGGAGCGGGCTCCTGGGGCGGACACAGAAAGTGCCCCCCCCCCAAAAGGGGTCCAAATTAAACTTCTGCACATGCCTCTGAAGGGTGGATTTGATAGAGGTCTATACAATTATGAATGGTGTGGAGAAACTGAAAAAGGAAGGGTTATTTACCCATTCGTATAACACATGAACCTGGGATCACCCAATGAAATTAATAGGCAGCAAGTTTAAAACAAACATAAGGAAGTACTTCTTCTCACAATGCAGTTTATCTGTGGAATTTCTTGCCTGGGGATGTTGTGAAGGCCAAAACAATAACAGGGTTCAAAAAGAGAATCAGGTAAGTTCATGGAGCATAGGTCGAACGTTGGCTGTTAGCCAAGATGATCAGGCACAAAATCCCATATTCTGGATATCCCGAAACCTCTGATTGCCAGAAGCTGTCACTCGATGACAAGAAATGGATCAGTCTATAATTGCTCTGTTCTGTTTATTCCCTCTGAAACATCTGGCACTGGTCACTTTCAGAAGACAGGATACTGGAGTTGATGGACCATTGGTTTCACACAGTATGGCCATTTTTATGTTCTTAAGTAAAATTCTTTCACTTGCACACACACGGAGTAGTATAATGTTCTGAAACCTGCTGTGGTTTTAGCGTTCCTTTTTCACACCCTCTTACCATTATAAGATTATTATTAAATTTGCTTGTGAATTTAATAATAATATATTATCCATTATAATGAGGAAAATTAACACAAAAAATCTCTGCAATTTCTGTGGAAGTGTGTACCCAGAGTTTAAGCTTTGAAGTCCCAAGACCAAATACTGCTCTCATATCAATCTAAAGTAAATTCACAGGGTCAGCGTCTCTTGCCTGCTGAATTTATGGGATCGCCATAAACAGCTGCTGTTGTTGTAGCCATGTTGTTGACCTGAAAAAGTGCTGTGCGTAGCTCAAAAGCTTGTTTCTTTCACCAACAGAAGTTGGTCCAAGAAAAGATATTATCTCACCCCCCATGTGAAGATAGGCAGGCAGTACATAAAGATCAGGCAGGACATAAAAGGTGGACAGAACAAACAGGGTGGGAATGGGATGGGAGGATGAGAAAACCATATATGCTAAATCATAATAATATAAACTCAGAACCTCTTCTTTATGAAGACTTAGGGTCTGATTTTTTGTGTGGTGTGTAGCATGTATTTGAGAAAATGGTTTTAAACTCTGTGGAATTTTCTCAAAAAGCGATGAAGTCAGTGAAGATGACACTCTGTGTACCTGTCATGAGAAGGGAATTCATTAGGTAGCACACATGACTTGTTCACTTTTGGAGCCTAGTGGTCATTGTCTTTCAAAAAGGTTGAATGGGTAGGCAGAAATTCCCACAAGAATTGTCAGGCATGCGTGGCTAAGGCAGATTAAATGAATTATATATATTTAACACTATAAAATGTGATACATAGCCGTGCTGTTAGCAAACATGTACATTCAAATCCATTCAGCATTTCTTCTTGGTAACTACTGATTTGCCTATATTGATAGAAGTTACGGTACCTCCTGGATTACATTCCTATTTTCTATTTATCTTTCACATTCTTACTTTCTGACTACTTCCTTTTGCTGGTACCATCAGCTGCAACTATCTCTGAGCTACCTATCTTACATATCTGAGTTGATTGCTATGGTTATGTTTTACGGACTACCTGTGGTGTCCCAGGCATAACTGCTGCTACACCCCTGGCTTGAAGTGGTTTCCATTATATACAGAGTTTACTGTTTGGTTCAATGGTTCTCAGAAACCCTATTATAAAAATTGTTCTAGTACCCCTGGTTCTGGGCCTTCAGGAAATATAAAAAAGGGCACTTTTATTGTTGCCAGACTATGTTGCTTCATCCTTATACGTAATATCTATCTTTACTAAACCCACATCCTCTGGTTATTGCTCATGCTACAATTTGACATGGATTTGGTACCCTTTACACTTTCCTGTTTAGAAATAAGTTTCAGGGTATCTTTTTCTCTTCCACACTTTTTTTTTTTACTACAAAGGGGATGATTGAGGCCTTGCTTTTCTTTTTACAAACAACCTACTCTTCTGTTCTCTTTTCTGAGTTATCTGTTTTCTGTTTCTTAAAAACAAAGTGCTCTCTCTCTCTCTCTTTCTTGCTCATACTTTAGGTTTCTTTGTCTCATACTCAGCACCCTGTCTCTTTGTTTCTCAGTTTCCATGGCCTGTCTCTCTCAATCCTCTACATCATTTATTCTTTCATTCCAGGATACTTCCCTTTAAGCTGTCAGGCCTATTTATTTCTCCCATCCACTCTCCCTTTCTGAATTCTGTTTGCCTTTGTTTCTCTGTCGTATTTTAGGCCTTTTCCCTCTCATGTCTCAGGTGCTCTTAAATCCTATGTTCACTTCCCTCATGCTACTTGGCATCTGTCTTCCATTTAAACCTTCTGTTCCTTTTTGTGACATTGTTCTAAGTGTCTCCTTTATTATGTTTTGCTAGTTTGTGTGGCTTTACATAGAAAAATCTATTTTAACAGTTATACTTTAAAAAATTATGGGATGACAAGAGCTATCTTAAATCTGTCCCTCTGGTAAATACAGCAAAGAAGGCATTTGTCGCTCATCTGCAAATGCTGAAGGTTATTTTAATGTATACGATACTAGTCTATTTAAATTCCAGATGTGCCATTCTCAGTGTCACCTGACATCTCCTGATCTCATTTGCTTTTCTCTGAACTTACACTGCTACCACTCAGGAGCGCGCACTCATTTTTCCTTTTCCTCACTTTACTGTCAACATCACTATTTGACCCACCACTGTCATCTGAGTGCATGACTAGAAGGGAGAAAGAAAGGCTCTCAGTCTGCACTCTCCTCCCCGACAGCCAGCAACACAGGCACAGCACCTCTAATGACACTCAACCATTCAGGTTCACCCATTTTACAACAGAAGGGAGCAGAACCTTTGAAAGATTGAGTGGGGTTTCAGTTTTGGAATGCATTTTTCCCCTCCATTCATACTGAGTTTTTGCTTTCTAAAAATAAAAATGGCTGAAAACAGTGAGTCAGATTCAGACGTGGGCCCAGACTCTGATTCTCATTTTTCTTGGTAAAAACCCGGAATAAGTCTATACAGTCGGAATCAGATGGCAGGGCCAGACTCAGGCCCATAGCAACCAGTCTAGACTTATTCCAGATAAATGGGTCAATGGATTTACTCCAGACAGCAAGTCAATTGAATTCCTCCAGATTTACATGTGTAACTATGCTGACATCGGCAGAGTTTTGCTCACTTACACTCAGTTGTCTTAAAATTACTGCTTTGAATCAGACGTGTTGCCATAAGTGGAAGCACAGGCTCTCCCCGAAACTAATTTTAAACATGTGCAGTAACTGGTACAAAAAAGCCATGCCACTAGCTGGTATTGTGCATGTGAAGTCATTTGCCGTTTTAAACGATATGGGGGTCTTATGCTGTGTTGTTGTAGCCACGTTGGTCTCAGGATATTACAGAGACAAGGACGGTGAGGTAATATCTTTCACTGGACAAATTTTCAAACTTAGACAGAGCTCTGCTGAAGAAGAGCTCTATGTAGCTTAAAAGCTTCTCTTTCTCACCAACAGAATTGGTTCAATAAGAGATATTATTCATCCACCTTGTCTCGCTAATGGGGGTCTCATAACTCTTGTGGCCTCTGAAATTCTGAAGGGTTCATTGTGGACTTTACACTGCTCCCTGTTAATGTAGCTTGATGCTGTGATTAATAATGATAAAGATACCACTGTATATTAAAGGAAAGTTGCTATTTCATTTCAGTCAATAACACCTTGACACATGATTCAAATCAGGAAATGCAAACCTTATATGTTAATGAAATTGCACTAGGATTTTGGGCCAGCTGGTGTAAGACACCTTTTCTTTAAGATGAGACTTATGAGGCAAATGCAATATTGCAGATGACTTTCCAATAGTAGAATAAGAGGTGTAAGGGGTTTCCCACTGCAGCCTCTCTGCTTCGGTTCCCCTCTGGGGGACAAAGGACTCAAAGACCCCCTGGCTTGCAATCACCAGTGCTTTTATTTACAAGTTATACATTAATTCCCTACCACCTTGCAGTGCCTTGCTTGGACCAGCAGTCTTTGGGCAAGCACGTAGCCCTTCCCTTCTCTGCTCCTCCCTCTTCCCTTCTAGGCCAGTAAACCCTCCTAGGTCAGCTGGGCAGCTGTGGCCCCTTGCCTAATCAAGCTTGGGCAACTGCTTAGCCTGTATAAGCCGACAGCTGCCTCCCCTCAGGTAATCAGGAAGAAGCCCAGCTAACCAACTCTGTTGCCCCTCAGCTATTTAGGCTGGAGTGACAGGGGGCTGGCTAGAGGGTCACCACCCAGCACCCTGTTACAGACTTGAATAACATGCTTTGGAATTTATGGCCTGGTAGTACATAAAACATACTTTGCCACAGATGTAGGGTCTTATGTGAAAACATTTTCACATTACAACGAAAGCATTTGTCATAGCATTAGTTTTTCTCTATGCATGGGGCATTCTGTGCTGATGGGCATACAGTTTGTACACACAACACTGGCCATGTAATATCGGAACTTGGGCATGGTGTGGAAGCTGAGTGTGACTGACAGGTACATAAAAGAAGGGAAAATTGAGAGGAAGAAAGGAAGATTCTGTCCTAGAAAATCTATTTTTTGCTTTTAAAGACAAATATGTGATATTGATGTCCATTAACAATATAGAAATAGTGAGTAAACATGACAAAGGAGTTCTATAGGGGTTGAGGAAAATACTACATGTATAGGAAAAAATGGATAACATTTTCCTATTTGCCTTTAAGGAAATTGTCTAAAAATTAAAAAAGGTACAGCTCGCCAGATGCATTATAACAATTGGTTATGTATTAAAAACTGAACTACTGCTTTGGTCTTTGATGTGAGAAATAAAATGACTTCTGATTGTTTCTGATCTGCAACAGCATCAACCTGTGTTTTCAATGAATGTGGAATAATAGGCTCTGCGGTCTTGCCAAAAATGTTACTTTCGTGCAATTTCAAAGACATTTATTGCTCTGTATCTGATATATTTGTATTTCTTCTAATGTTAATGGCACAGTATTCAGTCTTTGTCCAACTCCTCCTCTTCAATGGGGTTTACGTGGGTGTAACTGAAAAGAGAATTTGTCCTCTTGTATCCTGCCTGCTATTTTCTTCACTTGACCTAAAAGCTAAAATGTAGCATTGAATCAAGAAAATCCTGTGAAAATTTTTGTATAAAATGCTGCAGCCCACCTACAGTGTGACACTTAGTGAGATGAAAGGGTGTTAAGTCATGAGTGCGTTGTGCTTCCAAAAGAAACCTTGTTCCTTATATTGAAAACAAAGATAACTAACATAATTTAATTACACTCTAGCAGTAGTTGAAAATCCATCTATCTGTAGTGACAATATAATTTTTGTTTAGAAAATACAGTATTTGTGTGCATTGTATAACAGTGTTGGAATGCCCTCTGTTGGAAAATGTTTGTTAGGGGGGTAGTGTAATGTGTATATTTCCATATACTACTTATGCTAACAAGCCTGGGATTTTTTTTCTCTATTGAATTTAAATGAGGTTCAAGGGGCTATTTTAGTCCTTTCTCCCCTATTTTAACACACACAGTGTCACCATGTCCAAGTGCCTCCAGTCCTATAAGGTGCAACTGTGGTTTGCAGCACTAACGTTAAATGGGATTGGCAAAAAAGCCATTTTTGTTCTTTTCCCCTCTAAAATCATTGAAAAATATGTACAAAAGTTTCCAAAAAACAAGGAGCAGGAAATGTTCCAACTAAAGACAAAAGTATTATCCCTTTAATCACTACAGACTCTCAAATATCAAATACCTGTATCGCAATGATCACTGTATGCAGCTAAAATTAAATGAAAATATAGTGTATGCAAACCAGTCAGGTAACTTCACACAAATACAGTTAAGTCCCCACCCAGTGCTACATTCTTCTCTCAGTTACTGTGTTAATGTTACTGGGGACTAGTGCAACTGAGAGCAGAATTTGGCCACTAAACTTTAGCAATATGAACCTTTGTTAAACAGCAATATCAGGAATACGGCTCATTTTTATTTGATAAATGATGGTTATATAAGCACTCTAATCTCAGGGGAGCATGAGGATGACCATTTGTTGGCTGGAAAAATATTTGCGATATATTAATAGTAAGGATTAAACAAATAAGAATAAAGGTTGGGATCAATTATTCTAATAGTAAACTTCATTTTAAGCAAATATTAAAAAATCATTCCCATTTGTTCTTTAGAGGAGTCCTTTAAGTGTTCTGGAACTGGGTTATATCTTCAAGATATTAGTGACATCTTCAAACAATTTCGAAAGTTTATCATGAAGGCCATGCCCACCATAGACTTTAAGGTCAGAAGGGACCATTATGATCATCTAGTCTGGCCTTCTGCACAATGCAGGCCACAGAACTCACCCACCCCCTCCTGTAATAGACCCCTAACCTATGACTACCTTACTGAAGGCCTCAAAACATGGTTTAAACACTTTAAGGCTCAGAGAATCCACCAGCAAGTGACACTTGCTTCATGCTGTAGAGGAAGGCGAAACCCCCCCAGAGCCTTTGGCAATCTGCCTGGGAGAAAATTCTTTCCCAACCCCCAAATATGGCAATCAGTTAAACCCTGGGCACGTGGGCAAAACTCCCCAGCCAGACACCCAAAAAAGACTTATCTGTAATAACTCAGAACCCACCCCAGCTAACATCCCATCACAGGCCATTGGGCATATTTACCGCTAGTAGTCAAAGATCAGTTAATTGCCAAATTTGGTTGTCCCAGCATACCATCCCTTCCATAAATTTATCAAGCTCAATCTTGAATCCAGGTAGGTTTTTTTGTCCCCACTACTCCCCTTGGAAGGTTGCTCCAGAACTTCACTCCTCTAATGGTTAGAAACCTTCATCTAATTTCAAGTCTAAACTTCCTGATGGCTAATTTATATTCATTTGTTCTTGTGTCCACATTGGTATGGAACTTAAACAATTCCTCTCCCTCACTGGTATTTATCCCTCTGCTGTATTTAGAGGGAGAACACCAAACTCAAGGTTCTGGGATAGTTTTATTGCAAACTTTGGGCTCTGTTCTAGAGTCTTTGCTCAGGCAAAGCTCCCCTTATGGAATAGTTCTATAGAATTTAAGAGACAATGATAACCTAGTATCATCCTAGAATATTATTGCTGCATAGAACTCTATAGGATGATTAAAAAATTCTATACAGAGAATATAATTCTCTATTATATTCTTTGGGCTTTAAGGTTTTTTTCATTTTGTTTTATTTTTATTTTTGGAAGTGATATAAAACTTCATGTTTCAAGGCATAAGCCAACCTCTAAATGGGGTTATAACAAATCTTTCCCTGTATGTAGGTTATTCCATAATTGCTTATTGCAGGGTTTCTTGCACCTTCCTCTGGAACATCTGGCACTGGCTCTGTCCAAAAGAAGCTACTAGACTAGATGGACCACTGCATAGCATCCACTGGAAGGCTCCTGCATGGCAATTCCTATCTTTCTAACCTCTCTCTCTCACATGGTTCTCTATTCCACACAGACCATAGAGTTTTCACCACTTCCTACCATCTTTCTAATAGAACCCCATTGCATTTCTATAGTACTCTATTGACATATTAAATATAGAACTTTTAATAAAATAAGAACTGCCCACGTTTGCCAGATTCTCAGGGCCTGTGCTTTGAGGGCCACCCCCTTGCTGTGTTTAGAGCCCACATGAGCTTGAACATCTACAATGTTATTTTTGCCCCAAAATGTGAGCTCAGTAAATCAGTTGATGCAGACTCTGAGACTTGCTGCCATGGGTTTTTTTCTGCAGTGCAGGCACACCCTTTGTCACATTGTACTGTTTCTGCAACCTGATTGAATGACTGAAACATTTGAAACAGGAGAATAGAAAATGAAGTGTTTCAAAGTAAAGTTACAGATGACGCAAGGAGGCATGCTCAAATATATGAATACTTTGGCATCCATGAACATTTGATGAGTAAATCTGTGATAATTTGCATCCTTGCTAAGATGGGTGAGTAAACTTGTCACTTCATAACTTTTCACTTTGTAAACTTGTTACAAAAATTATTGGCAAATCACCTTTTTATTGGTATTATTTGACCAGACCTAGTTGAGAGGAATAGCAAAATAGTGTGACTCTTGTCTCCAGGGTGGAACTGTCATATCTTAGCTTGATGCTCACATAATTTAAAATAAAGGATATTCTTATGTATGCAATTCTAGAGACTTGTGCCATTTCTAAATGCTTTGGAGCATATGATGTAGCTTGTTGGCTCTTTTTGCATGGGTCCTGAGTGGAAGAGAGTAGATTGTACAGGCAAACTCATTCTGTATGATCTGTAGGAAAAAAGGTCTGAGGCTATGGGAAAATTTTCACTGTACAGGGAACTGGAAATAAATTGAAGTCCAAATTGCTATTCTCTTCTGGAATGATCCAGCACATTATAAAAGCACATATTTTATTATTATAAAAATTCAAATGCATCATATCTTACCCTTTTTTGGGTGTTTGGCTTTATTCACAAAAGGAACTCAAATGAAATCACACACAAACCAGCCCCAGATTTCTCAGCCTTGGCTGCTCACATGATTTCTTCCTGTGTCCTGCTCAGCCCACACTCCAGGTCTTATCTCTCTTTCTCTTCAGACCACTCCCTTACATCCAGCTGGGTTAACAGGCTACCTGCTTCAGTGAGTTAGAAAAACCCGTTTTTACCCTTTCCCAACAGGATCCATCCCTAGTGATAGGACAAACACTGCTAGCCTGGAATAGGATATTTTCATGAAAACATGATCTTTGTTGCGTTCAGTTGTTAATTCTGCTTATTCTTCACTGGAAGCCATAATTTTCTGTGCATAACATCTTAGGGTGCAGGCCTGCAATCACTTGTGCACATAAGTAACCACTCCTGTGATTCATCCCTTTGAGTTCTATGAGCCTAACCCTAGTGAATAATTTATTAACTGAAATTTTGCCCCTTTTTCTGTTCACTAATGATCCACAAACAGAAACTGATTTTTATGAATTCATTCTATCTGGGTTTCTGTTCTAGCCAATTCATGGTACAAATAGCAACACTCTGCATTCTAGGCAGATTGTTTTTCAAAACACAAATCTGGTGTTTCTATAAAGCATCATTACTATAAAACATGGGACATGTATCTATTTCAGCTGCAATTTGGCATGGTTTCCTCTTCTTGCTGGCGTTGTTGATTGTACTTGCCCTATTTTCTTCTCTCTCTGCTGCAGAATTGAAGCCAGTATTCTTGGCAACACATGTGATATGTACGTCACAGCTGTGGGACCCACACGCCTGACTCTGGAATGTGTTTTACCAGCAGCAGCAGTGATGGTAGAAGTGGTAGCAGCAGCATGTGGGTCTATGTTACTCCCTCACTGGCTGGCTGATTCCAGCTTCTGCTCTGGTTTCACTGCAAGCTGTGGACTTGGGTAAGTGGTCAGGCTCACGCCATTGTCTTTTGATTTACATTTGATGGCATTTGAACATTGGAAGTAACATTTCTGCACAAACTTTTAACTAGATGCATATAGAGTTGGTCAATCAGTATTACATCCATTCACCCTGAGACTGATTACTCCTTAAATGGCCATTTATAAATCCAGAGTATGAGCAAACTAGAAATGACTAGACAAGACTATAAAGTTATTCATTGATAAAACAGAACCTTTGCCCTAATCCCTATCTATCTATATAACCACTGTCTTTTTCCCTATCTTTCCAAATATATAGGCTTATCGGATCCCTCAGTCTAAACTTAACTATAATTATCATTAATGTGGGCCAAAGTCATAGCAAATGAAACAGTGCACACTATGCTAAAAGAAAATACCAAATTGTATGTAAGTGTAGAGTCAGGCTGAGATTTTCAAAGGTGGTTAACTGGATTTTCAAAGGTAACTGGAAGCTGGGTTCTAACTCTTTCTTGTGCACTGGCAGCTTGATTAGAGAGCTATGTTTTGCACACATTAATGTTGGAAATATGTGGGTACATTGTGTGGTAAGTGTGGATCTTAACTGAGTAATTGCAGGGAAACATCTTCTTTGAGCTGCTCATTTTAACAGTGTAAACCCTGATCTGCATTTTTATAGCTTTTTAATCAAACACAAAATAAACAGCTAGGAAGAATTTGCTTTTTTGGCATTATCTAGGATAGCTACTTCAACACAGTTTGATGCTGCTGCTGGTACTGCATGCAAGGGAAGCTATGCCTTGAGATCCTTCATCTAGGGTGTTACTTGACATGTTTGGGTGATGATGGTTTGCTAAGGGCACAATCCAGTCTCTCACTTGTCAAGAAAACAGCACTATACATACCATAGTTTTCTACAGGGCATGATAAATCAGACATGTGCAAGAAAGAGCAAGGTTTTGTGTCTCAGATGTAAGGCTGCCAATCCCAGTGACATTCTGAGGTATCTGCTTTTAAAGTGACAATCAAAGGAATTATTGTCACTTAGCTTAAGATATGTGCTTATATACATAGCTAGACTGCGCCTCTCTTTACACGCTGGTGTTATTTCAGTGATCATAACAACACTTTGTTTAGTATCTGTGTAGTCTCTGCCTCTCTTTCAGCTTTGCGCACTCTACAATGGTTATCTGAGTAATCACCCATTGTGTAACAAGTAGGTCAGCTTTGCATTGCTTTCAGTTTTGTGCATGTGAAAAATCAGCTCAAACAGGGCATGGATTGTGAATTGGACCCATTGGTAATATATTGTAGTACTGATGGTGTCAATGATATCTGAAGGGGAAGGTGAGGCTAGGTTTTTCTGCTCTGTTCTACTTAATTAAAAATGCTGTAATACAAAACAGACAATACATGTAACTGCAATGATTCTAAAGCTCCATTTTTTTATACTACCTAGTTAATATGATGCTGGCCTTCATAAAGAACCTGGCAATCTTTAATTACTCAGAAAGCCCCTAGACAAGGAAATCAGGAAGGCACATGTTGAAACACTTCCAAATTGCTAGTTTAAGTTAGTATCTGGCACCATGTGGGCACTTTGGGCAGCACACCACACATACTTGCAGGTATACAGACCGTTTGTATTGATGACGCTAACTAATTTTAGCTTGAAAAAACAAACAACCGATCTGTGGTTTTATTCAAAGACTGTACTTGAAGTCAATTCTGAATGCCTTCTCAGAGCCATTTAAACCAGAAGCTGCTGTTTTTGAGATATACAAGAATGGATTTCAATATTACAGCCTGTAAAAGAAATAAACTAACTTTGCTTATATGAGAAAGCAAATAAATAGAGGGAGTATTAAGTCAATTGAGCCTTTAACATACTGCTAACCCTTGTAATTTCTTATTGCAACTATAATAATTTATTTTAATAATAATAATAAACTTGACACTATCAGATTAGGTCTAAATAGAGGCTGGGAGTGGCTAGCCCACTACAAAAAATAATGTTCCCTCATTTGACATTCACACCTTCTCATCAACTTTTGTGAATGGCCTCATCCACCCTGATTGAATTTACCTCCTTAACAATTGCCCTCCTCACTGTGATGTAACTCACCCATCCTTGCATGTGTATATACACCTACCAAATTGAAGTTTCCACTTCATGTATCTGACGAAGTGGGTTTCTGCCCACGAAAGCTTATGCCCAAATACATTTGTTAGTCTTTAAGGTGCCACAGGACTCTCGCTGTTTTAATAATAATAATAAATAATTTCATTTTTATTTTGATGCTGCACTAGGCTATATAGCCTATAGCAAGACTTCCATTATAACCTCCTGTCTCCACCTGCTCATAAGTTTCTGAAAAAAATGTTTGACATTTCCATGAATGCGCTCAGCCCAAAATATTTTTTTTACAGTTTGCATCGAATACATTCATATCTTCTGGGTTATAATAAAGTTAAAACACTTTTTCTACTGTAAAGTTATGTCTAATTTTCAGCAGTGTTGATCAGTCACAAATTCCACTGAAGTCAATGCGAGCTGCAAGTGCCCAGCACGTCCAAAATCAGGACATTGCTGTATTTTGTGCACGCATAACCAAAATGGCAACACGATAAGTTGGAACTTTCCTAGTGACTAGTCTTTAAAGAGAATAGGTCTGCAGGCCAATTTCCAGCTGAACAAGTGTAATAACTATGGTGTTTAACAATTGAATTTTGTACTCGGATATGCACACACAACTCCATAGACTGCAATGGGAGCTCTATACATTGGGACAAAGCTCTTCCTCTACCTTGGTGGGTCTAGCACTTCCTTCTAGCGGTAGGTCAGGGAGCTGCTTCACGCTTAGTGTTCTTCCACCCTCTAGTGGTGGGGGAGGGTAATACTGTCTCTCTAAGATGGCTGCTCCCTGCTGGGTCCCAGTCTTGTCTCTGGTTCTCAGAGGCCATTGCCTCTTTGCTGGGACTCTTGCCTCCAGTGAATGGTTGGTAGAAGGTGAGGGGGGGAGCCTGGTTCCACACTCAACTCTGGGCCCCAACCCAGGGACCTTACAAGTAACAGCCTTGTGCTCTGGCTTCAGGAAAGCTGATAGCTTCCTTGGGTTACTTCCCCATGCCTCTTGACTTAATGTATGGACCTTGCTCGGATGGTGGGGCGGAGGGGCCCTTCCTGGCCTCTTTGCCAGGGGAGGCTCTTGACCTCTAACAGCCCCACTGGGTGTGGTAATGCCAAACCAAATGTCCAGTTCTATCTTCCCCTTCTGGCAGGGTCTTTTCCCTCAGGCCTCCAGGCCTGGGAAAGGTCCTTTGCTCTCTTTGGGCAGGGTTTTATCCTCCCCCAGTCTTCGTACCTGCAGGGTTCTCTTCTGCCAGTGTTCTGCTCCTTCTCCTAAACCCTCCTGGTTTCTGACAATGTCTTCATAGAAGATTAGAGTTGGAAGGGTCCTCAGGAGGTCATCTTGTCCAACCCCCTGCTCAAAGCAGGACCAACCCCATCTAAATCATCCCAGCCAGGGCTTTGTCAAGATTTACCTTAAAAGCCTCTAAGATGGAGATTCCACCACCTCCCTAGGTAACCCATTCCAGTGCTTCACCACCTTCCTGGTGAAAACCTTGTTCCTAATGTCCAATCTAGACCTCTCCCACTGCAACTTGAGACCATTGCTCCTTGTTCTGTCATCTACTGCCATTAAGAACAGCCTAGCTCCATCCTCCCTGGAACCTTACTCCTTGAATCAGCTGCTTGCCTCCTGTAACACCTGGGACTTCTGCAGCAGCAAGGGCTTTTGCTACCACCTGGGCACATGAGCTTTCTTCCCCCACCTTGAACTTGCCCTCCCTTCCGCTGCTATGTGTGGTTGGAGCCCCCCACCCTCTACTTTGCCTTCCATCCTCTCTGAGGCAGTTTACCCTCCCCCCCTTTTCCCCTCGCAGCCTGCCCCACCTGCCCCTTGCTGCCCATTTTGTCCCTCCCACTCCTATTTTTCCCTTGGGTTCCTTTAGGGTTTGTTTGGTTTCCCTGACCCACCCCAGCCCCTGAGTGTTTGTTTGGTTCCCTTGCCCTGCCCCAGCCACTCAGCATTTGTTGCTCTCCCTGCTCCAACCCAGTCCCTGGGAATCCTTTGTCATTCCTTGTCCTGCCCTTGGCTTGTGCTAGACCCATTCCTGCCTCCTTTAGCTGCTTGTCCCTACCCCACCCTGACCTACATCTTCAATGTGCCCAAGCCTTTGGGAAGGCGTGTAATCTGTGGTGTTCCTGCAGGAGACCCATATGGATCCAGCCGCCAAGGCCAGCTGGCGGCTGGAGTCGGGGGACAGGGTGTATTTTAGCCATTTATCCACTTGTGCGGTGGGAATGGATACCCTATTCTCCCACAATCTACAGCCTGAGGTGCTGGGGGTTGCCAAGGTCATGCCGGGTCACCTGCTGCACCTCCAGGTCTGTAGGGAGGGTCTAGCATTGAATTTAGTCAATGTCTATGCCCCAAACTTGGGCCCAAAGCAGGTGTGTTTTTTCCAGTTGGCATCCACCTTCCTCGGCACCTTGGATCCTCATGGGTGCCTGGTCCAAGGTGGGGACTTCAACACCACCCTCAAGGAGTGGGACTGCATCGGGACCAAGCAGTGCCAGGCCACCATGTATGTCCTTTGGGAGATTACATAACACCACTCCCTGGTAAACATCGGGCACAACCATCACCTGGACGACATCTCTACCTTCACCTTTGTCCAGGTGGGGGAAGATCGGTCATGCCATTCCCAGTTGGACTGAATCTATTTCTCATGTTATTGTATCTCGCAGGTCCAGTCCTCCAGCATGTGGCTGGCTCCATTCTCAGATCACCTTATTGTGACCATGATGGCCTCTCTCACTGCAGAGAGGCCAGGGCCGGCCTACTGGCATTTCAACAATAGGTTGCTGAAGGACATGGGCTTCATGGCATCTTTCCAGGAGTTGTGGCTCGCCTGGTGGTGGCAGAGGCATGCCTTTCCCTTGGCTGGTGGGATGTGGGGAAGGTGTGTGCCTGGCTCTTCTGCCACAACTACACTCAGGGGGCCAACTGAGAGAAACAGGAGTGTGAAAGTTGTAAGGTGGATAAGGAACTGGTTAAAGGGGAGATTAC
>ML675618.1:69723888-70070374 GCA_007922155.1 Mesoclemmys tuberculata | reverse complement strand
AACGTTAGGAAGGGAGAGGAATTGTTTAAGTTTAGTACTAATATAGGTACGAGGACGAATGGGTACAAATTGGATATTAGGAAATTTAGACTTGAAATTAGACGAAGGTTTCTAACCATTAGGGGAGTGAAGTTCTGGAACAGCCTTCCGAGGGAAGTAGTGGGGGCAAATGACTTATCTGGCTTTAAGACTAAGCTTGATAAGTATATGGAGGGGATGTTATGATGGGATAGTTTATTTTGAGCAATTGATTTGGATTATCGGCAGATAAGTCTGCTCAATGGTCTGTGGGAATGTTGATGGGATGGGAACTGAGTTACTGCAGGGAATTCCTTTTTGGGTGTTGGCTGGTGAGTCTTGCCCGCATGCTCGGGGTTCAGCTGATCGCCATATTTGGGGTCGGGAAGGAATTTTCCTCCGGGGCGGATTGGCAGAGGCCCCGGAGGTTTTTCGCCTTCCTCCGCAGCGTGGGGCATGGGTCGCTTGCTGGTGGATTCCCTTCAGTTTGAGGTCTTCAAATCTCACTTTTGAGGATTTCAATAACTCAGTCATGGGTTCGGGGTTGTTATAAATGTGTATGGGTAGGGTTTTGTGGCCTGCCTTGTGCAGGAGGTCAGACTAGATGATCATATTGGTCCCTTCTGACCTATGAGTCTATGAGTCTATGAGTCTATGAGGAGGAGCTCCAGGCCCTCATAGACCTTTGGGCTCTGGGTACCTTTGTTTGATCCTGCATCCATTTCCTTTGGGAGATGAATCCCAACTCCTGCTTCTTCTACACCCTGGAGAAATGCAGAAGGGTCAAAAAGCACTTCACGTGCCTTTTGGCAGAGGACGGCGTACTCCTCACGGATCCAGTGCCTCTTCTCCCTGGATGTGACCAAAGCCACTACCTGAAGGGTGCTCTGGACTGAACTTTCCACAGTCAGTGCAGGCAACCAGGAGTGGCCTGATGGTAGGGGCTGGGTGGTGGACGAGCTCCCTCCCACCCACGCTTCAAGCCATCCAGTGGAGCACAGGTTCACTGCTTTATCTGGGTATTTACCTTTCTGTCATCCATCCCTCCCCAGTGGAGAACTGGCACGATTTAGAGAGCATGGTGTCTGAGTGGCTGCAGAGGTGGATAGGACTGCTCCTGTGCCTTTCCCTGCATTTGCAGCCAGGTCCACACCTTCCACCTCCAGGGCCTGCAAAGACACCTTTCTCTGCTTCCTCTGAAGGCTCTGATATGACCAGCAACTCTTTTATCTCCATCTGAGAGGTCTTCTGCAAGTCACCGAGAGGGAAGACCTCCTTGTGGAGCTCCTGCTACACAATCCCCAACTCCATGTGCAGGAGGTGGCCCTTTCTGCAGTGCGAGGGAGACCCTGGCACATGTCTACCTCAAATGTGCCAGGCTGCAGCCCCTGTTCCGGATCCTCCAGAATCTCCTCCTGAGGTTTTAGCTGCATTTTCCCCCACATCTGTTCCTCTATGCACACCCCATCTGGTGCCCCACAAAGTCGCGGGACCTCCTCACCAATCTCCTCCTAACACTGGCCAAGGTGGCCTTCTATAACACCAGGGAGAGGAGGTTGGCTGAGGGGGCACTCTGCAACTGTGAGGCCTATTTTCTTACCTTCATCTATTCACACATCTGGGCAGAGTTCCTCTGGGCAGCATCCGCTGGCTCCCTAGATGCCTTCCAGGAACAGTGGGCGCTGTCCAGGGTTCTCTTCTTGGTGTCCCCTTCCGGTTCCCTGTGTTTGACCCTTTGACCCTCATGCCCTTTCCTGTTTTCTCATTTGTTGTCCCCCAAAATCAATTGAGTCCCAGGTCCAGTAGGATGGGGGAGGGGCCTTTAGCAGAATCTCAAATAGTAGCACTTTCCCAGAAGCTCAAATAGTAGCACTGTCCGGAAGCCATCTAGTCTGATCCTGTCACAACATGTACTTGGAGGTAAAATTTAGCTCCATGTTATTTGCACAATGCAGCAAATAAATGTTGATGTAGCCATGTTGATTCTAGGATATTAGAGACACAAGGTATTAATTTTTATTGGACCAACTTCTGTTGGTAAAAGAGATAAGCTTTCCAGCTCATTTAACTCCTTAGCTGTTCCATCCTTGCATTTAACTGTATCTTTCCCAGACCTGAAGAAGAGCTCTGTGTATGCTCAAAAGCTTATTTCTTTCACCGACAGAAGATGGTCCAATAAAAGGTATTACCTCACCTAACTTATCTTTCTAATATGCAGCAAATATAACTGGTTTAGAAACTTTAATGTTTGCAGTTCCTCACCTCTGGGCATTTAAGGATGAGATTTTGCAAAATGCATATGTAGGATAGGCACCTGAACCTCACTGAAATTAAGTTGGGTTGGAAACATAACTCCCTTAGGATCTTTTGAAAATGTCTGTCTAAAATTGTAACTCTGTGCTGTATCACTGTACCCATTTCTATGCAGAAGTTCCTATTAAACTCAATGGCCTGTCTGCTTTCATTTCCTCATATGTTATATTGTAACTTATCTACCCTGGGGGGCTACCAATTAATGTCTGTAGAACACTGAAGATGAACAGTAATGTGAAAACCAACCAACCAATCAAAAAGAACTAGGTGGTTACATAATCCAGCTATTTGTCCTATAAAGTGATGTTGAGTTTACCCATTGCCATTGTATCCCACATTCTGACAAATCATTCCTCCTTTAAAGGAGGCAGACCCCCCATTCTGAAAGAGACTACCATACTTTTTCTGCCCAACCATATCAGTGATATTCACTCTTTGTCATGGTTTCCTGTGTAGGTCTCAGCAGGAAAAGCATTGGCTTTAATTCAATATAATCTGTAACTATTTTGCAAATATTAATTTTAACTATTGAGTAAAAATGTCAGACATAGTGGAATTGGCAAGTGAGAGGGAATATGATCTCTTCTCTAGTTTGATCAAGTGCAGTTTGGATAGTGTTAGTGAACACCTGTGCAATATTTTAAGTGGATTTCCTTGAAAAACAGCCTTTTAAATCATGATCTTAACCAAGTAAACTTGAAATAAATTTATTTAAAAAGGTTTTCATTTGTGTATGGCTTGTGAGATATAAATCATTCTGAGTATACTGTTAAAATTTTAGATTTTAAAATCTGAGGCAGCATTGGCTAACAGATATCCACAGTCTAGGTCAGCTGACTGAATGCCACTATGATCTCTATGCATATATGAGTGTTTGTTAAACCACATGGTGCATCACTACAAATAAAACATGATTCTGTTGTGTGCCTATGGAAGCAGGGCATACAGCTTCTGAGGTAGTCCATGGATGAACCTTTATATGTACTATTTGCCTTACTTGTTTGTATAACAATAGCGCCTAGAGCCCCACTCCATTGTGCTAGGACCTATAGATACTCATAGTAAGAGACAGCCCCTGCCCTGAAGAGCTTGCTATCTAAATAGACAAGATAGATAAAGGGTGGCAGAGAGGAAGCATTATTACCTCCATTTTACAGTTCAGGAAGTGAGACACAGAGAGATTAAGTGATTTTTGCCCAAGTTCACAGAAGAAATCTGTGGCTGGTCCCAGTTCAACTTAATCTCAAGAGCATTCTTCATTTTCCAATGCATTCTGTATTTTCTAGGCATTGTGTAAGAACCCTCAGGCCTAGAATCAGGGACTGAGGCAGGCACAGCTTCGTCATTGCCAACAGAGGCCCTGGTAAATTTGTGAGGCTAAGCCTTGCAGCAAGTCCTGCCCTAAGGGGTATAAGTGACCACCCTGCATGATTCCCTGAATGGCTGGCACTTGCCATGTAGGTGCCAGGAAACCATTGCTGGGGGTTGTCTGAGCAATGCAAACCTCTGGTGTGCTTTTACCCTAGGTTTTGCCTCACTGTTCCTTGCCTGGATCCCAGATTCTTGGCTCTTGACCTTGGCCCTGGCATGGCTTCCAACCCTGATCTTGATTTACTGTCTTTGGCATTGGACTGTTGCTGACCCTGGTGTAAGATTCAGGCTTGTCTTGACCCAGATTCTTGCCTCCCACTCTCAGTTTGGTACCAGACTTTGTGGTTTTTGACCTGGCCTGGGCCAGGACTGAACTTTGACTCTTTGGCCCAGGTACTGAGCCTCTCACTCCATGCTCAGAGCCTGCCCTGCCAGATTGCTTAGACCACCCCCAGATGCCCCTCTTGCCAGTCCCTCAACAGATGATGGAAGGGCCAGCTCCAGCTCCTACCCTGTTTCCAAGGGGGACCCAAACCACCAGGAACAAGCTGCCTGCTTGCAGATGGAGAATCTTGTGCTGCAGGCCCTATTAGCGCAGGCCATGGCCAAATTGCATGAGCAGCTGGCTCAGTTACAGAGCCACACAACTCATGTCTGAAGTGCAAATCCTTCAACAGCTGCTTGCACGTTTATAAGGAAAGGCAACAGCCCTGTGAGCTCAGGCAGAGCTCCCCATTTCCTGAACAGAGCCCTGACATGCTGCTACCAGGGTGATTTGATGGGGACCACTGGAAATATCAAGGTTTTCTAAACCAGTGTTGGATGCTCTTCCCCCCTGTAGCAGGTTTGCACAGGACTCTACTGCTGCTTAGGTCCTCTGCTCCCACAAACCACTCACAGACTTTGGCTTTTGCTCCCACCAGTGTGCTTTTTTTTACAGGTTGTTACACACCACCTTCTATTGACAGCATCCAGCTTAACAGACTCAGGGTCCCCACAGTTCTAGTCACTGACCAAGGGGAGGTCACCCTCCTGCAGTGGCATCTCCCTTTTAGGCTGTTTGTCCGCCCCTCCTACCCCGCTACACACTGCCTTCCTTTGGGCTTTTATAGCACCTTGCTAAAGAGTCTGGCAGCTGCTCCCTATTGGCCCACTCCATGGAGGCTTACTCAGTCGGCTCCAATTCTCCTCCAATTAGAGATCCAGTGACAGAGAGCTGGCTCATCCTATTTTCACCCAGCACTCGGTCACACCCATACAGACGAAGGAAAGGTGGGATTGGTGGTTAGACTGCTTGGGAAGAAGCCCTAGATTGGGCCTCCCTTGTGTAAGAACAGAACAACCTAACACTCTTCAATGGGGACAACTTCCTGTGAGAATTCTCAATCATCTTTGACATTCCACATCTTGCCCACTCAGCACAAACCTCCCTCTGGCAGCTGAGATGAAGGCAAGGGCTGGCCACTTCATGCACAGCCTGTTTCCCACAGTTGGTGACTGATGTCAAGTGGAGCAAGGCAGCACAGCCGCACCAGTTCAGGTGGAGTCTCAGCAAAGAGGTAAAAGCTCATGTGGAGAGCCCTGCCTGGCTTGGTGCCTTCAGTTGACCTTGTACTTTTATTGACCTTGTACTTTTTAGCATGACTGCATGAGCAGAAGGAAGAGGAAAAAAAAGGAGCCTGGATGCTGCCACACCCACCCATTGTAGCCACGCCCATGGAACCAAGCCCTGAACCAATGCAGGTGGATCTGGGTCACAAACATATGAGCTTGGGAGAAAAGGAACACTGTCAGCAACTTAATCTCTGCTTCTCCTACAGAATGTCTGGACACACTCTTGCCTCCTCTCCATCCAGACTGAAATTGGGAAAGAGACCAGCTCAGGCCCAGTAAAGGGGTACTGTCTGGGTGTCACCAGGACAACAGTCCCTGAGCTAGTTTCCCTGCCTTTGAAAAGAAGCCAACCAACACATCACAGGTCTCCCCACATTTACAGCAATCCTAGGGGATTGAGGTCGATTGCCCTGCCTTGATCAACTGCAGTGCTAGAGACTATTTTATAAATGCAAAAGCAGCCCAGACCCACAAATTCTCCTTCGACCCAAACATTCATTGGATGTGGTAGAAACAATCAATAGGTCACCCTGTCACCCAATCTGGTAATTCAGGAAACTCTTCATTTTAGAGGCCAGAATGGGGGAGTACCGCAATTTACTACACTTCAATGTGAGCCACTCCACACTTCCCAATAATACCCAGTTTGCTGTGGTTGGAGCAGAATGTCCCATTTAACTTCTGAAGGAGGAAAAGCATTTACTTTTCTTCTGATTACTGCTAAAACGTCTGTCTGCAACCCCCATGTGAGCCAATCTTTGTTCCTCATGAAGGGATGCTACTACCCAAGGGGAAACCCAAGACAGTGGGGGGCCAGCTAGAAAGACAGTACCTTGATCCCAGAACCCTGTCCCTCCAAGAAAGACCCAGGAGTACACAAACATTTCTGAGAAAAAAAACATGGGCATTGTGCAGCCACACTAGGACTATGATTGTCCCCTAGACTTGACACCCAGGGCAAAAGCCTTATATAGATGAATATACATCATGTCCAAACCAGTATTGGAAGCACTGTGCACCTATATCCACCAAAATCTTGAGAAAGGCCTCATTCACTGAACTACCTCCCCAGCATGAGCCCCAGTATTTTGTATGGAAGAAGGATGGGTTGCTGCATCGTTGCATGAACTATCAAGTCCTAAATAAGGTCACAATCTGTAACTGGTATCCTCAGCCTCTTATTCCAGAAATACTAGATCATGTGCAAATGGCAAGGATCTTCACAAAGTTAGACCTTTGAGGAACTTACAACTTAATGAGTGAAGAGCCAGGGATAAGTGGAAAACTGACTTTTGTATACGGTACAGGGCACTTTGAATACCTAGTAATGACATTCGGCCTAACCAATAACCCTGTAACTTTCCAACACTTTGTGAATGATGTGTTCCGAAACATATTAGATCAATATGTTGTCATTTATCTCAGCAATATCCCAGTCTTTTCAGAGAACTAAGAACAACACTGTTATGTTCAGTCTTTTCTAGAAGGCTGTGGAAACATGGGTTGTATGCTAGACTGGAAAAGTGCCTCTTTGACTAGACTTCCAAGGCTACATCATCTCCACAGATGCTGTTCAGATGGATGCCCAAAAGAAAGTAGCAATCTACGACTAGGCAGCTCCTTAGAATCCTCGTGAATTACAATGCTTCCTGGCTATGCCAAATTTTATCAACCGTTTTTCATTGACTTGTCACAAAAAATTGCTCTCCTGACTTTGCTCCTATATAAGACCATCCAGTTCACTTGATTACCTGGAACCCAACATGCCTTCACTCAAGCTCAAATCTGCCTTTATTATGGCCACCATCCTGGCCTGACCCAACCTGCCTGTTCATAATGGAGGCCAACGTATCCAACATGGCTTTTGGGGTGATATTCTCAGAGAAGCTTGGACCCCAGCAAGTCGTGCACCCCTGTGCTGTTTACTCCCATAAGCTAAGCCGAGTGGAAAGAAACTATGAAATACTAGATAAGTAGCTGCTCACAATTAAAACCACGTATGAGGAGTGGCGCCAACACCTTGACGAGGGTTGGCATCCTGTACAGGTTTTCACAGATCATGAGAACCTTGAGTATCATTTCAGGGCCCAAGCATTAAACCAAAGGCAGATAAAGTGGGCCCTGTTTTTGTCTTGGTTTAAGTTTACCATCACCTACCAACTTGGATCCTTAGATGGGAAGCCTGACACCTTGTGTGACAGAGTGCTAGGCAATAACAGCTGAACCAGCACTCTGGTCATGGCATCCCCAATCAAACAATGCAGAACTGACCTGGTTAAACAGAGCTGTGCTTAATTGGTGGGTGGAGGGAAGCTGAAAAGTTAATTAGGTAGTGGCTACAAGAAACAGGAAATAGAAGGGGGAAAAACAGGCAGCAGGAGGGAGAAAGAGATTACTCTTCCTTGCTTAGACACAAGGCCTAGAAAGGTAAAATGGGCCCTGCAGATGGCCCAGTGCATTCCTGGGCAAATATGAGAGGGTAGCAGATGGGTGCAGATGGGATAGGGCAATGTGGGCCATAAGGCTGGCTCTCTATCTGTAGGGGACGCCCAAGCAGCCTATATGGCCCTGAGCGAAGAGCAGGCCTGGAATTATGAGGCTGTGAGGGTCACCATCCTGGATTGAGTGGGGCTATCCACTGAAAAACACCACAAAAAGTTCTGATCTGCAAGACGGATGGGAGGGGTTATGACCCCAGGCATTCGCCCAGAGGTTGATGGACTGGGCCATCTGCTGGTTGAGATTGGACACTCAAGAGGTGAGGGAAATAATGGACACTCTGGTGTTAGAACAGTTCCTTCAGAGCCTCCCCAAGAACACAAGAGAGTGTGGGTCATGGTGGATGCTGCTGTGAAATTGACTAAGGAGTATACAGAGGCAGACTTCCCCAGGGAAGAGGGATGACCATATAAGGATCTAGAGCTTGGGAGAAAGACTGGAGAACAGGGAAGGGGCATAGAGAGAAAGAAGGAAGAATCCTGAAGGGCTTGACCCATTACTTATTATCAGTGTGGGCGACCAGGACACAAAAAAGGGGACTGCCCATACCTGGATTGTGGCTGGGCCAGGACTAGCTGGAAGAAACAAGGACAGAAACTGTGTAACATTTCAGTGATGGTGGCGAGGAAACTCCAAAGGGGCCTTGTGATTATGGTTTCTGCTTGCTCTCTTGTCCAGAGTGAGCTGGTGAAGCAAAACTTGATGATTCAAGGAGCAACTTTGAACACAGAAAGTCTCCATGGGGATAAGAGACACTGCCCTATGACGCAGGTGCCACTGGAGGTCCGAGGGGTAGTTGGAAACAGGTTGAGGTAGTGAAGGGGCTGCCTAATCCTGTTGTGTTGGGCACAGATTGGAGCCCCTTCCCAATAGGGAAACAAGATAGTGGGAGGAATCTCATTTTGGGGAAAAGGAAGCCAGAGGGGAGAGAGAAGAGTGAGCCCAAAGAAGAAGCAGTAGAAATCCCTAGCCTAGACAACAAAAGTCCAAGTCAAGAGGAAAAGCAATGTCCTCAGGAAATTGAAGGTGGGGGATAGGAATTAAGGAAGGAGGTAAAGGGGAGACAGAGAGTCCAAACTCCTTACAAGAGGTCAAGGGACCATTGGGACTCCATACAATGCAATCTCCAGGAGAAGAAATCCAAGCACAGTTTGGAGGGTTGGGAGAACCTGAGGCCCTGGGTAATCAGAGGGATGAAGGGAGTAACCTTGATCCTCTACAAGAGACAAAGGGGGAGAATAGGAGGAGTAACCCCACAGGGTGCCCATGGTGTGAGGACTTGTGGGCTAAGATGAAGCTGTGGCAGTGTCCACTCCCGACAAAGTTCTGTGCCCACGCCAGGATACTTCAGACCAAGCCCCTAGTACCTTGGTATCCCTAGAAATTCATTCAAATCCCTGGACAGTGATTTCACTAGACTTTATTGTGGAGCTCCCTGACTCTGTTCACACTATCATCTTGATGGTTGTGGACCATTTGACAAAAATGACCCATTTCATTCGTGGCTGCCTACTCTCTGCTGAGGTTACTGGCCAATTCCTGATAAGACATTATCCATCTTCACAGGTTCCTGGACCACATTGTCTCAGATCAAGACTCCCAATTCAGCTTGCATTTCTGGTGCAAAATCCTGTGACTACTGGACATCTGTGCTTTTACCTCCACAATTTACCATCCCCAAACAGATGGATAGACTGAGATGATGAACCAGGAACTGGAATAGAAACTCAATATTTCAGTAATGATCACCAAGGTAACTGGTACAATGAATACACTTGCTGAGTTTTCCATGGACAATGCAATCCAAGCCATGACACGGCAGAGCCCTTACTTCCCAAATTATGGGTTTCACTCCGATTCCATCTGGCACTACCAACAGCATTATTGAACCCAGCTGCTGCCAACTGAGTCCAAGTAATCCATCATATCCAGCAGGAACTGAAGGACCACTTAAAGAATTCGAAGAATGCTTACAAGCAGTATGCCAACCAGTGGTGCCAGAACGCCGCGCCCTCTTTGTAAGCCAGAAAGTCTGGCTTGCTTTGAAGCATCGTCTGTAGTGGAAGACCTTCCTGCAAGCTGGACCACCAGTTTCTGGAAACTTTCCAAATATGCCAGCAACTCAACCCTGTCGCTTTAAATTACAGTTTCCCTAATCCCTCAAAACAGATCCCATGTTCCACATGTCCCTCCTAAAACCCTATTCTGAAGACTTCTTCCCTGGTTGAAGAATCATGAAGATATGAGGTGCACACCATCCTTGATTCCAAATGTACCTGAGGATGTCTATACTACTTTGTAGACTGGGAAAGATATGTATTGGAAAAGTGCACTTGGGAACCTGCATCCCATGTCCATGCCCCTGTTCCAGTGTGAGATTTTCATGAGGCTCCTCAAGTCTGGCCTGATTCTAGCCTGAAAAAGAAGGGCTGCAAAGGAAGGGGGTTGGTCCTAGAACTTTGGGCTAGAATAGGCACCATTTCCTCATTGTCACTAGAGTCCCAGGAGAGTTGCCACTGAGAAATACTGTGAGGCTAAATCCTGCAGGAAGTCCTGCCATAAAGGGTGTGAATGACAGCCCTCCATGGTTCCCTGATTGGCTGGCACTCCCCATATAAACCAGGAAGCCATTTCTGAGAATTATCTGAGTAATGCAGAGCTTTGGTATACTTTTATCCTAGATCCTGCCTTGCCTGGTCCCAGACAACCTCTCAACCTGGGCCCAGCTCCCAACCCTAATCAATGTTTATTGTCTTCAGCTTAGGACCATTGCAGATCCTGGGGAAAGACTCCAGCCTGGCCTAGCCCCAAATCTTGCCTCATGCTCTGAATTTGGTTACAGACTCTGACTCTGCAGTTTTTGACCTGGCTTGTTTCCAGATTTATTACTATAGAATCATAGAAGACTAGGGCTGGAAGGGACCTCAGGAGGTCATCTAGTCCAAACCCCTGCTCAAAGCAGGTCCAACCCCAACTAAACCATCCCAGACAGGGCTTTGTCAAGCTATACCTTAATAACCTCTAAGGATGGAGATTTTACCACCTCCTTAGGATCCCATTCCCATGCTTCACCACCCTCCTAGTGAAAACGTTTTTCTTAATATCCAACCTAGACCTCCCCCACTGCAACTTGAGACCATTTCTCCTAGTCCTGTCATTTATATGTATTGAGTTGCTGAGTCCTTGAATTGGTGCTATGCTTGGCATATAAGGGGTTAAGGTCATTATAGTGTTGGGGTTTTTTTTCTGCTCACCAATTGTTCCCATAGGACATCATGAGGAACTGAAAAGAAAAGCACACAAATTTTTGAATGCACAGTACTATCTAGTAAAGCAGAGCTACGTTATGCGAAGGCCAGCTGCCAAATGCCTCACTTTCTGCTTATGAAGGTAATGCTCTCAATGAGACCAATGGGCCAATTCTGAAATCTTTACTGAATTCATATTTGATTAAACCTCTCATAGAGATCCATGGCAATTCTGAGTAAAATGTAAGGGCCAGATAGCCTGTTTCTCCGTAATAGGATTCAGACACAGAATTCAGCTAGCTGCTTCCCAGAATGGCCATAGGTGACCTTCCTTATCACACAGACATCAGCACAATACATCACTGACCTTAGAAGAGGTGATGCCAAGTAAAGGAAAGAACAACCCAGGGGAAAGTAAAAGCTATTTATATCAAATGATAGAACTTAGACGACCCTATACTAGGCAGCTCACATGTAAAGTTGTTAAAGTCTTCCACTCTAGCATTCTTACATTTATAAGAATATGTACAATATGAATACCTGTTGCGTCTCGTTCCTAGCCTGAAAAATGATAGCTTTTCTCTGATAATACTAGGTGATACTGACATTAGAAATGACTTTATTGTTTTGCAGATTAGATTTGTACAATATACATAATACATAAATAATTGGCTTTTAAAAATATCTGATTGTTCTGTATTGCGGGTGAACCAGCATTATAATCATGATTGAACAAGAAAGGCTGAAGTTTCTCTCATAAAATGAAGGTACTTGTGTTAGCAGCACACGGTTGCATGTGTTGAAATATTGTAGCAGCTCTTTAGGTAGCTCATAACAAAAAGGCATGCTCCCATACTTGCCACTTGTTATCACTTATTCTAGTTCTGAATTCTACTCTAGTAGGGATTTAGGTCAGGGTGCACATGATGATTTCATGTATGGGTATAGCATAACACCAGCTTTTCATCTGATAAGGAAAAGACACTTATCTGATGCAGACTGGAGAGAAGATTACATGCCCTACCTGTACTTCAACCCATTTGGATGTTATATGTTGCTCTCATTTTAATAAGGAAGATGTACACATATGTTGGCTGACTTCCATCAAGGAAGAGCTCTGTCATAATGTTTTGCATCATAAAAATAGTGGCCCCTAAGCTTCTTTCAGGGGCAAGCTGCCAGCAGCCTCTCTTCCATCCCAAAGGCAGCGCCATATGTGGCGTTGTTCTCACCATGGTGGTCCTAGATACGGGCAACTCCTCTCCTCCACCTGTGATTCCGTTTACCTGGGTCCCAGAACATAAAACTTTCATAAATGAAATTTGTATTTTGCAGTAGAATATGTATGCTACTCATCTTAACTGGGAGATCTGCATGACTGCAGCTTAGAAGGGATAAGGTCACACATGCTAGTGCCACTCCAATTACAAGTCAGTCACCTTTTAATCCTGTTTCTCTGGTATTTGTATAACCCCAGTGTATTTACTACTTTCCTGGCTCTCAACTTTTCCATACCAGGATGGCTCCCCTAGGTGGGCCATGACCCTCCTACGTTCCTTTCAAAGAAATACAATGTGTAACAGTAAACATGACGGGTCACTACACTGCAGTCTAAAGAGATCATTTAGCTTGCTGTGTCTGCCTTACTCATGGAACATGTACTGAAAAATTTGTTATTCTGGTGCAAATTACTCACAAAAAGTTTATGTTGCCACACTGACCCAGCTTCTGGTTCCAATTGTTCCAGTATGAAACTAGAGAGAAGAATCTGGCCCAGTCACTCTCAAACATCTCTTTTAAAAGGAAACTTACATAAATTGAATTAAATACATTATATAAAAATGTGCAATTTCCTGAATATTTGAGGTGAGTAATCATCAGGCTAAACAACATCATTTTACCTTACTTGATTGATGATAGGGACAGAGATTTCGTTCCAAAATTTGAAGATTTATCACTGCTATGGATTTTGTATTCTTGATTATTAATTAAACAGCACATTGTTTTACAGAGATATATTTTAATTTATTCTGATTTTGTAATTTGAATATTTTTTCCATTGTTAGCTTTTCTATTTCTGTGCTCTAATTTATAAGAATTGAAATGATATTTTCAGAATATTTGTAATGGCTAATTGTCCCAAGAAGTTTTGAATGACAGGGGTTTATTTCTTTGTGTTTGGTAGATAATTAGTTTAGTAGGTCATGAAGGGTCTATCCCTGGACTCCTTACTCAGTCAAAACTTCCATTGTAAAAACAAATTATTTGATTCTGACCCCACCTACACTTAGTGTCAACCAGGGCAGCTGATTTAAATGGCTGGATTTATACCAATGTAACTGACACCACAGTGAGGCTCAATAGAGTTACCTAGTATAAAACCTTCTGTATTTGGCTGACAGTCTGTTACGGAGCAGGGATCCCAAACAACTAAAAAATCCCAACAATTTAGCAGTTCACTTTTAATGCAGCCTTTATTCATTCTTCACATTAGGGAGTGTACCTTTGTCACCTTCAGTGCACTGTCTGTAAGAGCAATGACAGCAGCCTACAGTTGTACCAATGAGTTATGTGACTCCAGTGTCACTTTTAACCACACCAAGATGAAAATAAAAGCTCTATTCCTTTGGGAAATAACATGTTTTTTCTTAAACCATTTTACAATTCTAATGTCTTTTACTGCTTTCTCTTGTTGACAGTGCTGTGAATATACATTGCTCACTTTCCACCCTCTTCTGTAGTACCCAGGCCAGGTCTACACCTAAAAATTAGATTGACCCAGCTATATTGCTAAGGGCAGTTAAAAATATTGCACCCCGAGTGATGTTGTTAGTCAACCTAACACCCTGTGTAAACACGACTAGAATTCTTATGTCAACCGAGCTACTACCTCTCAGAGAGATGGATTGACTACATTGATGGGCAAAAAAACCCTTCTCTCAATGTAGGAAGAAGCATCTAGACTAGTGCAATACAGCAGCAGAGCTGCAGTGACAGCTGTAGTGTAAGACCAAACCCCAAACTTCAAGATGTTGAATATGTATTCTTTCAGGGTGAAATTCAACCCCATTCAGAGAGTACAAAGAAGGCAATTCAAAACTGGATCTTGAAATAAAAGGGAAGCTAATGGAGTTGTCTGAGGATGGGGATGAGAAAATATTATAGAAACATCTTGGTACAGCGGTTGCTTTTAAAATGTCAGCATTTATCAGTTGCCATACTAGGATATTTGAGATGCTGTACACCAGTAATTCCTTGTACTTAGATTTAGAAACAACTGTCTCTCTAAGACATTGTGATGTAGTAATGATTTGTAAATGTTGACTTAACAACTACTTTCATGTCAATTGCATTTAATGTGATAGTTGGAATAAGTACACCAGAATCAGAAGATTGCAACATGTATGAACAGTACACGTGCTATATGTGTACGTTGGAAAAGCATACAAGGTTATAATGTTTATGCCATGTAACGCCATGTCTACGCTAATGAGATTAGAGTGGCACAACTGTACCGATGCAGCAGCAGCTGTAAGATCGCTTGTGTAGCTGTTCTATACAGACAGGAGAAAAATCTCCCATCGACATAATAAAACCACCTCAACGAGTGGCGGTACCTATGTTGGCAGGAGAAGCTTTCTTGCCAGCATAGTGCTGTGCACACTACCACTTATTTTGGCAAAACTTTTGTCACTCACGGGGATGTTTTTTCACACCTCTGAGTGACATAAGTTTTGCCAACATAAGTGGTAGTGCAGACATGGCCTAACTTTTCACATTTTCTGATTAACTATGCTACGCTGTAGTTGTACTGTTTATATAGTTCTATTTAAGTATCACCAAGTATGGAAACCACCCCCCTCTCTAGCCCCCCAAAACCCAGCATTAAATTTCACTTGACATCCACATTTTATTCCCGGAGCTGTTTTTCTATATATTGTCCAGTATGAAATTCAGACACTTGTGTCTGAATCAGAACAGAGTTGCTGGGATAGCGTTATACTGTTTTTCTTCACTAAGCCATTTGACAGCTCACTGAAAACTCTTGGCTTTCACAAGTCTACATTTCTGTGCCTTTTTATGAAGTGAAGAGACGCTCAGGCTTGTTTCTGGAAAAGGTGGAGAAAAAGGGAGATGGTAAAAATGTAGGATTGAGAAGAAAACCCCCAAAAATCACGGACCCATTGAGCCATTTGGTACTTTGCCATTTCTAATGTTTCATGACATCAAATGCTAGTATTATAGCTGGATAGAACAAAGCCAGAATTGTTTGGGCATGGTGTAATCTCCTACCTATGACTATTTAACTAATGAATACCACTGAGTATGGTAGTTAGGACTGCCTTTCTGAATCTAATGCAGAATACACCAGTAAAACAAATACAATGAATAAAACCAGTCACATAAAAGAGTGATTTAATGGATAACTTTGGTGGGAACGTCAAGGCCCTTGTTAAAATTCTACCCACTGAACTGAAGAGGATGTTGAGGTGAATTCCATTACTTTTCTGAGAAATTTTTCGAGCTATCTAGCCTAAAATGCTGTTCTTAGTTTCACCACATTATCTTTAAGTATCTCACTTAAATTTTTCATCCCTAAAACCTATTCTTGTTCTTCCTTCTTGGGGTTAAATGCTGTCTACCTCTTGAACAGGTGTGCAGTAGAAGAGGCAGAAGTAAGGATCCCCCTGTCTTGACATTGGCATGGCTCACATAAATTCTGGGAAGAATTTAAGTCCCAGAGCTCAGGGACTCCTTCCAAATTATTCCCCCAGAGGCACTTGGCCACCCCAGATGGAGCAGGGAGAAGGGGAAATATGTAGAACCGTGAATCTGCCGCTTCTCTGTTGTCAGCTGTGCTGGGGTGTATGATCCCCTAATGCAGGTCTACACTGAAATGGCATGATCTTGACCTTGGTTTACAGACTTTGAGTACATATGGATGGCATTATATCACCTCCTCAGAGCTGTTCATAAAAGATATAACGTTTGCATAAGATAATGCATAACATGCAAAGGGAACACAAATCCCTTCAACAGCAGTGCAGCGGTCAGTACAGAAAGCCATATTTCAGACACTGTACTCCTATGGTGCAAGCTTGGACATCCCCTAAAGATTTCAGGCTAACTCCGTGCTTTGTCTTAAAACAAGGATTTTCTTTAGGTGCTGGTGTTGCTATTTTTGTTTCTTCAATTCAATCAGGATCAAGCAGACCTGCCTATGATGGATGATCCTAAGCATGTGCCTTTGCGAGGCATGCAAAGAATGAATTCCCCCCAAACATGGCGGAGTCAAGGAACAGGCTAAATACAGCATTTTTTTTCTAACATGCACAATGTCCAATACTCAATTCAGAACTATGAAAAAAGTGGATTATACAGATAATTCATTTCTAACGAAGAGCCTTTGGTAGTGCAGGCAGGAAACTTAATGACAAAGTATAAATGAAATATATTTATTACAATGTAAAGCTTATTCTCTAAGTGAAGTTCACCCTTGTGCAGAGTGCCATGTAAAGTCTATGCACCACTTAAATTCCACCTAAGCCCCTAAATAGTGAGCGAAAGGTGACAACAGAGTTTTCATCTAGTCCCTTGACATGCCAAGACAGGAATGAAAAGAGACACTTCAGTTGCATGGAATAGCTTTTTTAAAATGCCTTTTGAGAGCCACTCACTTTGGCTAACCTCATCAAATGATTTAAAATTGCTTATTTCGTTTAAATGACTCATTGCAACTGATTAGCTATGTGCTGGGATCTTTTGCTGTGAAATTAAGCGTTTGGACCCAGAGAGGCCAATGAAAAACCATTTGAGTCTTTGTCCTCTGCAGCCTCTCTGTCTGAGCTCACCTGTTAAGAAATTTCATACTTGTTTGTTCTACAGAAAATTCAGCTCTCTGGGATAAATCCTTTTTGCAAATCTTTTTTGTGTTTAGTTTGCTCATCTGAAATTTGTCTTCAGCCTAGGCCTCTCAGGGCAAAGACAAAGAACAAACCATTTTCAATCCCATTTCCAATTTAATTTTTAAAAAAAGGAAAAATCATTTCCTCTTCCACTGGTGCTAGGCATGTTTAGCATTTCAGGGTCCACTCTGCTAATTAAAAAGAACATTTTGCAAAGATGTAAGGAGCCAAAGCCTGAAGTCTTTAATCAGTTTTCTCTCAGTCTGAATTTAGGCAAATTCCATGGGAGTAAAAACTGAATAAGAAACTCCTGATTTTATAAACATTTCTGCCTTTATTGGTTCAAAATTGAGTTAAGAAAAGTAGCATTTTATGATGAAAGAAGTGAAATTCTCACTGACTGCCAAATATTGTTTCCCTCAATAAATCTGAGGAGCCAGCCTGGGAACTGGTGTGTTTTTTATATAGAAACTGCAGGGAGGAAGAAGTCCAATCCCCTTCTAAGGATGGGAAGGTGGATCTATGTAGCAGCAGTTCTTCTGGGCCCACTCTTCCCCCCAGATAGCTCTATCCCTGCACCCCAAACTCATTGTGTGCGAAGCTTCCACAGAGTGAAGCTCCATGAGGGACATGTGGACCCCTTGAACAACTTCTTCAAATCTTGCACACAGGCCAGTCCCCACCCAATGCAACCCAACCATTCCTACTATGTGTGGGGTCCTCTTCTAGCTGCAGAAGAGAGGAAAGATTTATTTGGGAATATGATTGTTATGTAGCATATTAACTGAATAAGAAGGATAAATAATGATTCAGGATATAGCACTAGGGAGTAGGCTTAGGGCACAAGAAGTACGTTGGCTGTATTAGTAGCTGAGTTTAGTGCTCACACAGTCTGACAAACGTTACATATTTTCCTTCACAGCCTATTACTACTAAACTTGTATTGATTCCCTTAACCCTGGATGAATTAGACAAGACAGTGATTGTAATGCCCCAGAATAAAGACCCTGAGGAGTAAGCATCACTTGGGATATTCTGAGTGGGAGGTAAAAAACTCCCAAGGTTAAAAGTGTCCCCTTTATTCTGAGGTGGATAATTCTCTGACAATAATCTTGTGAAAGGTCAGAGATGAGTTGCAGTTTGGGAATGGCTGAGAATGCTACTTTGTGTAAACTTTGAATGTACATCTTTAAATTGCATCTGTGTTTTATAGATTTACCCTGCAAAGCTCCTCAAATACCTGTTGACTGTTAGAGGAGGGAAAAAAAATCTAACTTCATGCGTCACAGATGTTCCTAGATGGTACAGTTGATTTTGTCAAATTAGTTACAAGGCATAAGTTAAAGGTCAGTTTGGTTGGATTAAGAATACTGTTTGTTTAAGCATAAGGTGGTTTTAAGTCAGAAGATGCTCTACTTTTAGTAGAGGTTTTATACATATAACTTCTGAAGCCAGTGGGTTCTGCCAACTCTCTCTTTTGGAGAACTTGGGGATCATTCTTCTTTCACGTAACAAATTGTAAATCAGAAGTAACCTCAGCAAAGTCAAAAGAATTATCCTGCTATAAAACTGGATTCTCAGGAGAGAAGAGAATCAGGACCTGTGAACTATTAAACTCAGAGCAGCCTGTGCCTCATGGCCAACTGCAGTTTACGGACTCCTACAATACGACCCCTTGCCAGTCTTATCTTTAAAATATGTGGATGACCCAACCCCAGCACATGAAAATCTAGCCCACTTGTTCTCAAGCTATTTATCATTGTGAGTGGCATATGCAGCTCTCTCTGGGTTATGTGGGCTGCATCCACACAATATATATATATATATCGCCTGTACAGCCCTGAGGATGTCACATGGGCCACTCAGATAAAGATGAGCATCAGAGACTGGAAATGCTGAGGCCTGATTCAAAGGCCTTTGAAGTCAGCAGGAGTCTCTCCATTAACATCAATGAGATTTGGTTCATGTCTATATATTCTGAGGCCTGGACCTCCAAGCCAAAAGTTAGGCACTATTTTCCATTTACACAAATTAGGTGTGGCTGTCAGGATCCTGGCAAGCTGCCTATGTGGCTCTCAAATGGGCAAAGTTTAGTAGCCCCTGCTTTAAAAGAAAAGAAGCATAATTGCTCTCAACCAGCTGAAGGGTTAAAAAGGAACTTACTGGATCTGCTGGCCATACAGACAAAAGAAAGTCTAACCCTTTGCTAGACAAGGACAGTGGATTTTGCAGTAGGCTTAAGGAAAGGAAAGCAAAGATTATTCTGTTGTCACCTTTCGCCCACTCTTTTACCACCTGCTGACTTTAAGTAAAATTTGTCTGAAGATCAGGATTAATGTAATGGCTGATTCCATTACTTCTGTTCATTTTCTGATGAAATTTGATCTTTCTGCTTCACGTTCCTCTTTCTCACCTGCTCCGAGAAAGCAAATTTAATTATCTGAACAGAAAGACAGTCCAGGCACACCACCCACACAACCACACACTCACTCAAGCCCAAGCCTTTATACTCAGTCACAAATATTTCTCCTCTTAGTTGTTTACGTGATACTTAGGCTTGGCAGATTTGATGTTTATTTTTTTATAATTACAATGGATAAGATCAGTGTTTATTTTGAGGCTTTTTAAGATTGTTATTAATTTAAATTTTCACAGTTATGTGAAATTATGGGGGAGGGTGAGAATTATTTATTGACAGCAGCTGTTGAGATTCAAAAAGTTAAAGCTTTATAAACCATTAAAATACAAATTGTCAGCCTCATATGTCAAATATACCAAGTAAATATCCTTAAATCAAAAATGTCATACCTGTTTTACTATCTGCTAGTTCCATTTGTAACAAGCCTAATTCAAAAGTCTAAATCATTTGATTTTAACTAATAAGCTCTCAAGCAGCATTTTTCTTACTTTCTCTCTCTGTAAATTTCTATTATTATTGATGTAAATATTTTTTGTCAGTTTGTGTGTGTACAGTGAAATCAAGGTTTATCAATAATTGTCGATAAAAAACAAACCCTTCCAAGGTGAGTTATACAGTTTATTTGATTACGGTTCATTTTCAGGTGCTGAGAAAACTCAAGATGTTTTGCAGCTATTTTTTCTGGATGCTCTATAAGTGCCTACACATTTAAATAAAATCAGCACACAGAATATTTTAAATGAGTTTTGGTTTGGACTCATTTTAGGGTAAAGTAAAAGTTCTCTTATTTTATTATTCACTAAAGTTATCTAATCTAATCTCTCCCACCAATGTGGGATCTGAACACCCAAAGTATTGAGGCAGGACAGTTTTGGCAGTAAGGTACTGGATGAGGGTTCAGTTGCTGGCTCTACCATAGATGTCTTATGTAATCTTCAGCAAATACATAATCTATTTGTGCCTCAGTTTCCTATGTACGTTCTGGGAGGTGGGGATAATATTCTTTCTCCCTTTCTTTGTCTATATATATATATATATATGTTGTAAAGTCTTTGGGGGACAGTGGGTCTCTTACAGCACCTAGGACAAAGGTCCTCTAATCTTGTTTGAAGCCTCTATGTACTACTATAATACAAATTATAATTAGGTTAAACTACATATGAAATAGATTTGCAGGCCAAGAGGCATTTGGGATTAGCTAAAATAAACAGTAATTTAGTGAAAAATAGGAAAAGCTGTACATTGCTCTCTGTGCTCTGAGTCTATATTGATCCAGCATGAGCCAGTGTGGGGGCAACATGATGCGGGAAGTGCTGACTTTCAGAGTACACATAACCTTCAGATCCTGACCCACTGTGATAATTAAAGATCCTATCACACTTTTCTGAAGCTTATAGGTGTTAGCCGTGCATCTTATATATTGTGAGGAGAGGATCTTGCTGCATGAAAGACTCTATATTACAGAAGGAGGTACCAGCTCCCATCGAGGTAAGGCTGTAGAGAGGTCTCCATTCTAACTCCCTATTTAATAGCTATTTTCAGAAATGTTCATTGCTGGGTCTTCGCCTAAGGTGGAATTTTGGGGGAGAAACTCGAGGAAAAATTGGCTAGTGCCAACTAGTTTCATGGTGCTAAATAGGAGTCAGATTCCAAGTTCTGAAATTAATGCACAGATTAGTGTCCAAATAATGATTAAGGAATTCATTTTCCTTATTACATTGCTCAGGAGGCCTCAGTCAGGGTGATTAGTTATGGTGGCTTCAGTCAACGATGGATGCATTCTCGTGACAGAATTCCAGAATATGGAATTTTCACTATGAAATTTTTCTCAAGCCAGAAGAGCTTCAAAGCCCTGGAGACTTGAGCTTTTTTTATTTATTTTTTTCTTTTCCCATCCTTCTTTTCATAAACTGAAACAAAACAAATATATACGATATTCCATGCAAAAATGTAGGCTAACAGAATATTAGAGCTGCTCGTTTAAACCCTCAAATGTCAGTTACTCCTAAAGTTTAGCTACAACCTGAACTCTGCCTCCTTAGACATATGTAGTGCTGTGCAATATTTTGATATTACATGATCAGGTACTATTTTTCAAACAGTACAATGCTATGTATGTTTTCTAGAACCATAGATACACATGTAACATCTTGTAATCTGATGAATATCCAGATTTAGAACTAATAGGCCAAATCCTGATGATTGTGCAGTTTTTACTAAGGAAAAACTCCCCTGACTTGAGTAGGAATTTGGTTTGTACAAGGATGGAGTAAACACTTATTATTTGACCCTATAGCTTTGCATTTGTGACGTGTTATGTGCATGACTGACCATCTAAATCAGAATATGGTAGGAAAACTGAAAATGTGACAGTATGGAAATTAATTTGATCATTATGCAGTGTAATAGCTTGCCATGCAAATGACAATGGCAGCAATGAAGAAGTATAGCTACCGTCTGTACATTTTATTGTATAATGCTGTAATAAAGACTGAGTAAAAGAATTATTGTGGTTGAAAACTGAGTTAATACGAGGCTTTACGTCATGCTAGGAATGCAACAAAGTACATCCCTGGAGTCTGTTCACTGTAGCAGCTGCTTTAACTGTGCTTGAGAATTCCATAGCTTTAGCCTGCTATCGGATTTAGTGATTTTATGGTTCCTGATTCTCTTTTGCTTAAATGTGTATTACTGTGCCATGAGGGTGCTCCTTGGCTTGAAGTACATTGCTGCAACATCAGAAATATCTGAACCCTCCCTATATTTAAATGACTGAAACACAAAGTGTAAATGGGTCCTGCATGATCTTCCTGTGGTAGGGATGAGGAATGCTAGCTTTACCATCTAATGAGGGCTAAAACTCAATTTCCTCCCCCACTGAAGTCAAAGAGAGTTTTGGATTCTCAAACATGAAGGGAAGAGAAGTGAGGAAAGGGTGCTGAAAGGGAGAGGAGAAAGAAGAGGAAAGTAGGGCGGGAATTTGAGTGAGTTTAAATTCCTATATAAGTATAATACAAGACATATATAGTGTTGTACAGTATTGCAGCCTGATCCTGCCAATCCTTACTAATTCAAGTAATGATCAGGCCGTTATTGTATATAGCATTGTTTTGAGAAACAATAGCCTAAAATACTTTAGAATTATAGTTAAATAATAAACAATAGAACAGGAAGAGAGAATGAAGTAGAACAGACTAAGGAAGGAAGAATGTTGTTCCTTTGAATTTGAAAGATGAAGGCAAATCAGTGGGAGGATAGAACTATAGGAAGGAGAGCTGACTGAAAAATGCAATTTTTTTGCAGGAAAATTTTTTAAAATTCCCAATTTTCCCATTTCTTTCTTTCTTTCTTTCTTTCTTTCTTTCACTTTTTTGACACTCCTCCAACCAGAATTTTTGTTTGTTTGGTTTGGTAATAATTTTAGGTTTTCGGTAAAAATATTCAATATTTGAAAACCAAAATCTTGAAATATTTTACCTTTTTTAATTGAAACTCAAAACATTTTTGTTGTACACTTTATAATTTTCTATTTCTAGTTTTTTTTGGCAATTTTTGTTTTGTTTTGGGTGAAAAGCCATTTTTCACCAAAAATATTTTTGATAGAAAAATTTTGACCAGCTCTATGAAAAGACACATGTTCTGCACTGCGTTGTTTAAGATAATGCAATGACAGTTTAGGGCAAAATTCATCCCCAGAGGAACCATCTGCACAATTGAAGACAATGATCTGTGGAGCACTCAAGACCCTTTGCTTGTGAACAGGGTGAATTTCACCATACATAAATAAGAACTTGTCTTCACTGCGGCACTTTAGGTAGAATATTACATTGTTTTCACAGATACTAATGAATCTTGGCTTTTTAAAACTTTTAATTTAAAATCTACTTCTAAATCACCAATGGGCCAATTCTATTTACCTTACAAACATGAGCAATTCCACTGATCTCAGTGGGTTTGCTAATGTGAATAAACTGAACAGGATTTAGCCCTTCATCCCTAGGCACTCTAGTCCAGTTTTTTACCCACACATTCCTTTGTCCTCTGTTCTACTAAGGTATTTAATGGAAGGCAACGCACAGTTACAAACAAAAGAAAAGCTGTCAGTTTGACGACCCAACAGTGAATGCAAGTGTAAATGTTCTTCATCCACCAAAGAGCTCAATTTCGGCACAGTTAATCTCGTGAATGCATGCTCAGATTTAGCTTTGACTCTTTTGTAGAGACTTGCTTTTGCTATTTGGACAGGTGAAAGCATCAACCATGCAATGCATGTAAAATAATAACTATTTGGTGTAAGTGAAGAAAGTCTTAACGTGTATCAATTACAGTTCTCATTTCCACTTCAGCAACGTTTTATTTACCCAGCAGGATAGTACATATCCATCATTTTAAAAGGAAAACCCCTTGAAAATGACACACAATGATTATTTTTTTCTTGTTTTGGCTTGAAGGATCTTGGAAGATATAAACAATAGGATTTAGAAACAAGGCAATTTATAAGTGAACTAAATGTTTTTGCTTGAAAAGTAATAAGATGATGGGCTGTATATTTGATATCAGAATGAAGACTACTCCATGCAGAAGGTGATGTGAATAAGAAAATATTTTAAGCCTTAGTTCCCATGTTCACACAGAATTCTTAGGATTAGTGACTACATACTATGGTATTCCCCAAATAGGATATATGATAATAGATGCATTAGAAATATTTATAAATAGAGAAACAGATATAGATAAGTAGATATGAGAGAGACTCAAATAAGAAAATAGATGTTTAAATTAACCATTCTTGCATTTAACATCTCAAAACAGTAGATAATCTAATGTACTATGGGATGTGATGGCCTGAATATTTTGATATAAATTATAACGAACATAAATTCTAGAGGCAGATGGCAAATAAAATAATGCCATTCCACACAAGGTTTCTCAAGACTGCAGGTTACTTCAGAGACAAAGACAACTTTGGAGTGTTGACTTCTAAAGCATCTTTGTTTCTGCCAGTTCACTAGATTAAAGTGTCCTGAGAAGAGGTAACACTATTACTTTGTCATTATTTGTACGTGATATAACAACATTTGTTTGGTGTGAGCCACCATGAGATGCAAATCAAAACTAAGGTCCTTATTTAGGCAAAGGTTTCATTTACTTCCATGAGTTATATCTTATATTTAATTTATAAGTTATGAATTCAGTGGGAGTTTTGCCTTAATAGAAACTCAGTAAAAAGTGAATGGACTTCAGGTTTTGCCCTACTCTCTCACGTTGTTGGGGTAGATTAAGACATAGGCACTGTATGCTCATGCCTAGGATCTTGGCTGCTAGAGTCATATGATTAAATGATGGGCCTGCCATCATCAACCTAGCAGAGGACTCCATGTGTGCAAGAGAAGAAGATTGCAGTGGGCCTGGCCCACTTATTTATGTATGTGGACACATTCCTCTTGCTGGACTAAATACTGGGGAACAGCATGCTGCCATACCTGTGTCTCCAGGAGGTGGTAGTGAAGGGGGTTGCACTGCTACCTTTACTTCTCCCGAAAGGAGGGGAGCACTGGTTGTTACTGTTGGAGCACAGTGGAGAGATCATTCTGTTGCCTTTTCTTCTGTGGAAGGATATGGGGACCCTGCCACTCCAAATGGGAGGCTGGGCCACAGTGCAGTAGTAGAACCAAGTTGCATGGGGTGGAGACATAGGGTGGAGTTTCATCATGTGTCTAGAGTCCCAGATTTCCTTAATCCACTCCCATTTACAGTATGTCTTGGTAATTAACATCTCCATGTGAAAACAAACAAAACAAAAAAACACTCATATAATGGGAGCCCAGCCAATTCCACAGACATTTTTTAGTGTTGGAATTGAAGCGGCTAGAACAAGAGTTAGTCTATCTCCTATTACGAGTGGTAGGAATGTTATTTGAACAACCAGTCTTTAGGGCTCTTGTGAGCACAAGAGTGATACTTTATTCCTGATCCCAATTTAAATCCATTTCAAAAGACAACAGCAAAAGAAATCACCAGTTAGTTAGATCAATTTAACATGGTTATAGCCTCCACTGAGTGTCATTTAAATATCATTGAACCATCTGTTGCATACATGCAAAATGTGTTGTAGGCTGGGTGCTTGTTACTTCCTGTTTTGTTGGGTTCCATAATCTCATCCAGAATAATCTGTGTATGTCTGAACAGTGGTACAATATTTATTTACTGTCCATTATTCATTTACAAAAATAGAAAATAACTGGGGGCCTAAAACAGACCCTTGTGGTATTCCCTAAACACTTTCCAAACCCAGGAACTTGGAGCCACCAATAGAACCAAATTAAAGTGTGTTTGACTGATAAAATTTAACACACAGATCAGAAGTTGGGCAAATTTCAAAGTCTGCAGTTTTAATGATAAAACAAACCAATTAATCCCTTCAAATGATTCATACAAAGATGCAATAATGGCACCCATTTTCTTGTCCAAAGCTTGGGAAAAATCATTTGTTACTTGGAACAGAGCAGCAGATGCTGGATGATTTGCTGTGTGTTCAGATTATAATGGATGAAGAATGTTCTTTTGAAATTAATGGGGATGCTGTAATACTGGATTTCAGCTTTCATTTGGCCTTCAGTATCCCAGACTGCTTCGTGGTTGTTCTCCATATGCTCTGCCAAATTGGGCTATTTCTTTTGGATTACAGTGGAATCTTGATGCAATTTGTACCCTTGAAAGGGCCGTTCTTTTTGATCTGGACCCTGGTTGCAGTGTTAGTGATCAATAGTTTTACTACAGTGAGAACTAAATGCAAAACCCACCTCTTTGCCTGGGTTTCCTGCACTATTAATCTCATTCTCACACTTAGGTATTCATAATCTAAGGCTGTGGCCTGGAACTCTAGAGGGTAGGGAGCTATCTGCTCCTATCTGTTGGTGACTAGGGGGAGAACACTCACACAAGCTGCTTCCTCTGCATAAACTGTTTACTCAGAACTCCAGATGGATAGACGCTCCAGAGAACAAGGAGCTCTCTCCCCTGAGATATTGGTCAAAAAGGAGAAGTACATTTACAGAGAGAACTTCATTTGCATAAGTTTTCTACCCAGAATTCCTCTAGTGACACTTTGGGAGTCCCCAGAACTGTACACCAATTCAGAATTGGTTGAATATGGAACTGAACTGAGTGAGGGGAAAGTGGTTTCTATTTTGTGGTAAGGATGCTGCTCAAAGGTCTTAATTGCTATTGGTTCTCTTTCACTGAAATTCTTGTTCTGCTGAGCGATGGTTCTTTGCTGAAGCTGAAGAGGACAGCAGGAGAGCTGAGTAAACTTTGGGGAAACCCCTTATACCCAGCCATTAAATAAATCTGAAATCACTGTAGAAGCGTTGAGTGGTGGAGCCTCAGGCTAGGACTAGGCTGCACTTCCCAAGGGACTGGAGACAGGCCTGTTCAAGTACACCTCAGGACTCTGGGGCGGTTCTACTCACTGACACCCACCTGTGAGTGAGGTTTAGCAGATGGGGAAGAGGAAAGTGGCTTGGCAAAAGGATATTTGGCTGTTGAACACACACTGGTGAGCAGGGAACTGAGTTAATGAATGAGTGCCAAAGTTATCGTGCGGGAGGGTTTTATTTATCATTCACATAGATATATTATTGCTGTTTTCTCCCAAGTTGCTTCTGTGCCCCTCTTTCCCCTAATAAAGATGTTGTTTTCTGCACAGACTCAGTGCTTGTGAGTTGGGAAGTATTGCATATTGAGGGTGACCAGGAAAGAAATTTAATGATCCCAGAAATTCTGGATGGGGTCAAGAGGGACCCACAGCTATTTGATCCTGGCTTTTGTTGCTTCCAACACCACCTTGCAGAAGGAATACAGTAAATTTATAAAAGCCCCAGAGATACCTTTATACTTTAGCATCAATTACAACTAGACAGTAGAAAAATGTGTTTCTTTTAATTTATGTGATGTGCAGTGTACAGTAGCTTATATCCTCAGCCTTAGGCATTTGGTGGAAGTGAAGCCTCTGTGGACTGCTGTATGCTGAAGGGCCCATTAACTCAAGGAGCTGGGTAGCAGAGGAAGTAAAGTTGGCTCTGTTAGGCTTTTATCCATTTTTTACTTGCATATTTCTGGGGGAGCTTATTCTTGAACATGTCCCTGAAGTATTTATGTCCAAAATTCTTTATACATGATTACTAACTCTTGAAAAGGAGGCTTGCTTTTGGGAGACCTTTAGATGGCTGGGATGGTTGACCACAAATGCAAGGCAGAAATTTCATTCAGAAATCAAAGAAGAAACACTTGAAAGAAAAGTCCGAAATGAAAGGAAAAAGCCAGTTACTCAGGAATGTGTTACATGGACCTATTTAGTTCATGCTTTATTTGTATCAGGTACCATGAGCAACGCTGTGGTTAGCAGGGGGTTACTTAACTCTTTTCTTGCTTTCTAGAGCAGTGTACCAGTATTGGTAGTTCAGGATGCTGTGTAGAGCTCTTAGCTATTTACATTACTCCTTATACCTTACTTCAATGTGGATGTGTCTCTCTTGGGTCCCAGAGCATAGCCCACTGCCTGCCTTTCATTCAGTTGCGCATGTTCCAATCCACAAGGGGGAGACTGGGCTGCTCTAAAAGCCAGGCTTTCTGTGTGCATGGAGGATCTGATTGTCCCTTGCCTTGCACCTTTCATTTCCACATGTGCAAAGTGGGTGTAAAACATGATTGCCTCAGAATGGCCACGTTTTCCACCCCCTTTGCGCTCAGTGTGCACAGGCTCAGTGACACCACAAACTTCAAGGAAGACAAGTTCAGTCCTAGAGTTTCACCCGCCAACACTTGGCCGTTATATTAGTAAGGTTGGAGAACCTCCCTCTTCTGAGCAAACTCAGACATTTTCATCGACATGCCCCAGGTGGGAACTCAGGTTTTTGACCGAAATGTTGACATTTTGCAGCACAATGACATTGTCCATTGGTGAAACTGCTTTTTTTTATGGAAACAGAAAAGGGGGAGGTGATAACAGATCCTTTGTGCCTAATGCTTGGATTCTGTCTGGACCTTCAGTGGTGTAGGAAGGGGCAAGGAGCTTTCGGGCCAGGTGGAATTCCTCTCCCTGTGCTCAAGGGAGTGCAGAGACTGCTTTCTCCTGCTGCTGCAGGCCACATCCCATGTGGAACGAGAGGAAAAAAAGTTGGGCCTGAGCTGTGTCTCTTTATGTCCTGGGGTTGGGGAAGGGTTGGTAAGCTGCATCTTCTAAAGGGGTGCAACAGTGGGAGATCCGAGAGGCAGAAAACTTGGTTCTTCCCTTGAATGGCATGGCACAATCAAGCCCTAAATATTCACCTGCTCTCTCTGCAATTTGACAAACATGCCTATCTAAATGGAAATCTGCCGCTGTATTGCTTCTGCCTGGCTCACAGTCATTGTGGCATAGCAACTGCTCTGCAGACCGAATGGATGGGGCTCCATTCTGTCTAGTGATCATGGATGCATGGAATAGATGTTTTTAACACTGTGCTGTGGTGTAGCAGAATATCTACGGTACAATCACAAGACACATTTGGCCTGACTTTTCTTTTGTTCACACCACTATAGCTCCATTGACTTCATCAGAGCGATGCCTGATTTACGCCAGTGCAACTCCCAAGAAGTGTTCCTTTAGATTAGTGATTTCTATACTGCACCAGTCTGTCAGACCAAAATCCAGCCATTCCAGCCAGGACCTATTGCATCCCATTCAAACGAGGGGCTAGCCTACAGTGGCGTTTCGGCTCCATTAGCCCTGCCTTGCATTGCCCTAAGGAGATGTTCCTCCCTTTTTATTGTGAAAAAAGCTGTGTGCTTGCTGGAAATAGTAACATTAAGCCCTGGATCATATTCCCAACAGCTTGTGTTAATTCTGCACAGCTCTATTTAGGGGTTCCCAATGAGTTTAAATAAAGTTAGCAAATGCTGGAGTCTGTCCCAGTGATTCCTTGTGAATCATATTCAACCCCTGCCTGGCAGATGGAATCTATGGTGTTCAGGCAGAGGGGGAGTTAAAATAGGCATCTGAGCATTCACGGGGAAAAAAGTATTACAAGCACCCAGCTGGCTGAGTGACTACAAAGAAGAATCTAACCAAATGTGGGAAGAGATCCCAGTTTATCACCCAGAAATCTATTGGTTCCCTATTTTCACTTCTTACCAAATTACAGATTGGTTGTGTAGGTGCAGATGAACTGGATGAATCACTTTAGTGACAAATTATTGGGAGACTAGATTCTGTCTTATGCTTTCCACCTTATTGTGGGTATAAGATCCAGGAAACGATTGGACCTGTGTGGTTAAAATGTTCCGGATCTGATTCTCCTCTGTTCTGCACCTTGAGTAGTCATTGATACCAGTGCAAAGCAGGTGTAAATGCTATGATGCTGATTGGATAATGTTTTACACATACTTTGTGCAAGTGTAAAGGGTGGTGGAGAATCAACCCCTCTCATTCATTGTTGTACTGTTCAGAGTTCTCCAACATAAACTGACAGTACTACTATTGTGGTTTTCAAGTTTTTAGCAAGTAATAAAACACCAAGAGGACATTCCATTTACTTTCAGCTTATACATGTCAGCACTTAACTAAATAAAGAGAAAGAGCAAAATAAACTGACAATGATTAATATCACTAATGTCTTGATTTGCTTATTTGCTAAAGCAGTAACTTGATTGCATGGGCTAAAGTCTGCTCTCAGTTCCAATAAAATTACCCTGCATTTACTCCAGGTTTGCACTGATGTAACAAAGAGCAGAATTTACTCTCTCCATTTAAACCTGGGACATAAATTACTCATAACCAAGACACTTCTTCTCTCCTGTCCAGACTTATCACTGTTGCTGTAGACATTGGTTTCTATGATAGCAAATGAGCATATTAACATAAATATTATTGGTGACGAGGTTTGGTTTAAAGGGTTAAAATGCAGGGTTAAAAATTAATTCATGAAGCACCATTTTCAACAGACCTCCTATCTTGCAGTCTTAAGCAACCACAGTAAATTATCCTAAGGATTTCCAAAGCAATTTTGTTCAATGCTTCGGTAAAGATCACCTCTAGCAGGCCACTCGTTTTTACTGTTCTTCTGGGGACAACAAAAGACAGGGTATGCTGTATACACATATTATGTAACAGCTCTTGTATATTTTATTCTGAAATGATACAAAGGCAAAAGTGAAGCATTTACTTCCTCAACTGGAGTAGTGAATGAAAAGTGCTGATCTCCAGGTTGCAGGAAGAAAACCCCACTAATGGAGACAAAATTACAACGTTATGCAGCAGGTTTTTCTTCCCACCAGGGCTTCCAAGTGAAGAGCTGCCGCACAGCCTATAATTCAAGTCTGTCAGTACTAAATATAAACCTACATCTTGCCAGTTACAATGATTCACATCATGCTAATAGCGGGCCCAGTACGGAGAGGTTCTGAGTGCCTTCTGCACAGTGTTCAGCCCCTTTTGGGCGGGGGCTCAGCACCTTGCAGGATCGGGTCCATTGTTGGTTACTTCTGTACTGTGTTTCTAGCAATTGAGCATGTGGTGTACTGAGAGCTTCCTGTGAGTGGCCCTCTCACTTCCCCATTGCAGTGACGTGACCTTGAGGGCACTCAGCAATGCACCGATAAGGACTTAATGCATAAGCAGGCGGGGTGCAAGTGGAGGCAGACACACACTCTCCCTCCTGAGAAAGTGACTCATTCATGAATTTCTCTAAAAAAACCCATTTCTTAGACCCCCTCCCTCCCATCTCAGCATTCCTGCTGCACAACCAAGCCACTAAATCTATTTGTAGATTTAATGGACTAGAGGGAGCAGGATTGGGCCCAGGATGATTTGAAAAGATTTATGTGTGAGGAGCTTGCTTGCTACCAGTGTAGGGATTTACTGCAGTTGTGTTGTCCTGAGGGACACTCAGTTTGTTTGTATTTCACTTCGACTGGGCTTGACTCTGCATGTCAGCACATCCACATCAAGACCAAATTGCTGGGTGCATTCAGTTCAGCTGGCGCATTTAATGCTGTCATCTTGGAGGATGGTTCTATAGATGGGTGAAGTAAAAGCAGCTGGTGTTTTCCTGTTTACTCATTCAGGCTTCCTCCTAGAAGTTCCGGAATAAAAACAAGTGGCTTTGACAAAGTAGCATTTCTATTTATTTTATTGGAAACAATTTACGTTAGAGGGGCTGGGTTGACTGAAATCCTCTTTCCATCTTCAAAACAGGTATAGCGCAGGCATTAGAAGATTGCCAACCTCACGCTGCTAGTGACTCTGATTCTGAGATACAGCTGAGCTCAAGAAGGGGACAAGGGTGGCCTTACCATCCATTCCCCAGGTTCCGAGGCAGGCCAGAACCCAAGGGGCCATTGCGGCAGCTGAGAATAGCTGGGGTGCAAATGCACTGTGGCCATGCCTCCTCTCCCACAGTCATGCTCCTGACACACCCCTGTACGGGGGACTAGAAAGGGGCACAGGAGGTCTGTTCTGCTGGCTCTGTGCCACAGAGGATTCCTTAGACCTGAGGAATTCCCATCCAGCTTCCTGTACACTGGAGGTATCCCTCAGAAGCCAGTCAGGCCAGCTGTCCTCCTGCTTTATGCTTCCAAAGAGCTGTAATAGGAGAAGGAACATGACTGAGCATTGAGGCAAATATTTTTTAACCCTGACCTGATGAAAGTGTTTCTGTAGCTGAAAGAGTAGCTTAGTTTCCATGCCTACCTAGTCAGTCTCTGGCCTCTTTACTGAGACTGCCAGCGACCCATAATGCAATTCCAGGGGCTGGACTGAAACCACCTATTTATTTCACATGAGCCAGCACATGGAGACAATTTTACATCACTTGCAAACTACTGACCTAGAACTGTAGGGTTCTAATAGCTATTCCTGGAGCCACGCCATTCTCTAACAACATTCAGGTGTAAGCAAGCTATGATATAAAATAAATGAGAGCAGCTCTTCCATTTTCTGGGTTACCTCAGGGAGGACCAGCCTCAAAGTAATGGACAAAATGACAGGAAGGAAATTTAGGCCGATCATCAGAACAGACTTTCTCAGTACCTCTGAAAATCAGGCCACAGATGTCTAAAGCTGGGTTCCCAAATTCAGGCCTTGATCCAGTGAAGCACTTAAACTCATGCTTAATTAAGCACATTTTCCTTACATGGGACTACTTATGTGCTTAAAGTTAAACTCATGCTAAAGTGCTTTGCTGGTTTGTGGCCTTAAAGACTATCCCTGAAAATGTGGGCCTAACATCAGATCCCCTCAATGGGGAGCCATTTGAGCAGAGACAAATAGCTAATAATAGTAGGTCCCTTATTATCTCTGTGGACCAGCTACTAGAGGATATTACCACTTTCACTCATACACACAAAGTCAGTACATGCACTGATTCACCCTATCAGCCTCTTTCATCTTAGGCCATAAAATGAAAAATGGTCCAAAACCTGCCAGTTTTGACAAAATGATTTAAAATGTATGGAAGAATCTATGGGACACAGCGTCTTCATATGAGCAGACAGCGATCCAACTGGCCAGAGTGAAAGGCTCATTGAGTCTAATCAATTAAAACATGAGAAATCACCTTTGATTCCTTTTAATTCTCTCATTTAATTGCTGGATTCCATTACTCATCTACTGTTGATCCAGATCATAGCCCATCTGGTTCCTACAGATGTCTGGTTCACATTCCTGCTAGAGGTTTGCATTTACTATGATGAGAGAGTCAATGAAAAGAAAAGAAAGAGAGCTGTGAAGAGAAGAGTCTTGGAAATTTGGTGAGTGGAAACATGATTCTTGCCAAAGATTTTTGTGAAAACTGGAAAAACAACAGAACTGGGATAGACTAGGTGGGGGGTAAGGAAGCTTTTAGCTTTGACGTCTTCCATTCCACAGAAAGATACAGATACCGACAGCATTAATCTCTGTTGGGGTCACAAAGGGATCCTGCTGTTCATAGTACATCAGCAGCAAAAATATTTTGGAAACACATTTTAACAGAACCCTTGTTCTGAAGACAAAAAATGGACATATAGAAATGGACAGAGTGGACATATAGAAATTTGTTTTTAAGGAGCTCAGTGAAAAAGGTGCTAAATGGTTAATGAAAGTAGATATGAAACACTAGGTGATATCTGTTTAAAAAATTTAAATGATTAAAGTGACACCATAAAAATTAGATTCAAGACTAGACAGCACAGCCAAGCAATCTTGAGTTGTATCATATAGAAAACATGAAATCATACAGCCTATAACCAAACGTTAGGGCATATATGTTGGGAGAATAATAATTTATTTACTAAAAAACACTGGATTTTGAAGCTTTAGGGTTCATATTTTCAAGCTTTCTCTGAGACCATGAAAGTTAGAAACTTTCATTTTCTAAAGTGAAAGCTGAGATTCTCACACAATCAATTAATTCTAGGAGCTGCAACTTGAAGAAAAACACCAAACATTGTGATGGTCAGGATAAAATCTTGCGAATCAGCAATGCCTGGCCATGTCTGCCTTAGAGCGGCTCAGTACCACCGTGGAGATACCCACTGTTTTTCATTAATTCCACAGTGAAAGAGCTGGTCAGTGCCTTGTCCAAAGAGCCCAGGAGCTAAGAGAAAGTTTATTGAACATGGAGATTTTCCTGAAAATTGTTTTACTGGTGTGGACAGTGGAGTTGAATCTATTCGTCAGCCCTCAAATTATAAACTGGTCTAATTTTGTGTGCAAATTTTAAATAGTTGTTTCCTTGATATCATAATTATTGCATTTTAAAAATTGTATTTGTACAGCAGTAACAGTGTGCTAGGTATTTTACAGTCAGATATGGAGATGAGGTCCCAGTCTCCAAGAGTTTACAGTTTAAATGGTTCCAGGGCTCCAGAAACAACAGGCAGAGATTATGGCTATGCTGGAAAAATGCCTACTAATCTTTTCCTATTGGCTATCCTATCTGGACTATGGTCCCATTTGTGCCTACAATTCTGGATTCACTTGTAGTTTTGGGGAAACAGGACACTGGAAACCAAATGCTAGGTCATCAGAAGGTCAGCACTAAGGAAAGACTCTCTGAGTCTTGACTATCAGGTTAGCAAGTAGCAGACTGCATAGTTTTTGCCACTGTTAAAAACTGTAGCTCTGCACTGCCTTCTTGTTGTGTCTTTTGCTCTTTACACAACAACCATCATATGAAGGGACAACACGGGCATTGCGAGAACATCACTGTTCTTCATGGCTTCCAGAACATAGAATACAGTGAGAACTCGCAAAATATTTAAAAAGATACTACCCATTTCCTATACATGTCACTTCTGTTTTTCTCGAGTAACCAGTGCCAGAGTAACATTCATCAAGGTGGCCCCCTGCAAAACTGTTAAACCAAAGATGTCTCCTTATGGGTTGTCTTGATCAGTCACTTAGTTTAACTGACTACTCCCTTTTGCAGCACTGCAGACTGCAGTTATTAAATTGGATCTATATGTCTCTTGAGGTTCCGTGGAGCTTCGCCTTAGTAGGTGAGCACATAGTTCTTAACAGTTTTAAATTTCTCTGATTCCATGAGCCAAACCTCTTTATTTTGCCTTTAGTAAGCTCAAAATAAGGGTTTGATGGGATGAGTTGTAATGTGTAGAATATTTTTTTCTGCCAGGCTGAGAGCTTGAATTCCAGATTTCAGTGCCAAAGACTTTGTTACCGTTTAGCCCCTCCCCCCCAAAATACATGTATAATGGAAACACTGAGCCCTGGTTTACACTTAGAATTTAACTTAGAATGTAGCTGCGTTGCTCAGGGGTGTGAAAAGTCACACCCCTGAGTGCCATAGTTAAACTGACCCAACCCCCAGTGTAGGCAGCACTAGGTCGAGAATTCTTCTGTTGCCCTAGATATGACCTCTACACAATAGCGCTACTGTGACATAGCTGCAGCACTGCAGCTGTGCTCCTGTTGGCCTGTAGTATAGACATGCCCTGAGACAACTTTAGCTATGGCAGCGCGATCAAACAAAATTGTTGGGTGAAGGAGACGAGACACATGATGTTCCTAAAGCAAAGACTAACACTGCTTGCCACTCATCATCTCTTTTGATGGGTCTTTGTTACACTTTGAATAGTCTTGATTTTGCTGGCAATGAAGTCATGCCTTCTTAGCATAAGAAGAAAATATCCTACGTTGGTGCTGTGCATTTTTTTGGGAGAGTTTATTAGTTTTCCATCAGCAGCTTCTTGCAAAGCAGATAGGGTACTGTGAAACAAGTTTCCTGAATCCATGCTGTGATATTATTCTGTTCAATTCGTTTATTCTGTGACTTATCAGTGATGTAGCGTCATTATTATTGTTCTTGGGATTTTATGCAATGCAGAACAAAAGGTAGCCTGGTTAATTCCAATATAACAATTAGGGTAATAAAATGGTTCAAGGTTTCTATGAGTTTCATTTAGGATAATCTGTAATTTATAATGCAGACAAACTGGCCTTAGAAACCAGGCTCAGAGCAGAATAAAAACTAAAGACAAACAAACAAATTCAGGAAAAAAGTAAGATTTGACACAGGGCAGGGATTTACTTTTTTCTTTATTCATTATGCACCTAGCACATTGGGTCCTTTGGCCTCTACCATAATATCAATTGAATATTTACTATGACCACACCAGTAATGCATAAGACTCCTCACAATAATGTAGTGGCCTTTACAGTCTGCAATAATGTAACAATGAAACCCTGCTCTCTCATGGCAAAGGAAGATGATCAAAACTCTCTTGAGTGCCTTCTGCTGTCTTGCAACGGCTCTACAACATTTATAATGACCTCAGTACCACCACTAGTGTCAAATCTTGAAAGGGCAAGGAAATTCACCATTATGGGCTGTTGATTTCAAATTTGTGTATTTTGGGGGGAAGAAGGTTGCATTTCTGAAATTCACTTTTCTTTGGGGACTTACTCTGCTTAAGTTTTCTACTCTTCACTTCCTGTGTGTCTGTTTGGCCTATTTAGACAATATTGTCTCACTGTTTCCTTGTACTCCTCTGTATCTGTCTGTTGTCTCTTGTCTGAAACTTAGATTGTAAAAACTCTTTGGGGCAGAGACTATTTGGTTCTTTATTTGTACAGTACTAAGCACAAAGGTTTGTTTCTGCTTTCTTTTTTTATATATATAAACTGTGGGAATTCAGGTTCTTTCTGCTCTGGAAGACTCTATGACAACCAGAGCACGAGTGAAATTATGACACCACAAGAGGGAAGATACTGAAGGCTGAGCTATTGAGAGGAATAGTGAATTGCAGTTAGAGGGCTGGATTGTGGGTCAGAACATTTATACCATGGTCCCCAGTAGGGAGTGATTTGGAGCTGCATAGTTTTGCTGGTGTTTGTCAGTGCACAAGGCGGTCAACACTTCCACCTCTCCCAGAGAGGCCATCTCAGTGGCATGGATTGTTGGCTTGGTTTCCCATTGTGCTGCCCAGTTCTTTGTAGCAAGATTATAGCTCATACTTGCACAAATCTATTGCACTGGGGAAAAACAAGTTCCCTACCTCCTCTCCTCACTCTAGTACTTCAGTATAAAGCCAGCCTTAATCTGTCCATAAGTGTAGATCTAGAACCACGAATTTGTTCACATTGGGTATCCAGTTTGCTAATGATACTCAGTAATGCATGACAGTGGAAAGATAGCTGAATCAGTGAGATGCTGTTCTCACTACCAGTGGTAATGATGTTTTCAAGTACTGGAATATGAAAATATGAAAAACCACTGGGCTGCAGATTTTTTTCACTGACTGAGCAGATTGCAAGACTTCTTATATCTGGAAACGGTGTTCCTAAAAGTTAAAATTTGCACATTGTGGGGCTAATCCCGGCTTGACTGAAATCAAAGGGAGTTTTACCCTTGACCAGTGCAGACAGGATTTCACCTTTTATGTGACTGCAATTTACATATGTAAGCTAATTACTCTTATAATGATCAGGCATAGAGCAAGTAAGACAATGATTTCTGCTTTGAAGAGAAACATGCTATATAAGTTTCAGGAGCTATTATGAATTTACACATATAGAAAAGACGGAATATGGGTTCTAAGGTGACGTTTCCAAGACTGTAATCTCTTTGGGGCAGGGACTGTGTGTTTGCGTCTGTCTCTCTCTCTGTGGACAGCATCTAGCATATTGGGAGCACTTACCAGAGTACAAATACATAATGCAAATGTTATGTTAAAAATATCTCAGTTATTTCTAATTGATGAAAATACCCTGGTGTTTATACAAAGCTACACAGTGACTCACAATGAAATGAAGTCAGCAAAATACCAGACGTTTTTACATCCAACACAGAGACAAGTGCCATATGTTCATAAAATAGTTTTCTCCTTAGGAAATGTTTATGAAGAGAATGAATAGATCTTTTCCAAAAAGAGAAACTTGTGTAATATTATTTTCAGATAACAGAAGTATTTTTCCATTAAGAGTAACTTTTTTTCTTTTCACTTTGCTCATCACTTTCCATCAGCATATGTGACCTATTCATAAACATATTTAATTTTCTTCTCTAAATATACTGAATGCACTGTCCACAGTCATGGTCTGAAGTTCCTTTCCAGTGTGTGGGTCAATCACAGGAAGACCATGAGTCACCAGAGTGATGCATCTATGAAAAAGTCAAAAGCAATCGTAGGATGCATCAGGTAAGTCATTTCCAGTAGAGATGGAGCAGCATTAATACTATTGTACAAGGCTCTGGTAAGACTGCATTTGGAATACTGTGTACAGTTCTGGTCACCCATGTTCAAGAAAGATTAATTTAAACTGGAACAGATGCAGAGAAGAACTGGTAACACGATCAGTGGAATGGAGGGCCTGTCTTGTGAGAGGAGACTGGAAGAGCTTGGCTTGTTGAGATTAGCAAAAAGAAGGCTGAGAGGGGATATAATTGCTCCGTATAAATACATTAGGGGCTAAATACAGGGAGGGTGAAGAGGCATTTAAGCTAACAGACAAAAACTCATGGCCACAAACAATTTGAAGCTGGAAATTAGCAGAAAGTTTCTAACCATTGGGGGTGGAAGGAGAGGAAGTTCTGAAACAGCCTCCAATGGGAGTTGGAGGCAAACAACTTAATTCGTTTTGAGGGAGAGCTGGACAAATGTCTGAGTGTCATTATATGACAGAGCTGCTTGTGATGGTAGGGGGCTGGGCTCAGCAGCCTGAGGGCTCACTTCTGGTTAATGTCTTATGTTCCTAAAATCTCATGCCTCAGGGATTTAGCCAGCTACTACGGGGACCAGGAAGGGCTCCCTCACCAATGTATTGTATTTAAAAAAACCTTATCTTTCCCGTGGAGCATCAGGAATGGCCGCATCTGGAGGTGACACACTGGAAGGTGTAGGTCAGCTCTGTGGTAGCACTGAGAGCTCTCTTTTTCAGGTGCTTGGATGTCTGGTTCTTGCTCACCTGCTCAGGGTCGCATGGATCACCATATGTGGGGATTGGGATGACGTTTCCTCTAGGTCCGGTTGTCAGGGACTTGTGATTTTTTTGCCTTCCTCCCTGGCATGTGGGTAACTTGCCAGGATTATCTGGGCATATCTCACTTAGTCATTTCCCTGACATTGTGGGGGCATTGGCCATTGGTACATCTTGGTCTCGCCTAGTCTCTGCCTTTGGCACATGATAGTCTAGTCTCCTGTAAGCTGCAGTACTTTGGTCTAACTTTGGTTGTTTGGTTTATGTTGTGGGTGCTGGGTGGTGCTGATGGCCTGGGAGGTAAACAGGAGGTCAGATTAGACCCTGTCAGGTTCAGTTTCTGCCCCTTTGCACCTCCACTGAAACTGCTTTTGCCAAAGTCTCTAATGACTGCTCCCAAGCTAAAGTTCAGAACAGTGATTTACCCTCATCTTCTTTGATCTGTCAGATGTTTCTGACACTGTTGGTCATACTTTTTGTCTTAAAATCTTGTCCTCCCCTGGTTTCCAAGATCCTGTCCTCTCCTGGTTCTCCTCCTACCTCTTTAATCACTTCTTCAAAGTGTCCATTAGAGGATTTTTCTCATCCACCCTCCAACTTCCTGTAGGTGCTGCACAGGGTTCTGCCATCAGTTCCCTTCTCTTCTCTCTACTTCTTCTCTCTGGTTAATGTCATGTGCAAACACAAATTCAGCTATTGCCTTTATGCTGATCATTCACAGGTCTGCCTTTCCACTCCAGACCTGTCTCCTTCTGTACAAACTAAAATCTTCAAGTGTAGCTGACTTCTCCTTTTGAATGTCTAGCCATCAGCTCAAACTCAGCACAGCTAAAACAGAGCCCCTAATCTCCTCCTGCCCCTAATCCTTCCCACTGCTTCGTTTCTTGATCACTGTGGACACTTCCGTTAATCGGCCTGTCACTCAGGCCATTACCTGGGCACTATCTTCAACTCACACCTCCTGCTAGGTCTTCACGTTCAGGCTATGTCTAAATCTTGTTAATTCTTTGAGCATAACATCTCTGAGCTATGGATTTTCCTATCCCTCTACACATCTAAACCTCTCATCTGAGCTCTCATCATTTCACATGTCGATTACTGCAACATCATTCTCTGTGGCCTTGACAAATGCAATCTTGTCTTGCTCAGATCCATTTGGAATGTTGCTGTAAAGATGATTTTCCTAGCTCATCACTTTTACCAGGTCCTCCATCTATTTGTATCCCTTCAGTGGCTCCAACTCCTCCACTGGATCAAATATTAACTGCTTGTCTTTACTTTCAAGGCCCTTCATGGCTTTCCCACCCTACCTATCATGTCTCATTTGCTATTGAGTTGTCAATGCTTGTCTCTGACCTGTGATGCTAGCCTCCATTGCCTACTTGTCAAATTTTCAAACAAGCACCTTTGTACATTCTCCTAAGCTGCCCTCAGGCTTGGGAGGAGCTCCCCATAAACATCCATAAAGCTACCTCATTATCTTCTTTCAGATTTTCCTTAACACTCTCCTTTGCTGTGATGCCTACACAAAAACATGACAACAGCTAGGCTATTTGTTTGCAGAGACTACAGCCTATCATGCTGACTCTTTGTACTCTCCTATCTCTCTGTATGCACCCACTGCCTCTTGTCTTAAACTTACACTGTAAGCTCTTTAGGGCAGGGGCCATCTTTTTGTTTGCTGTTTGTACAGTGCCTAGCACAACAGGGATCCTGGTCCATGACTTGGGGCTCCTTCGTGCTATAGTAAATATAAATAATAATAGCTGACAAATCATGATGTCTTAGTAACTGATTGTACATACAGTGAGAAATGTGGGAAACTAGTCTTACTACATGTCAGAAAACTCTCTGAATGTTACACTCAGCAAAAAGACAAATCAAATGGGATCAGATTCTGATTCTCTTACTCCTACTGAATAGCATCTTAGTCAATGCACAGTCCTACTGAAGCCAGCAGGGCCACACTTAGAGTAACATGCTGCTCGGGGCTCACACTTCCTTCCTGAAAGATCTAATCCTGACAGTCACTGAATTCAATGGAAACAGCAGCCACATTCATTCCTGAGCTCACATTAAGTGCCCACCAAAGTGGTGGAAAAGGGTGCCTGCTAGCAGGAGAGGCCCTGTGGGGGAAGGGAAGCTAGAGATAATGGCAGGAAGAGATCTAACCTAGGACCAAACCAGTAAATAATGGATTTTTTTAGTACACTTAGATGCTGGAAGGACTGTTCATTGTATGAATTGCAAAGCTCCTTGGTTTTTTAAATCAGTCATTCAGTGTACATATTCAATTATGTTATATTGTGTAATATGGTGACACATACGATGTAGAAATGAGAGGGAGGAACAGAAAGGAAGGTTAATACAGAGCATAGGGGAGAACAGCAGAAAGAGCCAGTCTTAGTAGAGGTGTAAACTGCAGGATTGATACTCTCTTGAGAGCCAAAGTGCTGGAACTGGAAGTGATGACAATAAAGTAAGATTTTATTTTTTAATTAAAAAAGATTCAAAGGAGCCTTACAGAGCAGGAAACTGGGGTGTGTTTGTGGAGTGGGGAGGGGAACTGTTTGTGAGTGTGTGTGTGTGAAAACTTTCCCCTAAAAAAGTTGGTATGAAAAGAACAATCTTTGCCTTGTTAACACTTCCTGAATCCTTACAGGCAGTTTTCTTTAACACAGGAAGTAGCCAAAGTCATATGACTATTTCCTTCCACATGACTGTACATCATTCACTTAGATACAACTACTAAGGTGGCCTCCTAGGAGATGAAGAGAAAAAATGGATAATAAATGTGAGCAAATATGGACTATTAAACATGAAATCTGCATGGGCATCAGTTTATTTTTACTGACCATCTGAGCAGGGTGGGAAATGGTCTCTGGATTTTTACTTGTAGTTACACAGCAATATCTTGGAACACTACTACAAATATTGTAGAGACTTGCTCAAATATTGTAGAGAGCTGCACTTCAGCAATGTTATTTTTATAAGTAGTGCCACAACAAAGTGTGTACAGGACTCTAACTTGGGTTTGGAAAGTTGAAGGTCAAAAATCTAAATTCACCCCACAACGGTCCCTGAAGGGGTTAAGGCAGCTAGGTGGGCCAATTAACCACATAGGCTGCACCTGGAGGAAAGCCAGGCCTAACTGAACAAGAAGCCCAGCTGGGCAAGAGTAGGCTGGATTATAAAGCCAGGAACTTTGCAGCAGAAGGGGCTGCAAGGAGAGTGTCTGCAGTTACTCCCTGAGAGCAGAGCAGAGCAGAGCAGAGCAGAGCAGAGCAGAGCAGAGCAGAGCAGAGCAGAGGGGCGGTAAAAACCCAAGAGGGAGAATAAACCCTGGGATTCTAGCCCTGAAAGAAGGGTTGACTTCACAGGAGCTGTGGCAAAAGAGAGCCTGAAAAGGCGGGTAGGAAAAGGTCCAGGGGAACAGCAGCAAAAGGTACGGCTGTGTATACCTTGGCTGCTTGTTATAGGGTCCCTGGGTTGGAATCCAGTGTAGAGGATAGGCATGAGTTCCACTACCAGCCACTGGGAAGTGGCATAGGAGCACTGGAGATGCCAGCTGGGCAGCTAGTCCAGAGAGACTTTGTTACCCCAGAAAGGGAGGACCTGGCTGAAGGGCTGACTCATGAAGGGCGAGTACGCCGAGTCATGGAGAGATAGAGATGGGTCACAGCTTGAGTAAGCAATGAAAAAGGGTGCCAGACCAGGCGAGAATGGATCCCCAAGGAGGTGCCACCTGCAGTGAGTGAACCCTGTCCCAGTAACATGTAAGGATAAAGGCAAGTTCTTTTACTAATATGGAAACAAGGTGTCTTGTGACAGCAGGAACAGGTGCCTCCAAACAAATTCAATCCCCACAACAATTGCTGTTTATTATGCTGTAAATATCTGACAAGCATCAGACAACACTAACACGGCACTGGGAAGAAATGGCTTTAAAAGAAAAATACAGCTGTATGTCATCAGCAGGCAGAGAGAGAGCCTCATTATGCAAATGGATCAAATCCCAGAGCATCAGCATAGAGCTCAGACATAGTGTTGAGCTGAGAATGAACCCGAGTGGAATGCTATGAATTCCTGGGGAACTTCCAGGTCTCTGTTTATGGACAGAAGATGAGGAATTGCTCACTGAGCAGAGATTCTAGTCTGTTGAAAATTTAGGCAGTAATTTGAATACCTCCAAACAAGGAGAACCTGCAGAGCTGTGGGATATTATATTATCCTATGCAACTGGGAAACTCCACCCATGAGAAAGATTTGGCTATAGATCACTTAAAATAAAACCTATGGTGGGCACAAAGATGAAGAAAAATAGGAAATATCTATCGAGAAAACGATTTTTTAATGCTGCAAATTTTTTAAAATGTGTCCCAGAAAACTCAGAAATATGAGGATACTCAAACTACATGTTCTCTGAAATATTTTCTTAAAGCTTTTTATTTAAAATCCTGCTACTTGATAAAGGTTTAGAGTTTTATGTCCGATGCTCGGGATTTAAACAGTATTTAAAAACTAATCACCTATCTTCAGCTTTTAAAATAATCTTGTAGTCATCTCTACTATGACCAAGCCCAGCCACAGCTGACTATGGAAAGCCAAATCCAAACCAGAGCCAAAAACATGCCAAATTTTCCAATTGACCCAGTCATCAATACCATACATGTCTATTATTAGCTGATGTAAGTTCTCTGTGGGTCTCAGTGTGCCAGGGGCATGCATAGAAATTTAACTTTGACCCCTATTGTGCCCCACTCTGCCACGGTCGGACCTTGATTTTCCCTTCTCCCCCACTTCCAGCTCTAGCAGGAGCTTGCTCTCCCTCCACCACCTTGGCTCCGGGATGGGAGGAGTTCTGTGCCCCCAACAATTATTGAGGGCCTAGCGCCCCTGCCTGCCTCCCATTGTGCACGTCCCTGCAGCCTGCATTGAATGCTTCCTGAGAGATGCTGCGATCAGTGGAGTTGAGGAAACTGTCTCTCTCAGGCTGCAGCCCTCTAATGGGATGAACAATGTTTTCTGCTTTAATGACCTTTATTTCCGTAGAGTCAATCTGGTGATTTGGCTGTCTGGATCTGCCTCCCCTCTGCTTGCGTCCCAAGAAAGAATGTCATAGATGTTCTTGGATCTCAGGCCTAATCAAACTCGAGTAAGGCCTGATCAAAAATTGCTGGGTGCCCTCAGGTCCCATGGAAATGACTGGATGTTGCAGGTGTTCAGCACTGCAGGATCAAGCCCTTCATTTTGAACAACTTAAGGGTGTATAAGTGTCCTTCAAGGAGAAGATGAATTTCTTTTAACCCATCTTAGTCCACACTTATGGACTAAGTGTGCCCTCATCTGCCAACTGATATTGCTTCATCCAAGATGACAATTTTATGTTTTAACCATTGCGTGCCTAAGTTTCACTGAAAACAAATGCTCTCAGTCTTTTTAAGTGACATTTTGCAATCATGAGGAGAAACTGAATTTCACTTCATTTCCAAACATGTCAGGCTGCTCATTCAGAAGAAAAGCTGATAACAAAAGGATATCAAATCTGGAAAGGAATGGCTGAGCTGTTACCTTGGCAGAGAAAACAATTCTGCAATGCTTACGTCAAAGTCTTGGCACAATGTCCAAAAAGTAGGTCTGTTATTGTAAAAATACATTGTGTTGCTATGCTGGATTCTTTGCTGTTGGAGAAAATGTATGCAGGATTTGGAGAACTTAAAGGGTAAATTCTGTTAAAATATCCTTCTATTGCAAAGATGTCCCTACAGAAGAAAACAGGCAGACGGGCATACACAAGCCACACAGTGGTCCGGGTCCAAGGCCCACTGAAGTCAGTGAGGGTCTGTCTACTGATTTCAAAGGGCTTTGGGTCAGGTTCTATATGCACAATTATGGAGCTGGAGCACACAGCTGCAGAGTTTGTGCATGTAGTTATTTTGCGGAGTGCATGCACCTGTTGCAGCTTGGTCCCTCAGGAGCATGGACCCTCTCACCTTTATTTAGTGTCTTGATGGGGTGCAAGCTAACACCAGCCCTTTGTGGCCAAAGAGCAACACCACAATAAATGGCTTTTCACCGCAGAGTTCAAACAAATAAAATGAATCTGGTTTCCCATATCCAGACAGTTTTTCCAGCAATAACCTTTAACCAGAGTCTTTCACTGGTCCTTTTCTAGTCTACTTCACTTTTGGTTCCACTTCTAGGGTAATAACATTGTCTTCCTTCTTCTTTCATATAGAGATTTCCTGATGGGGAAATCAGCATCAGCTGATTACAGCCTTATTTCCCTATGGTAGTTTTTCTGTGATTCATTCAGTGCCTACAAACATCTCTCACTCATTGCTCAGGAACAGAGTTTGAACTCTAAGTCAGCAGTGGGCAAACTATGGCCCATCTGAGCTTTTCATCAGTCCCTCCAGCTCAACCAGTGGTCCGCGGAAATGTTGCGGTGTGATGAAGTGGCAGCCATTCCCCCACCTGCCTCTCTCCCACCATGTGGGCCCAGCTGTGCTCTGGACAGAGCACGGTGGCTGCTCCCCCCTCCTGGGACCGCCCCTTCTCCCTGCCCCTCTGTATGGCCGCCATACAATTTCTATACACAGATGTGGCCCTCAGGCCAAAAAGTTTGCTCACCCCTGCTCTAAGTCAACAGTGTGCCTTTGTTGCCAAGAAGGCCGACAGTATATTGGGCTTCGTTAGTAGGAGCATTGCCAGCAGATCAAGAGAAGTGATTATTCCCCTCTATTCAGCACTGGTGAAGCCACATTAGGAGTACTGTGTCCAGTTTTGGGCTCCCCACTACAGAAAGGATGTGGACAAATTGGAGAGAGTCCAGTGGAGAGCAACAAAAATGATTAGGGGGTTGGAGCACACGACTTATGAGGAGAGACTGAGGGAACTGGGCTTGTTTAGTCTTTGGAAGAGAAGAATGAGGGGGGATTTGATAGCAGCCTGAAAGGGGGTTCCAGGGAGAATGGATCTAGGCTGTTCTCAATCATAGTAGATGACAGAACTAGAAGCAATGATCTCAAGTTGCAGTGTGGGAGATCTAGGTTGGATACTAGGAACAAGTTTTTCACTAGAAGGGTGGTGAAGCACTGGAATGGGTTACCTAGGGAGATGGTAGAATCTCCATCCTTAGAGGTTTTGAAGTTGCAGCTTCACAAGGTCCTGGCTGGGATGATTTAGTTGGGGTTGGTCCTGTTTTCAGCAGGGGGTTGGATTAGATGACCTCTTGATGTCCCTTCCAACCCTAATCTTCTATGATTCCATGAACTCTAATTCATAAGGGTTTTATAAACATTGCCACAGAAGGTCCCATGTTGTTGCTGGTTTTTTGTTTGTTGTTATTTAAACATATGTTCCTAAAAGGCAAATTGCAGAAACCCTCACTTTGTAATGGGAAAACGTGTCATAGCTGGTAAATACATTGGGTCCTTTACATGAACTGAGAATCAGGCCTGTAACCAAAGTTACGAACTCTCATAATTTTATTGTCTTGCAATATTTGGTATTTTTCTTAACCCCCAACTTCTGGAGGCATCTTTCATTTAAAAACCAGCCCTCATGGTTATGGAGAATAACTTGAAAACCTGAAGCAAGTGCGCTTTAATGGCTCAGAAACCAGGCGGCAAATAAAAATATGGGATTGTCTTAAAAATCATACATTAAAAAAAAAATCCCATGATTTTTGTGCCTGGGGTTGGCAATACTTGGGGTTGGCAGTGCTATAGCAATATTTATAGATACTCAGCTTTTGACAGACAAGTGCTTCAAATTTAGCAATTATTAACACAGTGCCCAACATTTGTAAACAAATACAATTCTTAGACTTTAAGCTCTTTTAAAGCATGCAGTGTATAGCATTACAGGGCTCTGACCCTTGCCAGATCCTTGCGGTGATACTATAATAAAAAAAAAATCTATATAAAAAAAAAAACTTCACCATAAATGGCTCAGCTATTTTTCTGAATAAGGCTAGGAAAAAATGTTGTTTTGCCAAGTTAAAAAAATTCTTATAACTGTTTAATTGAGAAGTTCTTTCATTTCCATGCTTTTGTAGCCGTAACTTGAAATTTGACAAGGCGATTGCCCTGGTGTCATCGATGTGCCTTATGCTGTCCTTGTGAAAATCTGTAAGTATTTGGTTGAGTTATGAGCTCTGAAAATCACAGTTCACATGTACACAGTAGACACTTGTTACAGTTGGTAGCTAAATTCTCCAAAGATTGTCTGTACCAGACATCTCCATCCCCACGCAACTCCTGTGCGCCATGGACTAGACTGCATGTGAATTAACCCCACACAGCAACTGAGCATGCTTTAGCCCAGGGCTGTTGGATCTGAGTAGGACTTTCCTTGCAATTGCTCTGTGTGGCTTTATGGCTGGGAACAGGAACCGAAAGCAGGCCAACTGTCTGTCCTGTGGTCTCAATGCCCTTCTGCAGGTGCTCAGGCAATGTGAAGGAGCAGAAGGAAGATGCTTGAATGGAATGCAGAGATCAGGTGCTGAATGGGTAATAGAGACGGTCTTTAAGGGGAAGAGTTAAGAATAGGGAGATGCAAAGGAAGAAGCACAGTAGGTGTCTGTATCCACTAGAAAACACACTCATCCAGGACCTGGAATAGAACCCAAGATTCCACAGTATCAACATTTCTCTTCTGCCTAACAAACATCATTGAAACCTACTGACAATGTATGTGTCAAATCCCCATCCAGTGGCTGGTTCACATAGAGGATAACATTCTTCTGCAGCTACCAGTTACCATATTAGCTCAAGTGGCAGAGACCTGTGCTAGGTGCTAATGGCTCAATCCTGCTCATGACCCCTGGGGGAATGGGATTAATATAGAATCATAGGACTAGAAGGGACCTTGTGAGGTCATCTAGTCCAGTCCCCTGGACTTGTGGCAGGACCAAGCATTATCTAGACCATCCTTGACAGGTGTTTGTCTAACCTGCTCTTAAAAATTTCCTATGATGGAGATTCCACAACCTCCCTAGGCAATTTATTACAGTGCTTAACTACCCTGACAGTTAGGAAGTTTTTCCTAAAGTCCTAAACCTCCCTTGCTGAAATTTAAGCCCATTGCTTCTTGTCCTATCCTCAGAGGTTAAAGAGAATAGTTTTTCTCCCTCCTCCTTGTAACAACCTTTTATGTACTTGAAAACTGTTATAATGTCCCCCCTTTGTCTTCTCTTCTCTAGACTAAACAAACACAGTTTTTTCAGTCTTCCCTCATAGGTCATGTTTTTTAGACCTTTAATAATTTTTGTTGCTATTCTCTGGACTTTCTCCAATTTGTCCACATCTTTCCTGAAATGTAGTGCCCAGAATTAAACACAATGCTCCTGTTGAGGCCTAATCAGCGCAAAGTAGAGCAGAAGAATTACTTCTCATGTCTTGATTACAACACTCCTGCCAATACATCCCAAAACGATGTTTGGTTTTTTTTGCAACAATATTACTGTGACTCATATTTAGCTGCTGATCTAATATGACCCCCAGATTCCTTTCCGCAGTACTTTTTCTGAGGAAGTCATTTCCCATTTTGTGTGCGTGCAACTGATTGTTTCTTCCTAGGTGGAGTACTTTGCCTTTGTCCTTATTGAATTTCATCCTGTTTACTTCAGACCATTTCTCCAGTTTGTCCAGATCATTTTGAATTTTAATCCTATCCTCCAAAGCACATGCAAACCCTCCCAGCTTGGTATCATCTGCAAACTTATAAGTGTACTATCTATCCCGTTATTTAAATCATTATTGAAGATATTGAATAGAACTGGTCCCTGTAGGACCCCACACAACACACTCTTCCAGCTTGACTGTGAGCCACTGACAACTACTCTCTGGGAATGGTTTTCCAACCAGTTAGGAACCAACTTTATAGTAGCTCCATCTAGGTTGTATTTCCTAATTTGTTTTAAAGAAAGTCAGATGAGACAGTATCAAAAGCCTTACTGAAGTCAAGATATACCACATCTACTGCTTCTCCCCATCCACAAGCCTTGTTGGTTTGACATGATTTGTTCTTGACAAATCCATGCTGTCTATTACCTATCACATTATTATCTTCTAGGTGTTTACAGATTGATTGCTTAATTATTTGCTCCATTATCTTTCCAGGTACTGAAGTTGAGCTGACTGGTTTATAATTCCCCAGGTTGTCCTTATTTCCATTTTTATAAATTGGCAGAATATTTGCCCTTTTCCAGTCCTCTGGAATCTCTCCTGTCTTCCATGACTTTTCAAAGATAATTGCTAATGGCTCAGAGATCTCCTCAGTTAGCTCCTTGAGTATTCTAGAATGTATTTCATCAGGCCCTGCTGACTTGAAGACATCCAACTTGCCTAATTAATTTTTAACTTGTTCTTTCCCTATTTTAGTCTCATACCCTACCTCATTTTCACTGGCATTCACTATGTTAGGTGTCTAATTGCTACTAACTTTTTCAGTGAAAGCTGAAACAAAGAAAGTCATTAGCATTTCTGCCATTTCCACATATTCTGTTATTGTCTCCCCCCTAAGCAGTAATAGGGATCTATATAATGGAATTTCGGGTGGGGGAGTGTTCAGAAAAAAATTGCATGTGATCACATAATTAAAGGCTAAATCATAATGCACATACAGAATGGAGTGCAGATTAAAGTTGCAGAGGCAACTTTATTTCAGGCATTGACCAACTTTTGTGTGCTTAGCGTTTTAATCTTAACATTCTTATAACCTAGTTTTATTGTATGCAATATTACATAATAGCGATCATAAGATAAAGACCCTGCCCATCAAAGTTTTCAGTCTAAATATCTATAGCACAATAAGTGAAGACGATGGAAACTGGGGAAGGCACATTAAAATGAAAGAACATGCAAGTATTTTGGATATGTAGACATCAGAATGGTTCTGTTTGAACATTTTTTGGTATGTACATATTTATACATGAACATTTCCAGTGACATTCATATTTTGAAGGGGAGACTGTTTAAAGAAAAAATTTAAACTTAAAAAAAGCTTTTATTTACTCACACATTTAATAAGATTTAAAATTTATTGAAGAATATGCACCAAAGAGAACCACAGTAATGCCTGATACCTTATCAAAGAGCTCTTTTGACCACTTAGATTCTCCAGAAGCTCTGCATAATACAGTAGCCCAAGTGTGTATCATTTTTAATGAACCTCTTAGCCTCACCACAGAAATTAGAATTGATTAAAACAGCCACTAGTTCTGATATGCAACTGCAACTGGACCCAAGTTTATAAAGCTTAGCTGTCCTCCTTACGTATCAGGATCTCAAATCTGGCCCATGATTTCTAGTGTTATGCAACTAGATGAAAACGCTTTGAAACTAAAGGGCTAATTACTTCTGGTAATGATATTGTAGCTCCACAGTCCTTGCAGAATATTTTGGAATGGATACATAAGGACAAACAGGGCTTTTCTAGAAATGCTCAGAGTGAGCTGGAATGTCAAGGTGATACTTTGACAGAGTGAGACCTACAATCAAACAAGTTGTACAGAATAACCACAAATACACAGCTCAAAGAAAGTTGTATACCAAAAGTAGTACCCAGGAAGCCTTGCAGAAGAGTAGCACTAGACCTGTGGCGAGAAAAGGTAAATAACGATCTGCTGCCAGTGGCTATCTTTCTAAATTTGTAGACATTCTGCTCCTCACTAGACTCAAAAGTCAATGGGTCATAGAAAGTTAAAAGGCATCTTTTCTAATGTTGACTTTTGGAAGAAATAGTCACAGACAACACTCATTTTTGCCAGCAATGACTTCCAAGCTTCTGGGATACAATTTCAAGGAGCTTTCTTCCAGCCCCCACCTTCAAGGGAACAGACTTAGCAGGGAGCACAGTATAGATTACTAACAGAACTCTACAGCTAACAAGTCTGTTTATTAACTCTACTGTGCTGTAGGGAAACACTATTCTTCAGTCAGGAGTAAGCCTGATTCAGCTATGTATGGGTCAGTGAATCAGTGTAACACAAAGAATCGTAGAAGATTAGGGGTGGAAGGGACCTCAGGAGGTTATCTATTCCAACCCCCCTGCTCAGGACCAACCCCAACTAAATCATCCCAGCCAGGGCTTTGTCAAGCCACACCTTAAAAACCTTAAAAACACTGCTAATTTAGGAGTAAATATTCATTATAAGTCATGCTGCTTGAAGGATGAGAGACTGAGATGCCAAATCTAAGAGGTCTCAAGCTTTCTTCTTTAGTTATCAGCATGCAACTTCAAACTTACTCAGAGGGCTTAAATCAAAGCTTAAACCAGGAGACCCAATCTTAAACAAATTGGATGAGGAAAAATACTGGATAACACCAGTTGCAGTCACTGGAGATAGCTGTACCCTAAGATACTCAGTCATTTTCAGCTGGTTCCAAATTGTGTTGAATTGTCATGTGACCGTGATAACATTAGTACTCACTTAAGGAAGAGAAACCATCCTACTGTGAAGAGCCCTAAATGTGCTCAACAGGAGTCTACAGCTCTGAAATTTGATAACTGGGGAATTAACTGGATAAGCCTCAAGGTTAGAAGATGACCAGATCTGGATGTCTGGCAAAGCTGGTGATGTGTCTTGATCTCTAATTTGTTAAATATTAAATTTTGCTGAAGGTTATTTAAAGAGAAAAAGAGAAGACCCAGAACCCAAACATTTTTGGTCAAACAATTTTTCAGTTTTGTCCAAAAAAGAGAAAAAGTCAGTTCTCAGCAGTATTTGGTCAAAGATTTTCAGCTGTTGGTTGCTGAAAACCAAACTATTTTGGAGATTAAATAAAACCGACAAACCACCTTTTCCAATCTGCTCTACTGGGGTTTCCAGGTACTACCATAATACACGCAATATTTATGACATTTTCCTCCTGTCAAGCTTAGGAGTATTGGACCACTGAGCAGCCCTATATGATGTAGTTGAACTTTGGCTTACTGGGAGTTCTGGTTGACTGAAGTTTGTGAAATTGGTGTTTCTCTGTTTATGTTACCCTACATTTCATTCTCAGGTTAAATTATTCCTGATACTTTCCTAACTCATGGGGAAGTGTTGCCCTTGTTCTAATTAATGCTGACCTTTCTGATGAATACTATGTTACCTTTTATGGTTGTCTGTCTTAGCATTGTGTCTCATTAGTTTCTAGCTTTTGCACTCCTTCCTTACCCAGTATGATGCCTCTTGAAAGAAAATTACTTTTTGCCATATAAGGAGGGTGTGTATGTGTGTGTGAATAAGTCCATACCATAGAGCAGGGCATATTTGTGGGAGGAAATTCTCTGAAGTCAGAAAGTTCTAAAGAAAATTCTTAAGAGCTTTTTCCCTGGGATCCCCTGGACGCTCAAATATAATATTGTTGTGCTTTCTTTCTCTTCCTCTCTAAAAACAGTATTTCCTCAGATTACTTAAAGCATAAAAAATGTAATTACTGCTCATACAACTTCATAGATTTTCTTCTGCTGTGCACGTAGTGCACTACAGAAATCCATTTAGCCAATAAGGCTCACCAGAGAGCCCTTTACAAGGCACACCGGACTATCATTACTTATGTTAAATTTGATGTCCTCTTACCAGCAGCACAAATTTACCCCAGAGATTAGAACATTGGCATAATTTCAGGAGTGAACAGAAGCCTTGAAATAGAGCCAATACTTAAATATACTTTCTTCTCAATTTAAGTAGGCTTATAATTAGAACTTTTTCAACTATATTTATTTTATTTACTGAAGTGTTAATGATACTGTTTATGGAGGTATTGGACAATGGTAATATCCCCCCATATATTCATGTTGTTTGTATTTAATTTATAATTTTCACTTGTGTAGGGAGGCAATGTCTCCCCTAATACATGTAACTCATTGGGCATTGGATAAAGTACTTAGGTCACTGCGCCTGATTCTCATCTCACACTGGTGTTAATTAGGAATAACTCCATTGAAGTGACTGGTGTCATGCCAATTTAATGCATGATGATCTAGTGAGATCAGAATCAAGTCCACTAGTGATGCATTCAGAGCTGGCCAGAAAATGACTATTCCATTTCATAACAACTTTTGAGGTTTTGAACTTTGTTTTCATTCTGCAGTGGAACGAAACCCAAATCTGTCTTACATTTTCATGAATTGTGTCAAAATGTGCATTTTCAGATCACAAAAGGTCAGCTTTTTCATTTGCTTCTCTCCGCCCCTGGGACTGGAAAGTCCATCCTGGACCTCAAGTCTTCCCATAAAAAAAGTTTTGTAAAAAATCATCATTATGTTTTCATAACAGTTTTTGGTTTCAGTGGAAAAAACATTGAATTGAAAATGTTCCAACCAGCCCTGTTGCATTGTGAACATATCACATGCAGAGAAGCAGCAATAGGTTCAGATAAAAATAAAAGCCAATCCAAACCCTTCACCTTGTCCTTGTACCATCTAACCAGATCCTTTTCTGTGACTTGACTATGCTTATATTTTATTTTTACTTGCCTCTACAGTTGAATTCCAGCTGGGGTTGGAAGAGCCAAATTACTCTAAGAAAGGCCATCCTTGCTATTTTCCATCCGTATTGGGATCCTTAAGAAAGCCTGGTTTCATGAAATCGCCAGTCAGTTGGGTCACAGCTTAGGGTGCTACGTTGCCAGCAAAAGCAAGAGGTGCCTCTTTCCAAGTGCAGAAAGACCATCACCCTTTTCAACTCTCTGGTGCAAGGAGACACATTGGGGCTGAACCTCACATAGCTTCATTTATACCAGCTGAGGGGATGTCCCTTTAAGCACTGGTTCTGTATGCTGGTGTGTACCTTAATGGGGTGTGGAATTGAGGGCTGTGATTACTGCCTGATGCTGGTGGATGGTGCTGTTGGGAATCAGGGATTAAGAATTTTTCTTTTGGTCATTGCTTCAGAACAACTGTTCTAAAAATGTACTGGACTGGAAATGATCTGTGCAAGTCCATTGGAGTGTTTCTCTGCAATGGGAAGTCACAAAACACTGAGCCTGGAAGCCTGTTTGTTACCTAATGTATTAGATTATTTTTTAAAATATCTTTGAGGTTAGTGAATGTTAATATAAAAATTCAATAGCTTCACAAAAATCTATAGAAAAATGCATAGTTTATCAAACATACAACAAACCAAAGCAAAAACAATATTCCCCTGCCCTCGCACCACAACCAACTACCAAAAGAAGACACTCCATTGCACATGCAATTCTCTTCCTGCAGAGAGGATAAGAGGACAAACCATATGTGACAGATATTAGCCATGTCAGTTAATGTACTACTTAAAGATGTTCATATACTATGGCAATGTGTGTGGTAAAAGAACCTAGATAGAATAGATCAGAAACACAATAGCGGTACAATACAATTTCTCTAGCTCAGGAACAAGCGATACATGTAACTTGAATAGTGTAGACATGGATATATGGAATGATTAAACTCCCCAGTACAATGGGTACAGGATAAATGGTACCTGTTTAATCATAATAGTGGCACTGGGATGTTCAAGAGTTAGTTTGGTATTTATAAATATAATCTGGGGCAGGTTAGGTAAATGAATCTTCATTTCATTTTCAAGATCAGGCAAAACAGCAACAGAAAAGGGTGCAAAACACATTTGTCAAATATTTCCTAGGAGGAAAAGTCAGCTAAAGCTTTGTGTCATTTTGAAATGGAATGTATGACCTGATAATTGAAAGCTATCCTGTAAAAGCATTTGATATCAATACAGTTTACTAAACAAAATTACTATTATTAGTGGGTCACAATGAGAGAGTATCCAACATCTACACATTTAATTTCAGTGATTATAATTTACACATGATTTATTACCCCAGTGCAAAGTACAGCTGTAAGGATCACAGAGATGACTCAGGATTTTTCCAATGCCCATTTTTTTCGTTTCCCAAAATTATGGTTTCCTCTAGTCCCCAAGATCACAGTATGCTCTTCCCATACACTCATCCCAAATGCACTGGAGTAAATGCAGGAAACTGAATTATATCTTTGTTTCTAATCTGAGGTTCAGCATCCACTTTGTTCTTAAATAGGAAGTTTTACAAGAGCTCTAATGAAGGATACATATGTAATACCTTTTTTAAGGCAAGGCAGTAGATACAGACTATGAAAAGGGTATGGATATGACATAGATTTATTCAAGTGATTTGAACCTGTTTAATTATAGTTTTCCCATGATTTCTAGTAAGGCCAAGGCAGATTTAGGACCTTATTCCTAACACTTAGGCCTGATTCACATTTATAGTGAGGCCTTTTACACAGTAATGTCATCGTAAAAAAAGGGCATGAAAGTGGGATTGGCCCATTTCACTGATAGAGTGATGTAAAAGGGTCTCAGTGTAAATGAAAACCAGGTCTTTGTATGTTTAAAAATGTAAAAATTAGGATGTTTGCTATCTATATACAATAAAGGCTAGATTGTACTGAGTAGTATCTTACTCTGTAAAGAGTTCCATTGACTTCAGCAATAAATTTACAGCCCAATCCTGTAAATATCCTTGTGGCAGAGCTTAGCCACCCTTAGAGTACTCCTTTGTGTCGGTGCAGGATGTTGCCTTTACCTTTGGCTTCTGCATCTCCTACCATCCACCTGCCTCTGGCGTCAGGTCTTCTGTGTCACAGCCCTGTGGCCAGGTAACCTTCTGGGGTATCAAACAAGTCCAAACAAAAGTTCAAACACAACTGAATAGTTCTCCTGGCCTCTTGACATAGGTGCTCCTGCACCCCCTATCTTGAAGTGGTTTCCATCATATACAGGGTTTACAGTTTGGTTCAATGTCCCTCAGCACCCCCACTTTAAAAATTGTTTCAGCACCACTGCCTCGTAGGGTACTGAAGACTTCTTGTCTCTACTTACAGACCCTATCTCAGGGCTTCCCCTTCCTTGCAGGAGCCTACACTGCCCCTATAGTGCACTATACCCGTTATTTCTGTCAGCACACCCGAACCCTAGGCTTTTTTCAGCCAGAGATACCAGTCTCCTTTGCTATCTCTCTCTCAACTCAGCTCCTTCAGTCTACTTGTTACGGCTTAGTTCTGCCTCCACTGACTGGGAGTCAATTAGCTACTCACTTCCTTGAGGTATAAAGCATGACTAATTGGCTGCATTTGCTGTCAGGTGACGGGGGGTTAAGCCCCATCACTGTCTCATAAACTGACTTCCAAATTACCTCAGTGGGAGAGGGGTTTGTGGGGCTCTTGCAGGATGAGTCTCTTAGAATGCAGCTGTGAAATCTCTCATTTCTCTATCTAGTAATGTCAATCACTTATTTCTGGGCCCATATTTGTTGTTGTCTGTTGCTTAAATAAGCTTTTCCATTTTTCAGAGTAATCATTTGAAATCTTTCACTATCTTGCTGAGTGGCATGATCAATGCACAAAACGTGGTATTGTTAATTTCAGAAGCTTTAGCTGATGCAGGATTATGGTAACTCCTCAATGACTTTGAATCATTTATACTGTATTTTAATCTGCAGTAACAATTTTGTTTGAAGATATATGTTCTCCTTGTTATGTTTTGGCTTCCAATCAGGATTGCATAAGATTTATTAATTACTGTTGCCATACACAATTTCTTCCCCATGGAATATTGATCCCCATTTATGCTCTTTTGGGAATTATAATTAACTTGTCCATTTCCCTGTCTCTCTCTCAGTCCCCCTTCTCCCTCCAAAAATACCCTTTTGGATTATAAAGCAAGTGGTCTTCAAAGCTTACAGATTTGTGCAGACAACAAAGCTAACATCACCTTGACTATCACTGCACAAATGCTTGCAACTTAACAGTGTTTTGGTCTGATCTGTTAGTTCCCGATTAAAAAAAAATCAACCCAGTTCAAGACTTAAGCCTATGGCCTTTAAAACATGCTTAAATCATATTGGAGTCAATAAGACTTAAGCACATACTTAAAGATAAGCATCTTTATCTTTAAGCATGTGCTTAATACCATACTGAATAGAGAAGGACTGAAACACATGCTTAAGTAATTTCCTGAATTTCTGCCTTGTTCTGTATTTTTCTGAAAATAATGTGGGTCATTGTTACATTTTTAATAAATGTAGAAACTTCTAAGGTGGCATAAAATTTCATTCAGGTTGATGTGTTGGTGTCAAAGTGCCAGAAGAATAGGTTTCCATCCTCTACTTTAAAACTTTTCTGTCCCTGGTTGTGCAGAAGTAGAACCCACTTTCCTAATTTTACACAAAGACTCTGGTGCTATGCACATGTAAATCAACAGCAAAACTCCCCTGGAGTACCGTGGTGCAAGATCCTCTTCTTACAGCAAATTCTTCTTGTTTGACATTGAAACACCAAAATAAGAAATATGTGCTTGTATATTTCAAAATCTGAAATCTTATTTAAAAATGCCATATGGAGCAGGCACCATTATTTACAGCTAAAACAAGAAAAAGGGAAGAATTTCTGCCTGGCTGTTATAAATATGCATCCTGATTTTTCAGCAAATTGAACAGAGCTGTGGTCTAACTCTCTCTCTCTCTCACACACAGCCTTTGTCCAGTCTAATAGTCTCGTATAATACATGATACATAACCAGGTATTTTTTCTCCTTAGAAACAGTTTTTATCAACAGTAAACTTTTAATATATTATAATGTACTAAATTCTCTCTCTCTCCTCCAGATTTAGTGTAGGGCCTTCAATGTGATTAACAGTGAGGAAGAGTTAAATATTATTTGTAAAACTAAAGGTGTAGAAATATCCAGTGGCTCAGAGATGAAGGTAGACAAATTCAGAATGGAAATAAGAGGCAAAATGTAGGCAGTGAGGATAATTAACCACTGGAGAAATTTACCAAAGAGTGTGATAGATGCTCCATCACTGAAATCTTTAAATTGAGATTAAAGGTATTTCTAAAAAATGTGCTTTAGTTTAACCAGAAGTTATGGGTTTGATGCAGGATTTACTGGGTGAGGTTCTACGGGCTGTGTTATTATTCAGGTCAGATTAGATATTCACGATGATCCCTGTGGCCTTAAAATATACAAGTTCATAATTAATGCAATGGGCCTGATTCACCACTGTGTCACTCTAGTTTTACAGTGAATCAGCTCCATTAATTTTCATGTGTGCAATTCTCTGCACTCTGATTGGTTGTGAGTGTTGGACTCTTAGTGCTTCCTAACTGCTCCACGCTGCTCCTAACTGCTCTGCACCATAGCAGCATCACTTCCTCAAGTCTTAAGTTCATACATGCTTCTGTCTGGCAGCTGCTCCCAAACACGTGGTCACCATATAGAAAACCACTTCTGATAAAACTTGCAGATGATGCAAAGATTGGTGGGATTATAAATAATGATGAGGACTGGGTAGTTATACAGAGCACTCTGGATTGCTTGGTAAGATGAGCCTAGTCAAATAAAATATGTTTTAATACAACTAAATGCAAGGTCGTACATTTGGAACAAAGAACACAGGCCAAACCTACAGAATAGGGTGTTGTAGCCTGGAAACCAGTGAATCTGAAAAAGATTGAGGAGGTGTAGTGGACAAGTGACTCAGCATGAGCTCCAAAAGCAATGCTGTGGCAAAAAAGGAAAATGCAATAGATAAACTGGGAAGTAGTGAGTAGGAGCAGAGAGAAAATGCCTCACAGTGAAGAAGATCAAAAAGAAGATTGAGGGGTGAGTTTATTATAATATATAAGTACCTTTATGGTGAGGAAATACCAGGAAATAAAGGGCTCTTCAATCTAGCAAAGAAAGGCATAACAAGGACCAAGAGGTGAAAGCCAGACAAATTCAAACTAAAAATAAGGCATACATTTTTAACAGTGAGGGACCAAAAACGAGACCATTATATCATCTAGTGTGATCCGCTACAGGCCACAGAATTACATCTAATTGCCCTTGTATGGAGCCCCATAACTTGAGTTTGGTTTAAGCATATCGAAGGGAAGTGGTAGATTCTCCAGCTCTAGATTATCTAATGGTCTCCCAAAGGTTTCTGTAATGGCTTCTCATACTGTCTGTACTGAACTCAGTGTAGGATAACTTGGTGTAATTCTATGACCTGTGTTAGATGAGAAATCAGAGTTGATGATCTAATGGTCTCCTTGCTCAGGGAGTGTTTTCCATCATTTGAGATGGAGACTATATGGAAGATAATGCCAACAGGGCTAATATGACCTTTAACACATACCTGAAGATCTGAGGGAGATCTTCTAGCCTATTCTATTCCACCTTTGGTTTGCCCATCACAGCGCCTCAACTGTTTCCTCCATTTTCCATCCCCTTTTCCTGAGTTCTGCAAGGTTTGGTTCTTCTCTACTCTTGTTAACTGTAAGGAGAATATGGGCTTTAAAGTCCAGGAAAGTAACCGACCTTAACTCCAGTGGGAGATCCAACATCCCAAAAGTGGAGCATAGATAAAATATATGCCTGAAAGGTCTTTAATTTGAAAAGTTACTATATAACTCTTACACCATTTTTAACAATCTTATCACCTGTATGATAGTTGTACAGATCCAGTTTTTAATAAGTGAAATATGAATATACAAACTAAGGTTTTAGAGATGAGGTACTCCAGAAACTTGTAGTAAATCCCTCTGAACTGAGGGATTTGGAGGAAGAGGGACCTGGATCAAAAATCTCTCTAGTGTGGGGTTTGAAAAACTCAGCCCAATCATTTGCCAAGCCAGATACCACTTTTCACTGTGCAAAATTTTAATGTGACCAACAAAATTTTTCAAAATTCAACCTCAACCTGTTTTTGCCCATGACTGTCTCAAAATAAACATGAATTCTTGCGAAATTCATCATTTGGCAAAAATAGTTTGAAGGTTAGGTGTGCCCTGTGTATACATTAATTATTAATGGTCCCAGTTATCTTTGCTCACACCAGTTGTATATTCAGCCCCTAATAATAATAAGTTTCATACTGACCTAAGGGGAGTTACTTCTGATTTACATCAGTGTGAGGAGGAGAATCAGGTCCAATATTTTTTATTCTGACATTTTTAGGAGTTTTTACTGCATTCCTCCATAGAACATTCCATTCTTCTCCTTTGTTTTGATATTTAAGTCATGTTCTTGCTAGTGATTAATGACTGGGTCTTGTGGTCAGTTTATCTAGTTTATCTCTCAGAAATACATATCCATTCATTATAGACTGTAGAATAAAATATGATTGGGACTCTACTCTGCTTAATTTCTTTCTGTTGGTATTTGTTTAGTTCCACTAGTACCTTTCACTTTTTTAAATAGGGACTTTAATTGTAAGTACATGGATGCTTCAGTCTATGGAAGAATAATTTAATTGGTGAATCAGTAATTCTCCTTTAATTTTGTGTTTCTGCTCAGTAATTGCAATTGAAATTATCCTTCTAGCCCCTTAATGGTTTGTCTTTGTTTTTAGTCAACAGATATCCCCACAGTGCATGGGATACCACTTGTAGGACTGATGCGGAGATTACAGTGATGGATGAAAATATAATAATATAGATAGATATTTAATCTTTGTACTTTTTCCTCCTGGGAGACCATGGCACAAAACCCTTGCTGTGGCCAACCAGTGCAGAATGTGATCTGTGAGGTTGGAGAGTGTATAGCTGACTCTTTGGTATAAAGTGAAGCAGGCTGGTGAATCCTCTGAACTGTGCAGGCTGCCATGTTCCCTATAGACCAAAGGTGGCATAGGAGCCATTCTTGGCAGCTGCTCTGTGCTTCTGTAGGTGATCCTTAGTGTCTAGTTACATTAGATTAGCTTTAGGGCCATGGCAAAAGGCAGCCCTACTATAAGGGAGAAGCTGTATGCAATTCCTTTGGAGAGTAAGAGAGGTGGGATGTGCCATTTCAGACTTTTATTTACAATTGTTTTTCTCTTTGGAAATATAATGTATTAGGTATCATGGGGTTAAAATTAAGCAGTGGTAGCAATCATGTAAAATTCATAAGCACAAGGTCTGTGACAAATTGTAACAGTAGTAGGTTACTGTTGTCTCAGCAGGAAGCAGCTTTGAAATGAGTCAGGGGTTGTCTTGGTGGGCAGCTTCTCAGTCCACCATGCTGCTTTTGGGGTGGAATTATGGGAGGGAGCCATCTTGTGTGTGCAGAAAGTGGGAAGGGAGTGAGACAAATATCCCCAGGAATGCTGCCTGATGAAGAAAAGGCCTGAGTGGGGTTTATACAAAGAGCCCCTCTCACTTTGGAAAAGGGCATCCTGCAAGCAGGGATCCAAGAAAATGCAGTGCTGCAGGGAAGTCTCCGTAGACACCTGTAGATCTATTTTTGAGCGCTTCAAAGAAATGTGAGAGTCATGGTCAGAATTGCTGAGACATTTTGAGAGGAACTGGAGCTAGGATATTAGTTTATCTAGTTAAATGTGTACTGTAGATATAATAAAGACCAGAACCTGTAATGTGAGAAGCTGAGGCAGAATTCCTAAGAAAGAGAGTATTGTTTGGCTGTATAGTAGCTACAGGAAGAAAGGCAAATAACTGAAATTGGCTATGGTTATGTCTATTCCATAGGGTTGAGAACAATCTGATTATCTGAAAGCTTTTGACTGGCCAGAAAGATCAACTGGGGACAAAAGTTGGATTGATTATCACTTGCTACAGAAAAAGAAGATAGACCATACTGACTTCCTACATAATTAACTAGCTGGAACTCTGGCAGACATGCATGTAATTACTGCTCATGCAAGTTTCTTACCCAAGAGCAAAAGTGGAGACACATTGACCAGCTCTTTGGTGATGTAAACCTTTGAAGTGCTGATAACCTTTTATTCCAATGACAAGAACATTTATATTGATTATTATATTTTAATTACTCGTGTTTGAAATAAAATATTGATACAACCCTATTGTATGTGCAGCATTTAGCAGATCCATTGAAATGTCTGCAGGAGCTGTGTCATACAAATAGACCGCCATCCAGGTTTCAAATTACTATTTTTCTATGTATGCTGCGTTCTGTATAGCCATCTGTTGGTTAAATATATATACAAAGGAATTTCACGGATCTATCTTTGTCCTTTATGCAGCTCAGTTTTAACACAGTGGCGATCACAATTGATAGGAAGACAAATGTACTGATAATCTATGTTATTTTTATAGAAAACATATGACTTAACAACTTGAGCCAACTTATGGTTTTAATGGAAAAAATGTGTGTCCAGGCCAGGCATTTCCAGGGCCAGATCTCCCTGCTACCATGCAGAAGTGGCCCTAATATCAGAAAAGCATAGGGAATGAAGAGCAAGTACGCAGCTTGACCCTCTGGGATCTGCCTCATTTCATTATAGTACTAACCCATTCACTTCTGCAGGTCTTATCTGTATGTCAAAAGCAAGTGATCTGGCCTTTTTAGCATTACACACAATGGCCTGCTGTGCTCTGTAATATTCTCGTAATCTGGCTCATCTTTTATAAACTTTGTTGTAAACTGAAAAATATTTCCTTTCTATGAGTGTAAAAGGGAATACCATGTTCCCTCCTCAAGTTTGATCCTTGTGTCCATCTGTGACTGTGTTCTGGGATTTTATTTCCATTATTGATCTTGTAAGGAAAAATATCTAAAAAGTGATATCTGCCAATGCAAATATTTCAGTGGATCACAGTACAAAATGGTCAGTGCTTACCTTCCCCTTAACCTGAGCAGAAGCTTTCTTGAATAAATTGTTTGCATAACCCTGCAACAGTTTCTATATTTACTTTCTATTTTGTTGTAAGGAGCATTATGACTTTTGAACTTTCTATGATTATTAAATCCCTCTTAAATTAGTATTCTGCTTGTAATCAAAGAATTCAAGGCATTATCTCCAGGAATCAGCATAGCTAGCACTGGTTTGTAGTAGCTAAAGACCATAATAACAGTGTGTGAAGATAAAGTGCATTTATTCAGCATATGGCAGACTGCAGAAGATATACCTTCTGCACATTGCCAATTCAAGGTTGGATCTTAAATGAGGTGCTAGAAAAATCTCATCTTCCTGGCAGAAAGGTCTTTCTTTTTTTTGACAGTGTCAGATATATTCATCTCAAAGTAAAAACCATTTTTCCCAAAAATGAATTCTTAGGTTTATTATATATTATTCTTTTATAATGTCTGAGAAATATATGAGCAGAGAAACCAAGGCCGTATTGTTATGGGGCATTGTTATGATTGCATGTTCATTCTTGAATTTGACATTTTCTTACTTGAGCACAAATCTATGGAGATCTTAATGTTGGACAAACATAGTTTTTACATTTAATTATTAACAACAGTGAGAAGGGCTTCTGTTGGGTGGAGCAGCACAGAGGGTCTATTTCAGTTTGCTGCTGCTAATATTTAGTCTTTTTTTATACTCTAGTGTGCTCCTCTGTAACCTCTGCAAAGCTCCCGTTAACTTTAATGGGGGACATTCCTCACATAATCTTCCTCTATTGACTCTACCCTATCACATTCGCTCCTGCTGGCACCCCCTATGATTTCTACAATATTTCACTCTGCTAACTTCTTAGGAGGGAGAAGGGCAAAGGTCAATAGCATGCTACTCTTCTCAAAGGTTCCATGGTAGATAGCAAATCTGGTCTTCTTACAAGGGGTTTTTGGGGGATCAACAAGCAGAAGCTGCCATCCCTACAATCCCAGTTAATCTTTTGTGGTGGAGTGGGGTAAATTACCCTCTTCCATATTCTATAGCAGAGAGGTCACATATCATCTTGCTAGGGAAACTCTAGGGCTTGTCTTGGGAAAGGTGACATACACAGAAAGGTCCTGATTCTTCTCACACTGGTTTACAACTCCAGTGCAACTCCATTGATTTCAGTGGAGTTATTCTCCCTATTTACACCTGAGGGAGAAAAAGATCGGGTCCCCAGGTTTTTCCCGACTGTCTCAGAGATAACATACAAAATGCAGCCACTCATGCTGTAAGAACATGTCAAAATGGCTTCTGTTGACCTTAGGGTGAGCAGATAGCAAGTATGAAAAATTGGGACACTTCTTTTTTCGGGGTGGGGAGTCATAAAAGACAAAAGAGTTGCATATATAAGGCAAAGGCCCTAATATCAGGATGGTCTGAACAATATCGGGAAGTCTGGTCACCCTAGTTGACCTTCCTGAGAACAGGGGGCATGCCAGTCTCGCTGGGATGCCGTGTGATTTCACCCAGCTCACCTTCCACCATGTGACTACTCCCAGCTTGAAACTTAGAATGGCAGTCTTCACATTTTCATGACCATCTACAGAGTACAAAAAATGTTAATGCCATTGGCAGCAAAAATTTCATAATATAGCTTGCATGTTTGCGGGACCTCAGCAAACTCATAAGTAGGCAAGATTTAAGGCCTTTGCTTTCAGGTTTAACTTGGCTTTGGACCTGTAGAGGACTACAGGGTAGAATAAAGCAGAAATTCTAGTTCAACACTACTAACAGAATCCTCAGCTACTCAGTTATGGCAGCTATACGGCTGGCAGCAGTGGAGTGGATCAAAGGGACCCTCATGGGCTGAGTTTTGTCCCCCACCGTTATAAATTTTCCAGTGAATATTCCATGCAGTTGTACTGCTGAGATGCTGATTAGAGCAATCTTGGCAGTATGTTTCAAGTAGTTTTTTCACATAACAGATACATGAGCTACGCTTTGAGGTATTAAGTGGATTTGGTTACCAGGTTATTGCCAAGTATTTTAGTGGTACCCACAGGTACCAAGAGTGGAAGAGATTGGCATTTCTGTACCTGCCCATCACAAGTGATTACTAGTTTTTTTTCTAGCTTGTGCAAAATAGCTCCTGACCCAGGGCAGGAGTTTAACTACATAGAAATAGAATTAACAGTCATTTAATAGACACAGGAGGAGTTAGAGATCAAGTAAGAGAAAAATTTCTGGTCCCATGCCAAAATAACCATACTACATGGACTTCATATACACAAGGCATTTCTTTCAGAGTCTCATTCAAATGCCATACAAATAATATTATTTCTCTAAACCCAAGAAGAAAACTTGTATGCATTGAAAGCATGGTAGGGTCCCCTTACTATAAAAGGAAAGTCAGGAAAATGTAGCTTTTAATTTTTTATTTATATTTCCTTAATAAATTAATTTGTTCCTTTGACTCAAAATTATCAAATAGACACAGCATTAAATGCAGGGTAGCCTCTTTTCACAAAGGTGGAGAGTAGAGTAGAGTGCTAAACATGGTAACTGGCCAAATTCCACTTTGGATAATTGCATTCTGTCTCTATAAAATAGATAGTAGAGTCCTAAACTGAGGAGCACTGTGTAGTGCTTTTGTACGCTGTTAAAAAGTCTTTTCATTTCCTGATAGAGTTGGCTGTGTTCCATGGGGACAAAGTGATTAATGTATTCCAAGGATAGCTTACTGGACTAAGAGCAAGGAGACATAGGATGAAATTCTGGCCAGGTCCTGGAAAAAATTACCTTTGACTTCAATAGGGTCATGTGGCCTTGTTCTGCCCCATACCTGACATGGAACCTTAGGCAAATCACTTAACTTCTGTGTATCAGTTTCTTGATATTTAAAATGAGGATAACACCATTTATCTTCTTTTGTAAAGTGCTTTGAAAACTAAAGATGATGAGTTCTATAGAAAACCTAAGTTTTATTATTATAAGCACGGTCTATATTAAATATAAAATTATTAATATTTAATATTACTATTAAATATTATAATTTAATAACAAATTATTTTAAGGTTGCCCAGCACTTTTCCAGTTGTTTATATTGTTTTCAGTTGCTTATTTCTTACTGTTTGTCCTGAAATTTTCTATGCAGGGTGTCTCCCTCAGACTTAATTGTTCCGGGAAATTTCAGCTGAAATGGCTCAGATTTTTCCCACAACAAGGTTAAGGAAAAATACATTGTTTTGCCCATGTTAAAAAATTCTTACAACAGTTTAAGTTAAGAATCTCAGGTGTCTCTGTGCTTTGGAAAAGACACAACATTTGTCAGGGAGATTGCTTTGGTGTCAGGAGTATGCTGTTTGCCATTCCTGTGAAAATCTGTCCAAATCTGGTCAGGCTAGGGACTGTAAATTTCAGTTCTCACATGCACAGTAAAAACTAGTTAGATTTTGGGAGCTAACTTCTTTGAAGATTCCATCTGCACTAGGCATGCTCAGTCCCAGGCCTACAGGAGCTGAGAAGCACTTTCCCTGCAAATGCTCCTCCTGGCAGCATGTGACTGTTGTGGCACTGGAAGAGGAACTGACAGCAGTTAGACTGTATCTCCTGTGCTCTCACTGCTTCTCCTGTTGGTGCATCGGAAGTGAAGAAGAGAAGGAGGGGTAGCCTAACTGGAATGCAGAGGATAAAAATTTCTTCCCAGAGAATGAGGAACACACAAGAAGTGGTTAGCTGGGAAAAATTTGGGTTAAGTGACTTGCCTTGCATCATATAGGAACACTGTGGCAAAGGGAGGGCTATAATTCAATTATCCAGAATGGCATTCATATTCCTTAACCATGACACCATCTTTTCTCTTTCTGCAATCCCCTGCATCATTCATTACCTGCCTTCCAACGTCAGCAACACATGATGCTGGTATCCTACATAGGACAGCCCCAGTACGTAACCTTGATTCAGCCCCAGTATACTCAGTGCACCGAATGAAAAAATAGCACGTGATCATGTAAATAAAGACTACCATGATGCATACACCCAAGGGGGCCAAATGAAGTTTGCACAGGTAGTGTAGTTCTGAGCCAAGTGTGACACTGGAATGAGAAATAGACAATAATCCTGATCCCAGCTAATTGTTCTTCTCCTTCTCTCTTCCCTCCCTTTTCTTCACATTTTCTTTCATTTAACTTTCCTGTTCATTCGTCAAAAAATTTTCTTTTACAACTGCCACCGATTTCTTGTTTCATTGAAGAAAACTACTGGTGTTCAACAATTGCTGGAAAAAAGTGCTGGATGTGAGCCATTATTTTCAATAGAATTCACAGTGGCTGGTACCACAACCTATTGTAAAATCTGGAGAAAAATGCATACAATCCTGCAAACAGTGAGAAACTGATGTTAGGTACCATGTCTGCCTGTTTGCATATCGTATGTTAGTAAAACACAAAACATATACAGGAAAACTCAAACTCATAGGTATACATAATCACTCAACCCACTCTTTTATGCAGAATTATAAGTAATTGCATTCACCGTTACACAGAGCATTCAGAAAAGTTTCAAAACTAGCCATAACATCATCCTCTGAGAGGCATGCAACAGTGAAACATGTAAACAAAAGCTTGGCCAGCACTCTATAATAAAAGAGGAAGGAGGCTGCACTCTAAGGAAACATCTTTAGTATATATCCCAGTGATAAACTAACCCCATGTCACAATAACAACCAAAGTTACATGATCATATGCAGAGAACACAATGCCAGGTGTATTCGGGGAAATAGATCTAAGAATTAACCAACATGGTGAAAATTAGAAGAAAATATTCCTATTGCCTACTTGGAAAGCATGCATAGGCAACAGACAATATAATGAACAATAGTGAGGCCAGAGCCTCATCAGATTTCAGGTTCAAGAAAATTATGTGTTGGGTAGAACCCCCTTCTCTTAACCAAACAAACAAACAAAATCCCTGACCACTCTGTCATCAGAGTGGTTAGCAGTACTTAGGCTATTTAAAGCAATATACAATGATGGTGAATTATGTCAGCCAAGTGCAACAATGATTAGTAAGTAAACTGAGAAGTGATGCAGTGGTGATATAAGCTAACCTCATGCCTCTTGAGAGATCTCCAGCTGTATTACAACTAACCATCCTATTAAAAAAAGTCTTGCAGTGAAACTTAAGTGCTATCTGTGGTGTATTAATAGTTCAAGGTTATGATTGGGTGATAATAGGAGCAATAAAGGATGTCATCTCATCTCATCTCATCTCATCTCATCCAGGAAGTACTTAACACAAACTACAAGAAGATGATAATGTGTAACACAGTGAGTGCCAAAAGAAATCAGAAATGTACACAAACCTAGCATGCTAGGCAGCTGATACACGACATGCAGATAGTCTCTGTCCCAGAGAACTTGCAATATAAATAGACACGTGGATGGGTGATGAGGTGTATCTTTAGGTAAGTGATTGAGAAGTTAAGTTGGCATATGTTTTGTTAGTTCCAAGTCTTTTGTGTAAAGTGGGCTTTTTAACTCCTTCGTTACCTTTTTTATTAACGTTGAGGAGAGGCCTTGTTTGAAAACACTTTTTGTAACTATAGCTATTCATACGCGGAGAGGGATCTTATATGTAACCACCCCTGGTGGGTGGTTATTCTTGGCTTCCGTGGTATCTCCGTGCCACCAGCTCTGGCAGGGAGTGCAGTGGGTTGCCAAGAAAACCCTGGAGAGAGGACTGCTTCTCCCAGGCCAAGGGCAGGCTCAGTATCTCCATTGCCTGACAAGCAAGTGGGAGAGAGAGAAGACACTAGTTCAGGTGATAGTGGCCTTGCCAGCTCTCTGGAGTTATTGCAGCACGTGGCTGGATTGCCACCAGCATGCCCGCTCAAAGGAGGAAGCAGAGAGAAAGAGGAAGATTGAAGTGAGGATGGTTGACAGATTAAGACCAGGGAGTGAGCTACCCTAGCCAATGAGGAAGCTTCTCATGGTAGGCTAACCCCCCAGAGGAGCATATTGTGAGGACAGAAGATCCCCGAGCCAGTCACGGAAGGGAGGACAAGCTTTTTGGTGAGTTTGAGAGTCCCATGCCTACATGCAGGGGCAGCCCTGAAACATGGCCTCTGGTACTTGGCAGCAATCTTCCTCAACTTTTCCAGTCCCTGTTCATGGTAGCCCTCAGTTTATAGGTTGCAGCTGGGATAACTCCCAAGCAGTTTAGGACTAGTTTAGTCCCTTTACACTTTAGCTAACGTGGTTACCACATGGCAAGAAATATTTCTTGTTGCTAGATCAGGAACTCCTTCCTGCTTTAACCAATATTTGGGTTTTATAGGAAAAAAAATTGTGGTTTAGGGTTTTTAGAAATATTTCTTATATAGTCTATGTCTATTCCATGAGTCCCTCTATGGGGAGCGAGACCTCAGAAGCAGTGTACTTTTGATAGAGAAAAATACTACATGGCCAACACAGGAGAATGGGGACCTTGACCAAGACTGTCAGGACCTTCCTACAACTGCTGAGGGAACCAGGCCAGGATCTAAACCTGAGGATCATCCACGTGATGGTGTCTGAGTGCATCAACCCTTGGTTAGACAGCCAGAACCATTGTTTTGGAGATAGCGATATAACTTGCTGTCTGCTACTACCAAGTACACCACCCTCCCCAGCCTGCCAGGGCCCCAATGTAGTAACATACCACGAGGACATTCAAGTCTAATTTCCTTTGGTATAAATCATGGCATTGGGCACCGGTGACCTTAAGTCTATTTGTTTGTGTTGTTAGTTGATGTTTAACTTTTGTTTAATACAATTACTGGGTTTGATAGACTATAAATCCGTGTTAATCCTGTGAGTTTCCACATATCTGGCAGCTGGGCCAGGGTTCGACAGCAGTTAGAATTTTTTCCTTCTAAATAGCACCATTGGCTATTCTTTGCCAGGAAAGAGCATGAGAGGTGAGGATACCACCAACTAAATGTATGTCAGAACAAGACAAAAAAAACACTCAGCTGAAGCTAGAGACTGGACCCAGAAGAACTCTGGTCTGTCTGTCAAACCCATAAGAAATGTGGTGCCAGAGGAGGTGATAGGATAGGGGCGTTACATATACACTGCATACATTTTGTGATTTAAGCAAATACAGTATATATGATTTATAGCTTTACTGTATGTATGTGTATTTGTATGAAAAAGTAGGGCTATTACCAGAAATAATCACGGTATGTGCAAATTTATGCACATTACTAGGTGTTCTTAGGGATTTAAATGGAGAAATGCTAATATTTTCAACATAAAAAAGAGACAAAAAAGATGCAGGACCATTGTGCTGAATGTGCATCTTTAGGAAGACTGTGAAGAAACTTCCCCTCATATTAAAAAACACCAACAGCAGCATGTCCTTTAATCCTTTGAGACTAGAAGATCAAAAACGCGGAGACACAAAACGTAATATGAAGTACAGATTATTCACAAGCTTCATGTTTTATGTATGATAGTAGCAGCCCAATGGGAATCTCACCTGAATCCCTAAAGCTGTGGTTCTCAACCTGTGGGCTGCTTGTGGCCCAATCAGCACACAGCTGCAGCCCATGTGACATCCTCAGGGCCATATAGGTATTGTGTGGATGCGGTCCACAGAATACAGAGAGCTGCAGATGCATCCCACAATGATAAATATGTTGAGAACCACTGTCTTAGCATAGTCTCAAGACCTTGAATCTGAAAAAGAGAAGAATGAGGATGAAAGTGCTTCTGTACACACAAATGTAAAAAAAGTTAAACAACTGAAAGTGAATGTATGTCACTAGTCCAGTAGTTTAAAAGAACACACAATTGCTGTAGAAAAAGGTCTCAAAATTATTATCGCCACTAGCGCAGTTCTGTCACTGTTATTCTCACTGACTTCTGTTTCTTACAGAAGTAAGGTACTATTCTATAAGAGTAATGGTGCTACAAGTAAGCTCGGTAGGGTCTGTCTTGCAAGCTGTTGACCCCTCCTACAAGGTGTTCCCAATGGGAGCTGAGTGCACTCTGCACCACATACGTATGTTCAGCACTTTGCAAAATGGAGCCCTCGTATGGATTGCTGGGCTTGCAATAAAGTGTGAGCTATGATCATCTTGTAACATACATCAGTACATCAATTCTTAGTATCATCTGCAAGCATCATCTACTTCTCTACCTGTACAGTTCTAGCTACCAGTCTGATCAAACCACTTGTACTGTTGCAGTAACATCATAGGCCCATTTTACCTTTCTCTTTTTACTGTGAAGAGAAATAGACTGAGGCCATGAATCATGATAAAGATAAAAGAAATAAGAAATTTTGCAGTATATATTACTGTCTTATTTTAGTCAAACAATCTTCCAGCCAGTTGTAGAGAAAGGTTACTGAATATCAAGGTATTCAAAAATATAATGTTGGGAACAAGCCTATGTTGACCCTAGGGATAGGCTGGTTGACCCAATAGGCCATTTTAACTTCAGTGATTCTGCAAAGTTCCTACGATCCGATGGTGAGAGAAAGGTTGGCTAAGGTGCTGACCCTGTTATGGAGGGTATGTATAAAATGTAAGTGACATTTAAAACGCTCTCTCTTTCTAATCTTGCTCATTTCCCACCCTCTCCACAGCAACATGTACAGCTGAAGATTTGTCAGCTTGACTTCAACAAAATGTGTAGGGGGGCAGCACTTCTGAAAATCAGACCTCTTGTTTAGGGACCTAAACATGTATTTGGGGATCTAGCTTTAAACACCCACATTTGGAAATTTTGGCCTTAATCCTCAGTCTGCATAGTGACTTGTTAAATTGCCCAGTTCAAGGTTCCCACAGCTATGGAAATGACTGGGTCCCACTGAAAGTCCCACTCTCAGCTATGCTCTATTGGGGTTAAAAAACCAAAGTCCTTGGGTGGAAGAGGAGACTTTTTTTTTGGCATTTTTAAGTCCAAGGATCTTCATTATCCTCTCCTTTAGCCTACCAAGATCATCCCCTTGAAATCCAATCTTTTGATCATAGTGAGTGTGACTTAATGGGCAGTTAATCTCAGAGTTACAACATGTTTGGCCTTATTATGGTATATGATGTCTTTGTCACATGTCACATCTGATGAGCCATCACAGCAGATTGTCATTTGATAGTCTGCTTTTTTCTGTGCTTCAAATGATAATATTCCCGACAACTGAGATGGAAGGAATGGGCTCCGGGTGTGGGGAAGAGCACGTAGGAAAGTGATTCTGGGTTGGCATATGAAGCAAAGAGTAAGGAATATGGAAATTCATAAGGTCAGACATTACATAAGGGCCAAAATGGGTAGGCAGTAGAACACTAACTGTACTGGGCTGGACTTGTAATGGAATGACAACTGTATCCATTGAAACAAGCATGCCGAAATTTTTCACTTGCACCCTATTTTTTTTCTAAAGAGTATCTAGCACGCCTCAGGTATGCTTCACATACATCTGTGACAAAGAAAAAATGCCACTGTTTGTGTCCAGAATGATGTCATTATGCAGCGATATTGTTCATTATGTTAATTTATGTTTCACCAGTATCATAGTGGAAACAAGTGTTGCTTGCTGACTATGTGGGGCAAAATTTGATTTAATTTTTTGTGTGAATTATCCTGGCCTCACTGATGAGTCCAACATATACATTCAGGCTCCAAGTGAAGAGCTAGCTGACTAGGTAATGTGCCTGTTTTTGCAGCCACATGGTTCTGGCTCACAGCTGTGTCTTATATCTCTGGCTGAGTTAATCCTAAATGGATTGGTGAAGGGGGGATTTTATACTACAGTTATGGAAATGCAGTACGCTCTAGACAGAGACCCACTTACACATTCGTCCATTTTGTTTGGGTTGTCTTGTGTGACTATTTAAATTTCAGTATCAAAACATCTTAAAGCTAGTTTATTTACACTATTATTTTAATTTCCATTTTTGTTTATTTTTTATCACAGTCATATTATGGCTGTTAAGATGCAATGCCAAGGTTCTAGCTGCAGTTTACTCCAAGCCGCTGAAATGTTTTCTGGTTTGCAACCACAATGAAAATCTTCTCTTTCAAATAAGGTCAAAATAAATTCTTTGCCAACAGAAAAACCCACTCTTCTTCCATCAAGTACACCATACCTTTGAAATAACAGAAATGCTTGGAGATGTCTCTCTTCAAATCTCTCTCACCCGCTTTATGGGGTTATAATATACAGTTGAGCTTTTGCTTAATTTTTTCTTTAAACACCGAAAATATCCATATACAGGTATAGGTTTGGAACTCAGTATGGTTCAGTGACTAGCATATTTTCTTGGGAGTCAGGAGATGTAAGTTCTATTTCCAGGTCTGCCTGTGACTTTGTGCAAGTTACTTCAACCCTCATCATCCCCACCTGTAACATGGAAATGATAATTACCCTTTGTTAAGTACTTTGAGATCTATGAGTAAAAAGCTGAATGTTAATCATTACTATGATAGTCTTGTAAAATAATTTCCAGCATTGTGTGGTGATTCCTCTGGAAACCTTGCAGTGTTCTAATTCTTGATACTCTCAGTTTGCTGATGTCACAAATTGCTAAGTATCATCCTTGGGTAAAAGACAAGAAAGCATTTATTACTGTCATATCTGATATGTAGAAGAGACCTACAATTTTGTTCACTGTATTTTTGAAGTGTTTTTTCTTTTCTTTTTTTGACATGGCAACAATAAAACTAGTGAGTCTTCCAGGGCTACCTTCGTATTCTCTATAGCAAAGAAAAGAATGTAGTGACATTACTGGAAGCTGCTGTGTTTGGACCATTCCTATAGAATAATTTAGGGCCTTATCTAAACTTGATTGAAGTCAATGGGAGCCTTTCCATTGACTTTAATGGGTGAGGCATTTATCTAGTTTACTATATATGAACAAAACAGCAATTAAAGGCTTGATTTATGAAGAATGTACATTTAACATGCATCCACAGACTGCAAAAATAAAAATATTTACAGAAGGACAAGTAAAGCAACTAATGAAACTGAAAATAATTCTAAGGTTTTTTTTTAGGTGCATATTTGCAATTCTAAAGGTAAGCAGCAGGTTTTTGTACTTTCAATGAATTAAAGCATTATATTTTATAGCAGATTACAAGTGGGACAGCATCTATTTTATTCAGGGGGAAAGTATCAGTCTTTGCCACATTCAGCAACAGAAGGACACAGGGAAATAGGATACATATGTTACAGCCCTATTTGCACTCCCCCAAGACTGGTATGCTTCAGCCTGTACATGACCTCAATGCCAAAGCTGCAACGAGGGCATTCTGAATTGGGTCACGTGATGCTTAGGCCCAGACACTTCCTGGTCTAACCCCTATGCATCCTGCAGAGAGACTCCTACCCCTGTCAGGAATAATTTGAGGATGGCTTTTTGTTACATTGTAGGTGACACCCACTAGTACTGCTTTAGCAGCTTTAATGCACAGCCCTTTGGACCCAAAACCAATAGGATCCTTACTTGGCCCAGTAAGAAGATAGGATTAAGAAAAAGCTGTCATCTATAGGCATTTGTTCCATAACCGCCCACATGAGGGTTTCTTGCATCTTCATCTGAAGCATCTAGTTGTGGTCACTGTCAGACCGGACATAGAACTAGGTGGGTCCTGGGTCACTTCAATACGGCAATTCCTATGATTTCAGCTAGTGGGAGGATTCATTGAATTGCACTATTTCCTGCATCTCCAGCATGGCTAATCTAAATCATAGGCTTAGAGAATGCCAGGACAACCGTGTGAACGTGTAACAGGAACATATGAAGCTGTAGTACACCATTTTGGTAACAACATGAGTAGTATTGACATTAGCAGCTTTAGATATATCATTCTGAAAACAGCCTACATCTCATGTACTATTAGACTCATTTTTATTTTCAAAAGAATATAAAATCTAGGCAACAAAGTGTAATGCTTCTGAATAGGTCAGATCACCAAGGACATGAATATGGAAAACTGACCTTCAGAATCTCATATCAGCATTTGCACTAGATTTTACTTAAACAACATTTTTATATTGAAGATACAAAAAATCCTTTTCCCCACTTGGCTACCTAGTGAACTTCACTGCCTGATTAGTTCAGCTGATTTTTGAGTCACAGAATCAACACACGTTGAGGCTGTTTATTATACACCAAAATGTGTGTTTATTTCATTCTTATATAGGAATACTAGGTAACATACACTTACAGCAAGAGTACATTTCCCTAAACTCCTCATTCCCCAGTCCACATTCCCCCCTCCCCCTCTCCAAGCTCCTCTTATAGTCTACCCAATTATCTTGTTAGCCCAGTGATTGTCACCCGGGTGCTCACTGTCCCCTAACAGAAAGTGTATAATTGCCCTCAGCTGGGCCTGCAGCCTTCTCTGGGCTGCACTAACATCAGTGATCAGTGTGCTGCTGATTAGCACCTTGTCACAGATGGCTAATGTGGAGACACTACAGTAGCTCACTGTAAGGATGTTGTCTTTCTGTAACGGCACTTCCAGTAGTGAGCACTTAGCTCCTGTTCCTTAAGGCACATGTTTAGATCCTTAGGCAGGATAGAGCTTTTTGGAATATCTATTGCAACAAACCACAAATGTGATGAGGTGCAGGTACACATTACATACCATAGACATTATGTATTTGCTCTAGGGAGAGGGGCTGGGATTTATGGAACAGGTGTAACACTCCACAGGCTATGCAACACTTGCAAAGAGCTTGCTGTGCAGACATTGAGCACGGTGTGCAAGTCTGGTCACATTGCCCAGTTACAACTTCCTCCATGTGAGCCAGAGAGGTGTATGTTGCAGCAGCGTGGTTTCTAGAGTAAAGGCAGCAGCAGAGACTTTATAGGAAACAGCTATAGTTAAGTAAACACCTCTGGGACAGTGCACAGGCCAAACGTCATTACCTACTGACGTTCTAACACTCCCTTCCAAGAGAATCTTAGGAATTTGTTATAGTTTGGAGACGTGGGAATGCAGAGGAGGCTTTTTTGGTTAGAAAATCCTGCATGTTTACAGTTTAAGTTACTTTAAGTTTTTCAGACTGTTCATTAGAATAGGGCAAGTCTTCATAAACAGGATTAAGTGTCTGAGATTTAGAACTGCATGGCTTCCTATGGGCTTGATCCAAATGACTTCAATGGCTGTCAATGGGGTTTGTGTCCAGGCTAAGGACTGGGGGTTAGCCATCTCTCTGCAGTGTTTGTAGTTTTTACTACCTCTAAAGCCTTCCTACATCTCATTGTCTTCTAGAGCAAAGGAGGTGGAGTATTTAGATCAAATCTTGTAATGTGCTGAGCACCCTTAATTCCCACTGAGGAGAGATGGAAGCTTTAGTTTTAGCTAATATTGTCAGAAACATATTTGCAGAGAATATTTTACTCAGCAGTTCTGTAGAAACGGAGAACATTGACACAATTACAGAGAAAATGAGGGGACAAAACAGCAGTGAATGATTCTAAGTATTGCATGCTTGCCATCAGGGAATCTTTGCTAAATGCAGGATATCAAAGGCAAACTGATGCCTCATTTTCAAGTTGGAAAAGTACAACTGACAAATGCTGCAGCAGAATTTACAGGGATTTTGTCTTGTGAATAAAATATAAGATAGGAATTTAAAATCCCTCTCCAGGAATTAAACCTCTATTCCTAAATTTCAACAACAAGGTGGCATACGTTAATGCTACTGCCACTTGTATAACCTAGACCTTTGCATTGGTTTCTGATTTCATTGAGTGAACTGGAATGCTAGTCAGAGCTGCCACTCTAACCAAATCAGTGAAGCCCAGATATGAATCCTTTGAGGGTAGTAACGTCTTGCTGAATCACTTAGCCTTGCTTAACAACTCCTCTTTCAGTATCAGAGGTTTGGCTGATAAATTACATGTCTGCTAGCTCTGTATTGCTTCACCAGGGAGTCAGAACTGGTTCCAATTAAAAAACAAAAAAACTCCTGTGAACTCTGGATTAAACAGAACTCCCCTGAAGCCTTCCCAGGGTAAACATTTCAGCTGCCTGTGTTGGGCTCTGGGATCTAGGTGGTTGGGCCAGGTGCTTAGAGCAGTGGTCAAAGATAGGTACCAAGGGTCGAAGACAGACGTAGGATCAGGATTGAACCAAGGGTAGCACTGAAATTGGGGTTTGGGGATGGGCCATGGGACAGAATAGAGGTCAGAATGTGTAGACAAGACAAACCAGGATTGTAGTCAGAGCGTGGAAGTAGATCAAAGGTCAAAGCTGTGTTGGGGTCAGTCCAACAAGTCTGGGGGGTAGGAGGTTGGGGCAGGGCTGGAGTGGGTCAGGAACAGAGTGGGAGAAAGGTTGGAACAGGGCCTGGAGAAGGTTGAAGCAGGCTGGAACAAGGTTCAGCCAAGGCTGGGGCAGGAACTGGGACAGAATCAAGGGCAGGCTGGAAGCCTAAGGAGACTGTAACACTGTGAGACAGCAGGAGGGTTCTTGACTGAGTACCTATTGAAACCCAGAAGCATCCCCTGTAGCTTAATGGGAGACTCTACTGAACTAAGAATTCAAATAAGATTAGTGGCAACAAATTAATAGAACAGGAATGGGCATGAAGGTTATAAGCAGGAAACTGGAAGGGGACACTGAGCAGAAAACCCCGGACAACATCCACTACTCCTTGAAGTTACCCAGGGAACCAGTGGATGCAGCCTAGAGGAACTCTGCCTGGAGACATAACCTAAGGGGGGAGCAGAAATAGGCCCCACAGTTGCAGAGCCACCTTCGCGTCCAATGTCCTTCTCCTGGTGTGATGAATGGCAACTTTTGCTAAAACTAGGAGAGGTTGATGAGGAGGTCTTGCGACTTCGTGGGGCCACAGATGGGGTACACAAATATGAGAAACCATCGGCGTGCGCAGCACATTTCGTTAGGTTGCGCACATTGCATTAGGATGTGCACATTTTTTAAAGGTGAGTGGGACTTGCGCTGGAGAGTAGCAGGCTTTTTATTCTCTGCCATGAAATCTCTCGGCAAACTGAAATTTGGCGGCAGAGTGTGACTCACGGCGGAGAGTAATGCTGCGAGATATTGCGTTCCTGTGTGCTGGTGCGAAATGTTGCGGAATTTTACTCTCCGTCATGAGTCCACTCTCCGGCGGCAGCGCACAGTGCCACAAGGTCTCGCAGTGGTGTGTGCTGCAGCCATGGGCTGAACCAAAAAGGTTTGACACCCCTGCATTAAAGTGTGCCTGGGCACACCCCATACACATACCTATGTCAGGAACTGCAGGGAAAAGTGCAGCCTGAATTTGAGGAGAAGATTCTGGAGGAGCAAGAGGAGCTACAACTTGGCGCACTGAAGGCAGATATGTGCCAGGATCTCTCTCACGCTGCAGAAGGGGCAACTATCAGGGAGGGGGTGAATTGTGCCAGGTACTCACAACTCCATGAAGGAGCTGCCAACTAATATCCCCAGTGGGCTGAGGGACCAGGGTAATACAGACTGGCCCATTGGGGCTCCATACCCTCCACAGGTGGTAGGATGTCCTGCCATGCATTGTCAGGATGGGACATGAGGATGAGGAAATGAAGGGTATGGAGCACGAATGTGTTCAGCTGTTTCCTAGGTGCCATTCAAAAATGGACCGGCTGCAGGTAGCACAGCTGGCTCGAGTATTGCAGAGGGGATGGCTGAGGAGGTAGGCTTGTACAGCTCGCAGGGTAGGAGCCAGTGGTGAGGTCTGGAGAGTAAGGTGTGAGGACCAGGCAGGAGCACCCTTCTGCAGGACTTACTCGGGGAAGGCCCTAGAAGTGGACAGTAAGGCTACCCTTACCTCCTGGAGTATACACCAGGGAACATGAGGGGTAGGGACAATGCCCCCTACACCAAGTTGGGAGTTGGGTAACAGGGGCTCCGTGAGGAGGTCCTCCCCCCCGGTGGCCACCTTGGACGTGGTCACCAAGACCAGCTTCCATGTCCAGAGGAGGTCCTGGTAGAAGACTGGCAACTCAGACGTGTGTTGCAGGAGACCCCTTGGATGGAGGTAGAACTGCTGCTGAGAGTGAGTCTTTGTATCTGAGTGAGCAGCACTGGTCCATGATCTGAGATCTAAAGCTCAAATAGATTATTTATTCTTGCCACATCCTGATATCCAGTGTTTTTATTCTTTATTCTTTGTATTACAGTAGCACTCAGACATCCCAACTGCGAGTGGGACCCCATTGTGCTAGACACGGTACAAACACATAGTAAGAGAGTCTCTACCCCGAAGACCTGACAGTATAAACAGACGAGACAGAAAAGTTTTATCATACAAATGTTACAGATGGGGAAATAATCCTATCCCATTCAAACAGGACATGTGTGAGAGAGTCAGGCGTTGAATGCTGATCCCCATCTCATATCTCAGGCTAATGCCTTAACTACAAGACGTTCCTTCCTCCTGATAAAAAGAATGCTATTGTCATTCTATTTGTAACAGCTGGTGGTCTCTGCAAGCCCTTCAGATTCACTATCTTCATTACTTTTAAGGACTGGATTGAGTCCTTCGTGATGAATTCAAAGTTAGAATGCCCAAATATCAGGGACATTCTGTCCAAAATTCAGATCAGCAAGGAATAAACAGCTGCAAAGTGCACTCTTGCAGCTTGTTGGCAATAGCTTTACTAAACATTACTGGAGGCCCTTGGATAAGAACAGGCATAATTTATGGGCTACATGATTCAGGTTAGGTCAGCTCACATTGAGCAGGAAACATGATCTGGTACAGCGATTTTCAAGCTCCACTGCACGGTGACCCCCTTCTGACACCAAAAATTACTACACAACCCTAGTGCCCTGTGTTACTCCAGAATCAGGGCTGGCATTAGGGGGATGTCAAGGAGGGCAATTGCCCAGGGCCCCACACATCTAAGTTGCTTGGGCATGGGTTTCAACCCTACGTGGTGAGGCTTGGGCTTTGGCTTCAGCCCTGGGTCCCACTGAGTCTAATGCCGGCCCTGGCAACCCCATTAAAATGGACTCATGACCCACTTTGGGGTCATGACCCACAGTTTGAGAACCACTAATCTTGTAGACATGGCAGTGAATTAGGACTCCACAGAACTGGGTTCAATTGCAGGCTTAATCCCCATCTTCCTGTGTTACTTTGGGCAAGTCACTTAATGCATCGTGTGTCTCAGATCCCCATCTGTAAAATGAGGATATTCCTAAATTATTCCTAAATTACCTGCAGTTTCATTTGGATACAGTACATTTCTTTCTGTACCAACCTTAACTGGTGTGTAGCATTACTGCATGCTTTCAGACAGCTATGGTGTTTTACCCTCTGAATATCAGCCCTCTTTAAGGTGTTTCTAGTTTAGAGACCTAAAATCACTAGTCGCTTTTGCATTATTCACTAGGGACATTTATATAGATCACAAAGATACTTTCTAGATGCCAGGTTCTGTCATCTTTACTTATGTTGGTTAGTACTTTACTTTGTAAATAGCTTAACTGATTACTGTGGGACTACTTCTGAACTAAGGTAATCTGCCTGTAGAGGCCAGGAGGCGTGGTCTCCCTTGGAGATTGACAGTAAGGGAGGGTCAACCCTCCTCTGGAATGGCGATACCCGGAAGTCCACACCTGCCTGACTGGAAGCTGAGAGACAGGACAGGAAAAGGAAATATAAAATGCAGGCCTTCCAGATCAGTCAGGGGAGAGCAGCTGAAGAAGAAGGACATCTCTCCCTTGGTGTTGGGGCCTGTGCCTGACCACTGCTCTGAGGAGAAGCTGTAAGGGCTGCCTACCAGCTGGAGCCCTGAAGACCTGCTGGAACTGCCTGGGCCCTGTGAGACACAGTTGCTACCCGCACCTTGCGACCTGGAGGAACTGCCAGAGCTACCTACCCCCTGCAAGCCAGATGAGACACCTGGGCCCTGAGACTTGGAGGAGCTGCCAGATGCCAGGGATGGCGAGGGCCTGCTGGGGCTGCCTCTTGCGTTCTACCCAGAGGAGGGGGACTATGGCCTGGACCACAGGTACAGGGCAGAGGAAGTAGCCCGGGGATAGCTGACCTCAGTCCAGTGGTTATCAAGCCTGGGCACCAGTTAGAAAATTATGGCTGAAGCCCCGCTGACTGAGGGGCAAGACGCCCTGCCACTGATAGGGCCCTGGGCTGGGATGCAGTGGAGTTGGGTGGGCCTGTGTCTGACTCCCCCCGCACCACCCACACTTTTCGGTCGTCACCCCAGGGCCTGTGAAAACTTGATAGGTTGTAGCTGGCCTACTGTGCATGGCTTGCCTGCATAAAGCCAGAGCCTGTTTACTTTATCAGCCCTGCCTGGCCTGAGAGCTTGGGCTATAGCCTGTTTGCTTGCCCTGTTATGTTAAATCCTTGGAAAGTACTTGTATTCGGAGAGAAATCAGCACGGAACACAGAGCGATGCAAACCCATGAAAAATCCTTATTGAACTACACTATAACCAGCCAGGACTGCCTGAGATATCCCCTAATAGTCTAACTTTATTTTCAAATTCCTGAGAGACGAACTGTGGTCCATTGTCACTCACAAGTTTTTCTGGCAGACCAAAATGACTAAAGATTTCACAAAATTTTTTGGATAGTATTTTCTTCAGTAGTGGACAGCTTTACAAAGACTTCTGGCCATTTAAGAGAGGGCATGTATGACAATCAGGAACATGCTTCTTTCAGATGGGCCAGCAAGATCAACATGAATATGCTGCCAGGGATTTTCAGGCCAGTCCTACAGGTGTAGGAGCACCATCTGAGGTGCATTCTTCACACTCTGACATGAAGTACAAGCTCTTGCCTTCTCTTCAATGGCACTGTCCAGGCCAGGCCACCAAAAGTAGCTTCATGCCATTTCATGCGCACTATTCCGTAGTGACCTGAATGTAGCTGTTCTAACATCTGTGATTTCAGTAGTGGTGGAATAATGACGTGCATCCCCCACAACAAGCAACCAGAATGGATTGATAACTCCATCCACCTGGACATTTAAGGAAGAAGATTGGGTGAGACCTGAGAGTCTCGTAGAGATGTTCCATTCATCACTAGGTCCATAACTTGGGACAGTACTGGGTCAACATGAGTTGCCTTCTTTACTTGAATAAGTGGTAATGTGTGTGTTCTCTACCTGTTCAAAGTAGAAGATTTCTTTGTGGCCAAGATCTTGATGTTTAACTGGTAAAGGCAGCCTTGAGAGACCATCTGCATTGCAGTGTAGAGTGGATTTCAGATATTTTATCTCATGTGTGTGTGGAAAGCAGCAATGCCCATTGTTGAATATGACTAGCAGCCAATGGTGGTGCCTGTGCATGGTCCAAAAATTAATGTTAGAGGTCGATGGTCAGTGAGAAGTGTGAATTTACATCCAAATAGGTACTGGTGAAAGTTCCAAATTCCGAAAATGATTCCCAGTGCTCCACATCAAAATTAGGAATAGTTAGTTTCTGCTTTGCTTAATGTGTGTGAGGCAAAAGCAATGAGTCTCTCCTTTCCCAGAGGCATAGTGTGTGACAGGACCGCTCCCACTCCATAAGGGGATGCATTGCAGGCTAACTGTAGAGATAAGGACAGATCAAAATGCGTAAGAACCTCTGAATTTAGCAATGCATGTTTAGCCTTGTTAAATGCAACATCACAGGCTTCAGTCCACTTCCACACCTTGTTCTGGCCAAGGAGTTCATGTAGTTGTTTTAGCAGTATTGCTAACTGTGGAACAAACTTTCCATAATAGTTCAATAGCCCTAAAAAAGAGCAACATTGGCTTACGTTTTGAGGAGATGGAGCTTCCACAATAACCTTGACTTTTGCAGGAGCCTTACAAAGGCCAGTAGCATCTATGATATGTCCCAAATATTCAACAGAAGGCTGGAAGAATTCACATTTGTCTTTGCAAATTCGTAGGCCATACTCTTCCAGTCTTTGTAGGGTTAAGGTAATCCTCCTCATTCTTGCCAGTGACCAGGATGTCATCAAGATAGCACTGGACTCCTGGCAAGCCACTCAAGATCTGGTCCATAGCCCTCTGGAACAAAGCTTGAGCAGACGTTATTCCAAAGTGAAAGCGATATTATCAGCACAGCCCTTCATGTGTGATGATAGTCAACAGCTCTTGAGACTTCTCATCGACGTGCATCTGTAAATACACCTGATTTAGATCAATCTTGCTGAACTTTTGGCCACCAGCCAAGCCAGCGAAGAGGTCATTGATGTGGGGAAGAGGGTATTGCTCTGCAAACAACACTGGGTTAACAGTGACCTTAAAATCCCCACAAATCTGAATGGAACCATCTTTCTTAAATATTGGAACAATTGGGTTTGTCCATTGGCTCTGGGTAACTGGTACTAGTACTCCATTTCTGACCAGATGCTCCAGGTCCACTTCAACTTTTTGCCTGATGGCATATGGCAAAGTTCTGGCTTTCAGACATGTTGGTTGTCTGTCAGGCTTAATGTTCAGTTTCACAGTGATTCCCTTCATACTCCCCAGATTCTCTCCAAAAACAGCAGCATGTTTCTTTCATACAGCTGTCAGACCTGTTTCTTCTTTAGCCATACTGTGCACTTCTGCCCAGTTCAGCTGGATCTTCCTAAGCCATGACCTTCCTATTAAGGCTGGGTAATTGCCTTCCACCACAAACAGTGCAATTTAGCAGTCTGTCCATTGAGCTCCACTTTAACATCAGTAGTGCCCACCATGGGTACAGCTTCTCCAGTGTATGTCTTCAGAACAGGTTTTGTCAGCTTAAGCAGGAGATGCTTTAACTTCTTATACACAGTGTCTGAGACCAGAGAAACTGCTGCACTGGTGTCCAGTTCCATGATTTCAGGTATACCTTCCAAAAGCGAGGTTACCCAGTATTCATGCGAGCCCACTGCCATGGACAAGACATGGAGTGGTACTTCTTCTGAGTGTCACTTTGATTATCCTAAGTCTGCTCTACCGCATGCAGATTTTCCTTTTTGGTCTGCCAGACAGCAGGCTTCTTTTTCTCTGGTTTGCCTGTTCTGTTTGACTCTTCTTTTTTATGTTTGCAGGCACACTCAATGTGTCCCTTTTTGCCACACTGTTGACACACTAGGTCTTTACACCAGCATTCCAATGCATGGTGACCCGGCTTTCCACAGTGGTAACATTCCCGGTTCCCCACTGTCTTGTGGGTAGATTCTTGTGACACCTTAGGCACTCTGTCGATGCACTGAGCTGTGGGGCTTCCTATGAGCTTCATGGAGATTGCAATTTCAATGGCTTTCTGCCTGGTGAGTTGGGCCTCTGTCGATAGGTGCTTCTGTATTGCTTCATTGTGCAGACCACACACTAAGCTATCACGTAGGCTGTCATTTAACACATAATTAAATTCACAGTGCTCTGCAAACTTCTTCAGAGTTGCTACAAATTGCACAATTGTTTCACCTTCTTCTTGATTCCTTTTGTGAAACCTAAATCTCTCTGCAATTACCAGTGGTTTTGGAGAAAAATGTGCCTTCAGGATTTTCACAATATCACTGTAAGATTTTTCTCTGGCTTATCAGGATGCACTAAGCTGCACAGTAAAATATAGGTTTTAGCTCCTACAATACTTAAGAAAATGGGCACCACCTTTGCATCTGTAATTTTATTTGCAATAACAAAAAGCTGAAAACGCTCAGTATATGAGTTCCATTCATCTAGAGTCTCATTAAAAGGTCCCAGAGTCCTGTAAGTAAAGCCATTGCTGCCTCTTTTTTATTTTTTTTCCTTTTCTTTCTCTTGTCTTTTCGTGTCTTTTATGTGTGTTAAGGTGGTTCACACGCAATTCCTGATGATTTTTTTTCACCAGCACTGCTTTTGTTTCTTCCCCATTCCCAGTCTGTCTGCTTCACTTCAGTCAGAACAAAGCAGAACCTGTTTTAATTTCAGTTTGAACAGTTAGTGTAAACAGCCAGCCCCCAAAACAGCAAAAAGTTTTTTTTTCTTACATTGACTTTTACTTCTTTGCTGGTGCAACACAGGTCGATCCCATTCTCTGTCACCACTTTTGTTATGCTAAATCCTTGGAAAGTACTTGTATTCAGAGAGAAATGAGCATTCAACACAGAGAGATGCAAACCTATGAAAAATCCTTATTGAACTACACTAAAACCAGCCAGGACTGGCTGAGCTAACCCCTAAGAGTCTAACTCTATTGCTATAGCAACAAGCTAAGCTCTGTTGCTACGGCAACCTAGGCAATAAGGCAAGACACAAAATACATAACATGGCCAGTCTAAGGCTACAGCCTGCTTACTGTGCCTGCCCCACTCTGACTGCAGGCCTGGGCCACAGGTTGCTTGCCCCGCACAAGTGGGCAAGACAGAGAAGCCACATGAGGGAATTTTGCACCTTCTGCATGCCACAGAACAGTGCTTTGTGATGGCCATCCATGGCAGTGTGGCACTGGATTTGTGATTTTTGTCTGTCCATTACTATATGGATGTACTGAACTGACCCTCCAGGCTGCAGTAGTGGATGCAGACTATCTGCCCTGGTGCTCCACACTTTAGGTGAGATAGAATTCTTTCCTGCCTGAGTCCCCTTTAATGCCAATTTGAGTCAGGATTTCCACAAGTTTTTGGGATAAGGGAAAGAAGTCACAGAGTGGCCTTTTCTTTACCCCGCTACCGACAGCTGTTCCTGTTGTAGGGTTTGTGGAGATAAGAGAACATTCTCCAGGGCCTGCACACATTCTTTGATGCCTATCAGTATCCGACCCTAAAGAAAGCTCACAATCATTTTTATGTTCATGGCATACAGACAGAGGAGTTAGATAAAAACCTGAAATGCTCTTTCTGTAAGGTTGCAACCTAACAGTACTTCATTTGTTAGAAATCAGAATTCTCATGCACAAGAACCTTGAAAGAAAGAAAGATGAAGTAGGTTACTCCCTGCACCAGAGAGCACAACTCACCCCATCTTACTCTAGGTTGGCTTGCTGCAGACTGACTGCTGTTAGACCTAGACTGTACACTTACCTACAGAGCACCCTAGTTTGCAAGCAGGATCAGGGAAAATCCCTGAGTCTAAAGTGATATCTTATAATTTCAATACAGGTTTCAATGCACCACAGTCATACTCAGAATAATCTTCAAGACCAGATGAGATCTCTGATAGAAACAAGACCTGTTTATAGCAACAGACTGTACAGGTCAGCTAGCTTTATCACTTTTTCAAACTGATCTTTAGGAAGGAGAAAACTCTATTCTATCCATTTGGTTCTGTTTAGGCATTTGTCAGGCTCTGGTCACCGTAGCATCTAGGAATGAAAGATATGTTGTGTCAGCAGGATATGTATCAAAGGAGTCATTTTCCAATGGATAAACCTGATATCAAAGAACTGAAAAAAACAATCCAAAATTTACAGGTGTCCTTGCTTTGATCATTAATTAAAATGTGACTTATACTCAGTGTACCTGTTAGGAGACTTGACACAACAAAGCATCTGAGGTACCTGACTATTTCTTGTTATGCTGTGAAAGACAGGTGTTCATTCCTGGGAAAGCTTTGAAGCTAAAAATAAAATAAAACAAAATTAAAATTAAAGGATATTTCCAGGTACATAGTAATCATCTTAATACTTACATTTCAGGGGGTTTTGTGTGTGTGTTAAATACTGACAAAACTCCTGGCTGGAAAGGAATGCAGACAATGAGGTAAAGTAAAGCCTTGTAAGTCATTTGAGATCAATCGGCAGAGAATGTGTCTCAGCCATGTCATTATCAGATTAATAGCTGAGTTCCAATTTAAGCTAGAATTATTTGGATAACAAAAATCAAAAGGAAAGTTTTCACAAACAATTTGCCTTGAAGCAAAATAAAAGTATTAGAGATAGGATTTTTGTGATTTTCCCCACGCCCCTTCAAATTCCATCCAGACTAGGTTGCTTCATAGATAAAGCATGAGGCTCTTGCCCCTGAAATCCTTTTTTATTCCATCTTGCAGTTTAAAGTGAAACAAACCATCTGATCTTCCCTGATTGCCTGGTGGACAGCATGTACTCTGTAAACCCACCATATAGATGTTCAAAGTATTTGTAGTAACCCTAAGTGCGTGGGATCCAGGAGGGATATATACCATAGATTAGATATTTAGGGATATCCTATTGCAACTGAGTTATATAGCAAGCTGACCATTCTGATCTTTTTATCTCTGCTTTGTGCTCTAGGGGTTTAAAAATTTCCAAAAGCTGCCTAAGCTCTCCTAGACACTTTTGAAAATGTTACCCTTTTCTTTTGCTTCCTTCTCATTTTGCCTTTTATCTGCTCATCTTCCTTTATTATTCTTCTCTTGTAGGTTTTTAACTTCACATTTGTTTTAATGCTTTTTTGAAATATTACTGAATTTGCACAGAACTGAGTCATCCTTTCATGGTGATTTATTTGTAGGGTTTGGAAAGTGCCAGGGAAATCTGCCTCCTTCAAACATTAAGCATCTTCCCGGACAGTGAATATATTTGTCCCCTCCTCTGTCTCCATTTTTCTCTTGACTTCATTATCATTTGATGATTATAATATAATACACTATCTCACTCTGCAACGTGAGAGCTTTACAGTATGTGATCTCCACCCCATCACCATTAGGAATTTCACAAATAAATAATTAATTTTTTCTTTATGACTCACTGTGGCCACAGTAAGTGGTAACTGGCAGGAGGTTTCCAGTACTATGACTGGGGGTGAGTATGGATTAATTCTACTTATTCATGGCTTCTTTTGAGGGAGAGAAATGTAGATGGAGAGAAGCCTCAAGCCATCCATTCCTCTATAATTAGGTTCTATTGACACTATTGTCAAGATGTAGTTTGGAACAGTCCGTTCCTAAATTTAAGATAATTGACTAATTTCTTGCTACTCTAGAGGTCTTATTCATTTTGTGTTGTGATTGGGTAACTAGCACTAAATCAAGTCTTGACCATTCCATTTCATGAATGCATGGAGAGATCTTCTTTCTATTGTAACCAGTCATGGGGGCTAGATCCTTGGCTGGTGCAAGATGACACAGCACTCTTGGCTTTAATTAACTGAAGATCTTGTCCCATTCAAATTTCACCAACTAATTTAATAAAAAATAATAATAAAAATATGTTCAGTAATGGAACAGTAAGAAATACATTTTGGAAAATAAAGTTGGACAAATAAATTTTTATAATATAGCTCCATCATGTTTCTAGGGCTACCTGTCTGGATGGAGGGAATGCTGTTTCATGAGCAGTGTGAATAAGAACTGCAAAGCAAATCCCAGCTATTTTTGACACCCGTACTGCAAGCGAGATGACACTAGCATGCCCCAACAGCATGTATGAACAAAATCATTCCAAACCATATTATTTTAAATGTTCCAATACCTCCGCTATTATGGAATGTTCCACCTGCAGGGAGAGCAACCTGTCACCAACCAGTAAAGGATTCTACCAGAATTTTGAAGCTGACACTGTAGCAAAATATATGGCTTGAGAACATTGGAATATTCTGCTTGCTGATTGGCATGTGAGGTCACAGTGATTTATAATACATTTAATACTGTAAGTTTTTTACTTGTCCTTTCTCTTGTACCTATATGTAAATGTATATGTATAGCACCTATATGTAAATGTATAGTTTTTGTGGGTATAGCATTTATTATATCAGTGCTATTTTATAGCATATAGGGTGGAATATTAAAATTCCAGTTTGTAATGTATTTTCACCAGATGTATTACCCCCATTGACAGAAACTATAGGCTCACTTCCTCTTCCTTTTAGCTAGCAGGTTAGCTTGTGCACCTATGGGGAATGTCTTAGCGTAATTCAAGAAGTGTGCAAATATATTTAAAGCTAATGAAGAAAAGCAATTAGCTAGATGAGTGACTAAAAAGAAAAGGTCAAACAAAGACAGTCAGAAATGCAGACTAGTCAGGACAAAACTCGCTGTCCTTTCCAGGAGTAGTCTGCTTGATTTCCATTATCATTAACATCTGCAATCCTCAATTCAGATCATATGTTTTTAAAAGCAGTTTAAATTAAATGCATATTTAAAAACTTTCATTTCTAAATACGAACCATATAAATTTACTCATTCTGGAAGAAATAGAATAGCAATCTTGTTACTAGTGTGGAGTTTGAAGGTCTGGGGGAGGGCTCAGGAAAGCTCTCTGCCATCCTTCTATCCACCAATACTTTGCGTTCTTTACATGGTCATATTCAATGACCGAAAGTTTGATGCTGATTCCCCGATTTTGAAAGAGAATACAATTTGTCTTCTATTATCATGGCTATTTCTGATGTTACTTGCCCCTCTCCGCCTTGCCTTTTATTTACTTTGCTGTTTCTTGAACCTTGTAGGTTGTGTGTCAAAGGATTTGCCATGGAAAATATTTTTGAACGAAACAATGATTTTTAATATTGCATCCTAAGGGGGGAAAAAGTTGAGTTAAAGGAATTAAAGAAAAGAGAAACACTTGCTGTTGAACTCTGAAATGCCCATAGGTTTCAAGTAGAAACAGAACAGACACAACTGCTCCTATTCCAGTCACTTTTGACTTATACATTTTATGAATGATTGTTATAATCATGGATTAGATCAACACGTTGTGCAGTGAAATATAGATCATTCAAAAGCTTTGTGCCAGTAGTAACTGATTTCCAAGAACTGTTCAGTCACTGGAGCAATCCTTGCGTCTCTATACAGCTGGAGCTGAAAGCTTGATCTGCTTTTTATAGGCAATCCTTGGAAAAAGAGTATACAAGATGTACATTTTCTCCTCTCAGAGGAGTGGGAGAGAAAAAGTAAACAAAAGCATGGGCCACAGGTAGTAGTAAAACTTGCCATAACATGGCTGCAACCTGTACCACATGCATATAATGACATCGATCCTTACTTTGTGAAGATAAATGCCTTGTATCTCTGTGCAGCAGGTGTTGTCACCCAGAAGCAGTGTGTACAGCCCTGCTGGAGAGAAGGCCAGCCTGTGCCCTTTCTCTCAGCCTGCTCAAACCCATCCACCTGGGTGTTCCAACGCTGCCTGCTTTGTGTTCCTTGGTGACGATAGCTAATTTAGGACTGACTCCGAAAGCAGGTGTAAGATGGAATGCCAGCTCTCATGATTGAGTATTGTGAGTCGCACAATATTTAGTATTCTTCTTAAAACCCCAGCTGATGGAGTCATGTGATTACATACAGCTTCATTTTAAAAAAAGGGTTTCTAGCCCTCATGGTTATGGAGAAACACTCACGTCACATTTTGAACTTAACTTAAACGCTCAGAACCCAGAAGGCAAAGAAAATGAACCCCAAATTTAATATTAAAAAACTCTCATGATTTTGATGCCTTACTCATGATATTTGAAAGCTTGAGGTTGGCAAATCTGGGGATGGCTCCCTGCATTTCTTGTTCTACCCTCGATGAACGCATACTGAGGGAGCCATAATTTATGTGCTCGCCTAAAAACTAATTGCACTGTTCCAAATGCAGCATTATGCTACTCAGATACTGTTTGAATGGAGCCAGACAGAAAGATAGATATGCTGGTTTTCAACCAGTTTATAGACTGGTCAACATTTTTATGCATGCTTTAATTTCAATAAATATTTGCAAAATATTTTCTGCTATTTTGACCAAATACAGTTGAGGCTGTTAATTCATTGCTGCTGTAAGGAACAAAAAAATACTATCCTTCCAGAAAGAGCCATCTTGTCATAATTTCCCCATCATATTCACCAACAAAAATTTACACTTGGAAACATTTAAATTGTAAATATTTTAAGAAGGGTCAAATTTGAAGCCTAAAATCCACGATTTTATTCCCTTAAAATAAAACATAAGCTATAGCTAGGTCCTCTGAAAATATAGCGTGTATTGAGAACTTAAATCATATAGGACAGTGCTTGCCCTCAATATTAGCTCTACCTTTATAAGAAAATGAATATAGTACCCTAATGTATATGATTCAAAACAGTATAAGTTACGGGCCAATTCTGCAAACACTTACACATATAAAAAACTTGATTCATGTGGGTAGTATATACGAGTAACTAGAGATACGTGAGTAACTGAGTCTTCAAATCAAGACTAAATGCCTTTCTGAAAGATATGTTTGGTCAAACATGAGCCCCTGAGTTCAATACAGGAATAACTGGATGAAATTCTATGGTCTGCATTCTGCAGGAGGTAAGATTAGATAGTATAATGGCCGTTTCTGGCCTTAAAATCTATAAATCCTAGGGTAACTCATCTGTGTCAAGTTACTTGTGTGTTTGTAGGATCTAGCCCTAAAATAGTAGAGTTCTACTATATTAGGCCATTTCTGAGGAATACCCTCATTATTTTAATGAATTGGTAAATCTAATTTTTTGCATTCCTGATCCAATATAGAGCAATGGTGCTTGTAAGTTTACCGATGAATTCAATAATAGCTGTTAGGGATTTATTTTGTATCTGCTGCCTTTGTAAATTGCATAGTATAATAATTACTTTAAGCAGTATAAGATTATGATAACTAAGGAAATGAAAGTATTTTTTAGATCATAGCTGTGTTTTTCTAGTATGAGACTATGTGGAACATGAAAGCATCTGATCAACCTAAAGCAGAACAAAAACTCCTTAAATGCCAGGCACATGGGCAAATAACCAGCTGCTAAAGCTTGTCTCTTTCACCAACAAAAGTTGGTCCAATAACAAATACCACCTCACCCATCTTGTCTCTCTAACATAGTTTCCATTAGGAAATCTCTCTGTGGACTGTCCTCTAATAGTACTATTACTGGAAGGAATGTTCTTATAAGTAGGAAGATTCTTTTGTGTAGCTGTTTTTGATCAAAGAGCAAATAACAATTTTAACCAAGGATAATGAATAAACAACTGTTTGGGCTTTACAAACAGTTGGAGTTCTCTCTCTCTCTCTCTCTCCTTTTCATATATATAATATGAATGTTCACAAACATAACAGTTTTCTCAGATGTATTTGATATTCAAGTAGTACCCAATGACATTTTGCAATGGCAAAATTTTACAAATTTTGTTAAATATGGCTTGGTCTCAGAAATTCAAAATTCCAAACTCAATCTGCTTTGCTTAGTTGTGACTTGTCACGCAAGTCAGAGGATATTTCGTAGCATAATTCTTATAACCTGTATTATGGTATGAATACTTGTGGAAAGTACATGTAATTTTACTTTTTGTGAGCAACCGAGCTCGTGAGCTTAAGCTTTACTTTTCACAAACATTTCCACTGTACTAGTAAAAACCCTATGGAAAGCACACAATAGGGGATTAAAAAGTTAATTAGTATAGAGCCAGAGTGTGGTGTTTTTATTCACACCAAAGTATTCAATTTACTTTATTCACTGAAGTAGTTCAATATGTATCAATGGGGCAACTCACATGAGTAAGTGTCCACTCTACAATTTATTCCTTAGTGCTTTTTATTTGCAGTACGAGCTCAGATCTACAAATGAGGTACCACATTTGTTGATGTAGTGAATGCTTGCTACCTGCAAAACAAGTGTTAGAGATTTATTTAAATTATGTTAGGACATTATTTCTCAAATAATATTTGGAGGTTTTAAAAAATAACATCTGTTAACCAAGAAGGAGAACTCAAACAAACTAGGGACTATATTTTCCTATTTCTTTTATACATTTTTACATGATTCATGATATTTTGTGGCATCATCACAAAATACATTTGTTATATTTAATTTATTGTTGGGTGACCCAGCAAGTTCCTGGGTGTTTCCTCTAAGGTCCTGAGGTCCACTGATGTCAAAGGGGTAGCTCAGAATCCTTCACAATACACACAGAACCTTCTAGGATTGGTCACTATGTAATAATTGGTTGATTTGATTGTGAACAGTCGTTGGGAAACAGAGATGTCCTAGTATATACTTTTAAAGATTTTGCTTAAAGGAAAGTTCACACTTTTTATTATGCTTACCACTGACACATAAACTTTTGAACTTTAATCTCGAGAAGCGTAGAATTTATTGAAAAAGTTAGCTTAGTTTGGGTTCACATATTTCAAAGTCTTGAACAACATACTTGGATTTTGATGTAGAATCAAGAAACGAGGCCATAAAGTGAAGAAAGTACTTTGCATGAAATGTTATATTGAATACCTATTCCAAAATCAGGACTGTTATTGATAGCTTAGTTCAAAACACATGTTCCTTCATTAACGGTGCAAGATGGCAAACTGTGCTGCTTTGAATGCCCTTTTTTTTCTTTAGAGTGAAGTGAATGGGCTCTTCTTTGCATGGGTCTGTCTTCATTAAGTAACCTTCAAAGATGTGGATCAGTTGAACAGTCTAGCACTATTTTCAATGCACTTAGTGTCTTTTGATTAAACAGTCATAAAACAGATAGATAATATATTGTTTGAGGCAGCTACTAGTCAAGCCAATAGAAGACCTCCGTTGATCTGGAAAACACCACTAATTTTTTTTAAATATAAAAGTTACAATTAAAAATATAGATATGGGGTTAGCAAGTTTGGGAACATGCAACACAAGTGTGCTTAGAGATTGGTTGGCAGTTTTACTACTTGGCCTGACTTTAAACTGGTTCCTTTTTTCAACATAAGTTATTTCAGTGCCAGAAGTAGAGCTCAAATTCTGCACCCTTATCACCTTAATGGGCACTCAGTTACATGTGAATAATCTTAATCAGTGTAACTGCTATAGAATTTGGCCCAAAGACGCACTGGGATGGATTGGCTAAAAATGGGTTATTATATTTGGAACTGTGGCCTTACCTGGAGCGATTTAAAATTCTGGTTCTCCCCTGATGCTCAGCATCTAAAATACCCACAGAGAGTTCAGTAATTTGGACATTATTGTAGTGCATAGAAAGTGTCCTCATTCCTTTCAAAAACAGATGAAAAATCACTTGAAATATCTCTTCCTTCTCTTGGAGTATATCTTTTCCAGAAACAAGTAGCCAGGAAAGCAGATGGGACCTTTATCCTAACTAAGACCAATGGGCAAAATTAGCTGTTATTTAACATGAGTATTGGTAAATGCTACATTAGAAGTGTTAATAAGACTAGACTTGTCCAAAAGATTGTAAGCCCTAGACAGAAGAAACCAAATATAGTTGCCTATTCCAGTTAACCCAAAAATAATGTTGAAAGAGAAATATCTTCCTCCATTTTCATCTTGCCCATAGATGACTATACAGGTAATACATTTTAATGTGAACTCATCTCTGGATAATATTAAGTAATTTTTTCTACACAATCTATATGCTTAGTTTTCTTCAGTACTGGTAAGTTCTATTGAACCACTGCCAGATGGAACATTGATACCAGGTGCCTGTATTGGCAGAATCTAATATAACACCTGCAGATAGAGTGTAAAATTACATCATGTGTCATGCCCAAGCACCACAAATAACTTTTTTCTTCATCTCAAATAACATAATTTATACTCTCAGACTTCAGACAATGTAACCTTGGCAAAATGAAAGTGTTTGTAGCCAAGCACATCAAACCTAATATATTTTATTGTACCAAGAGAGATGAATTTTAGAGAATGTTCAACCAAATTAAATCTATTTTTGGTATTTATAATAAAACATGCCTGTCCTCTGCAGGTAGCCTGATAAATTGTATCTGGCCAATTTGGAGGAAATCATAATTCCTTCTTGTTTGAAGAATCAAGTATTAAAAGGTGATATTATATATATATGTACAAACACTTCTTCATCTTGCCCTTATCCCATCATCTGGGATTGAGTTATTTTTCAATTTTCTGCCATCTTCATCTGTTTGAGGGACCACTAAGGTTCATCTGTTTACTATCTTCTCTGATGCAATCTATCTATTACTTCCTTTGATTTTCTCGGGGTCTCTTTCCAGCCATGCTATCTTCACCAGGTCCTCTTCATTCATTCTCTGTATATGTCTGAACCATGGATATGTATTTTCTGGATTTTGTCAGCCACATCATAAAGTTTGATTTACATCCTTATGCTTTCAAGGAGACAGTTAGGAATGAAGGTGTCAAGTCCTGTAAGACTCTGAGCCCCATAAATGACAGTAAGGTATTCAGAAACCCCATTCTTCATGTTTATTGCCCATTTCCAAAACATCTTCTAGGATTTGAGGGCAGCAGAGGTGTTATGTGGGATTTTCTGAACCCAAGACTATGGTAACTTCTATTTTCCCCTCTTCAGGTGGTTTCAGGAATAAAGTGATGGGGACACAGCTCTCCATCTGATAAATGATTGGTACAAACATTAGTGCTTTCACCCCCCAAAAAATCCATTTTATTAGGTCTACAGCATGCATCTAAAATAGCAATAGTCTAGAGCAACTCAGATATAGTTACCCAAAGTCTGAGATAGTGTCGAGTGGTCAGCAGTAGAAATTTGCTGGCCAGCCTTCCTCTTGGTCACTGGGGAACAGGATGGCAGCCTCGGAGCTCATAGAAAATTCTCTGAACTTCTCCATCTTACACATTGTGACTTATCTTTTTATAGGTTGCACAAAACAAAGCACATAGCTCATAGTAAACCCTTGAAAACTAACAATTTTCCTAATATCAGTAAGCAGCTCCTAGTCATAAGATCAGCAAAAACTCATACAGATCCAAAGACAGCTATCCACACTTCCACACATTCTCATGGTTCTTCCAATTTTTACTTTCTAACCTTATCTGCATGCTTATACAAAGATCAAGTTATTCCTGATTACATGGGATTCTTGCTTCCAGTTAATAGTGGCTGAGTTCACAAAATGGCTGTGGTTATGCCAAATCCAGTTATCCCTGAACAGAGATCCTGCCTGGAAGTCCCAAAAAGACATCGGAGGGCAGACTAATTTATCTACAATAGATGCTCAAGTAGGACAGCAGATCACCACTTTTTCCCATTAAGATGACACCTGCCATGTGGGTAGATGGGAGTTGTCACTGGAAGACATCCCACATATATAAGACAAGATGGTTCCCCCATTTTCCCACTCCTGCCTCCAAGGTTATGAGCTAGTGTGCTCCCAAGATCATAATTTGTCTCCTAAATGACTTCAAACATTCAGGATGAGTAATTAGTAGATTAAAGTATGCTGAAGAGCGTATACTGGTAAAAACAAACAATAATAATATATGCCAGTACAAGAGATGGTTTTGAATTAAGTTTCCTCAGTATTTCTTCTTAATAGAGTACCTTACAGAATGTAGTAAAAGTTTAAACGACCAACACAGGTATTGGGAGTGAATTGATGGATCTAAAAGGACAAAAATCCCAATAATTTCTAAAAATGTGACTGCATTATTGGTCATGAAAACGTTTTCATGAGCCAGTTTCTGAATTTTGTGCATGAATGCTCATTTTCTCACAGAAATGCAAAGTTTTCCATAGACAAATGGATGTGACCACATATAACTGCAGAAAGTTTGGGGAAGTCAGGTGAAAATGTACATTTCATTAAAGTAAGACCTGTACTTTCTTGGTTTTTTTATTTAAACAGTTTGTAAGCAATAGAAATAAGGTATTTGGTAATTTGGTAAGATCTTTTTCAAAGGTTTTGGTAAAGTGGAAGGAGCTGGGATTTCTGGTAGTGGACGTTTCTTAACCAATCTCACATATGCCGATGATATGATGCTTTTTGCAGCAACCATCGATGCAATACAATGAATACTGGAATATATAAAAACAGTTAGTGAGCAATATGGACTATTCCTGAATGTAGAGAAAACAAATGCATGAATGTTGACACAATCAATAACAACAGGATGCAAAATCATGATTAACAGTCAACATGTAGAGGCAGTAGATTAATTTAATTATCTGGGATGATACTGTGACCTGTCCGTGCCCAGGGTAGCGCACTGATAATGCCAGGGTCAGGGCAGGATGTAAAAGGAGAGCAGATTCTCCCAGCACTGATGGGTGACACTGAAGTCAGACTTCCCAACCAGCTACAAACAGTGCTTCTGATTTCCCCACACCAGTTATCAAGAAGCCACTGTGCAAATACACACAGCCCCCTTTACTGCATTTCAGTCTCTGGCTCCCAAACTGCCGCTAGGTCCAGTAAAGAGACCAGTTATTTAAATTCTATGCTCTTTACTAAGAGATTCTCTCTGATCCCAAAGGATCAGCCACAGTACCAGTTCACTATAGGTTTGTCCAATACATGTCCAGCCAAGGAGTCCAAAGAAATCGAAAGAAGACTAAGGAAAGCTTGCTCAGCCATGGTCTCCTTACAAAAGTGTGGAAAAACTATGGCATCTTGAAATGCGTGAAGGTTTGACTGGCGAAAAACTTAATTATTTTCCTTAGTGACCTATGGATGTGATTCCTGGGAAACTAATGCTGCTGACAAGTGGAAAACTGAAGACTTTGAGATGTGGTACTGGTGAAGACTCTTGTGTATCCTGGATGGAAAAGAAGATGGACACTTATATTGAAAATATTATTGGAGAGAAGACGACTCTGCTCTCAGAAAGCAACAGGGGCAAATGTTTATACTTGGTCACATCGGGCACAGAGATGGAAATAAACTTGAGAAGTTATTATGAAAGGAATGGTGGTGGGTCATCTGGATGACCAGAGAGGAGATGGAGCAGATCAATTTGAGATCAGCTGCTAAGTGTGAAGTTAGCAGTGTATTGACAAGATTTCAGGAAATTCTGCATGTATTCAAACATGAATCAACTGACTTTACTTACTTACTTTATAGTCTTAAGGTCTTTCTAAAGAAATCATGCCTAACCTAGTCCAGATTACATGGTGGGATATGGGGGTTTAAACCTTTCTTTCCTGAAAATTATGTTTTTCGTGGACAAAACAATAGTGATCACAATCTCTCTTTTCACTTCAGGTTCATTTCAAAATTCTGTGCTCAATGCATTTTCTTGCAAAAGAAGAGAATAGGAAAAATGTTGGCAACTGTAAAGAAAATGATTGCCTAGCCTATCATTGTTAATATGGAGATGGCCTGGGGAAGGACATAAATCTTTAAGGACAAAGATAATCATCTTTATAACTTGCAAAGTCCTTATTAACATGCAGATAGTGTTACCATAAATTCAAGCAGTGTATTATGAGCCACACTTTTTTAGCTGTTTAAATTCATTCTCTGAACATTTAGTAAGATGAATATGAAGTGAATGGCAGCTCACCAGCTGGACACAGTTCCAGCTTAAGCAAGAAGATAAACTTCTAGTATGAAGATGGAACTTATGGAACGTGGCCAGAGTAAAAGAGCATTTCACCAGTGGAATTCTAGTTCAGATGCCATTTTGGAGGACTTTTGAAAAACTGAAGAAAAGCATGGAAAAGCCAAGTGTGTGGTCTTGTGAAATTTCGTATTAGTTTGCAAAGGAGAGAGCCAATGTGGCTTGCGGGAAAAAACCAAAAACAAATTGCTTTTGGTATAAATCAACAAGAATATTTGCTTTCACAAGAGCACCCAAGCCGCTACAAATAGAGTTTTCCTTTTCCAATAATATGCCTAAGACAGAAGTCCCAATGTAGATCATTAGATCTAATTGGTTTTCCAGATTTTTAAGAGAAAAAGGCATTGAGTACATGCTTGGGGAAAATGAGTTAGTCATGATTCTATATACACCTTGGGATTTACATTTGGGGGTAATTTTAGATAATTTACCTAGTTTTTGTTTCAGAAAGAACAAATGTTATATGCTTTTAATTTCTGTAATAACATTGATGCAACAAGGAGTGCGATGATAGCTGTATCTTCTTCAGCACCTAGTGAAGCACAGTGCTTAAAGCCAAGTGACTTTAACCCTATGAAAAGGGAAGCTATATGGTATGAATACACTGAATTATTCCTGAAGGTATGTACAAGAATGAAACGGGACTTCAGTGGGCGCTTGTCTGTGTAAGGGATGAATAAGAATCTATAAAGAACTTAATCTCCTTTAAAATATTGAGCCTGGTCTTGACGCCAGTAAAGCTGCTTTGTTGTGCTCCAAATGTGTAATGCAAGTTTAAAGCTGTTTTAATCACTTACATGAGGGGGTGCCTCTGATAGATTTGCAGCGGAATAGCATCTGGCTAATAAACTATAGTCTCCTAGGGGAAATAAGGAGATGCCTCTGTTTAAAAATATTGTATCTCTCAGACCCCTCCATATGAGCTTTAAGACAATATTTACTCTTGTGTTCATGTCACACAGCAATGCTCCTATTCTGCATTAAAAATATCACCAAAATAAATCATGGGCACGTAGCACAGTGTTGAAAATCAGATCTTTCAAGCAGGATAAAATTATATAAATATGGACCAACTCCTTCCCACCTTTCGCATGTGAGCAGTCCCTATTTCAAAGGCAGAAGTAAGAGTATATGTCCAATTTATCTCTAATTTCAGACATTTCTTTTGATAGTTATCAACCATTTTACACATTGAGCCTATCAGATGTGTTAGCCTACTAGAAGAATAAAGCCAGAGACTCATTAGCATTTAGTTCAGAGAAAGCTGAAGGATTTGTAAAACATTGCATCCCAAATCCATGATGATTTAATTGCAAGAGTGACTGGTAATTTTAAAAATCAGCCTCACAGAGCTCTGTGCCACATGAAGGAAGCTACTTTACAGAGTGATTGCTCTGGGAAGGAAATGCAGAACTATCAATTTTTGACACTCAGCTGCAGCAAACTACTAAAATCACTGGCCTGCTTTGGTAGCTTTCCTCTTTGGAGATGACTGCATTGGCATCATAGCCTAGTTACTCTGTATGACATTACAGAAGGGGGTTCTGTTAGAGAAACCCAAAAGAGCATCAATGAGGGAAACAAAATATTTTTACTAATCAATCATATTTACATGAAGACAAATACGGCATTTTGCCCTTAAAGAGATGTAACACTGCATTTTAGTCCCCAGATGCTATTATTTACAATGACTCAAAACGTTTAAATGTGACACAAAAGCTTAACAAGAATATTAGAATTAGAATGAAATACTTCATAACAACTATGCCCTTGCAAACTCTTTGCCCTGATAATCTACAGTGTGAAAACTGATCTCCTAGTACTTAATTTTGGAAATAATTGGTTGTTGCTTGAATAGTTGTGGAAGATGAAAAATTTAAACAAAGCTGGCAGTATTGTGTGTGAAAGTCACTACTGTACACTAGGTGCAATGCATGCAAATCCTATTTAAACCCTGAGGGCTTAGTGGTGCATAGGCCATAGGCTAACTTTCTGCACGTGGGTGAAATCACCCCATGGGCCTTTGATAGGAGCACAGGCCTGGACAAGATGCAACACTCTTGTAGAAAATGCTGAGTAATCAAGAAAATCATGAGAAAATTCTGACTGATTCTTTTCTCTTTCATTTATATAACTTTTTTCCTTTCATGCAAGTTCTGGCTCAAGCCCAATCATTCTGTATGATAATTCAAATTCACTTGCAAAGCTTTGTATTTTTAACAGTACAATGCTATTTTATAGTGTCACAGACTCATTCTTGGAATCAGTGATCTGTAGAAGTCCTGTTTTAAACCTTTAGGGACACATTCAATTAAAACATCATACAGCTTCTGTACTGAAGAAATCCACACAAAGTTGAAGAAATAGTGGGGAATAAAGGTGTGGGGCCTGAATTCTAACTTATACTATGTGCCCTCTGACTTTCACTATGTGGTGGTGTAAAGGAGCCATAGAGAGGTTGCAAATGCACTGCCAAAGCAGCTTAAAGGACCTTAGTGTAAATGAGAATCAGTCCTTTCAGTTTCTGGCTGCATGCAAACAGTTATCATTCTCTAGGGGAAGGCTTTAGTTTAAAAATATTGTTCCCTCTCCCTCATTCTGTTGCACACGATGTCTTCTTTTACAATTCATGATACTTTGATGGAAATATTTCATAGGGTGCACTGCTCTTTTCACCCAAAAACAGAGAGTCCAAGTCAGGCCCTGCCCACGTGTATGCACTTATATAGGGGGAAACCTTTCTGATGCTACAGATCTGCTACAGGAATATTCTCAGAGTACTTTAGAGGCAAAAGTAAGTTTTTTAATTTTTTTTTCTCTCATTTCTGTTAACCTGCAGGGAAACCACAGTTAAGTAGGGCTGGCATGGATGCTACTCACTCACTCTGTGCTCATCAACAGAGCTGTTTACTAAGTCCATTTAGTTACACCTTTTCAAATGCAGTGAAGGCAACTGTATGCATAGGTGTCTGCGAGGTCCAGTTTGGCTTGCAGAACATTTATTACTGGTGATAATGTGAAAGAAAGATAGAAACTTGACTCAAAGATTGCAGGTTGAGTGTGTAAAGTTGACAGAAGAGACATCTTTTTACTTGTAAATGAAGTACATTTGATATTGAAATTACAGAGGCGCATTCCAGATCTCCATAATGCTATCTTTATGGTCTCTTTTCAGGACATAGCTCCTTGTAGGTGTTTCACGCTGCCTTGTATAGGCCACTTGCAATAGTATGAATTTCACTCTTGATTAATTTAAATGTGCAGTTATCTATAATGTAGCATGTAAATTATTGCTGTGGACATGGAAACAATGAGATACACACACTATAATATGGCTAAATGTGGCAGCCACAACTTTTTTTAACAACTAATACCTAATTGGGGCAAACCACCCAAAACTACCTGGTAGGGTTGTTCCAGTGCGGATCTGAGCTTGCACCAATGGCTCCTGATGTTCTATAAACCTGATGGCCAATCTGTAGTCCATGACCCCTCTATATCACTAAACCTGCCAAGCCCCCCTGACTGGATGGCCATTGCTTCATGCTGGAGGGAGGAGAGATGAAATGAAGGGAGCCATAAGCTGCACCAGACACAGAGGCATATCCCCTCTCCATGCCATGTGAGTGTCCAGCATTTAGTTGGGGATGGTCCTACTTTGAGCAGGGGGCTGGACTAGATGGCCTCCTGACGTCCCTTCCAATCTTAATCTTATATGATTCTCGGATTCCAAGCAGCCCACTGGGTTTTAGAACCCTTAGCTGAGTCCTTCCTAACCCAGCAACTGCACGGGAACTTGCCTGTGACAATTTAAACTCACATGAAGCAGACCACCTGGATAATGAGTAGAAGGTGAAAAAGTGCAAACAGCAGTTTGACAATTTTTCCTTATGGGGAAAAAATCCTTTCCAGACCCCAGGACTGGTGATCACTTGTCTTCAGCATCATCAGAGATCCAGCAACAAGCTTCAGAGATACTGGTGAGGCTGAAATGGGAAGCAAATTGTATTCAATCCCCCACCCCCACCAGAGGGAAGCCCATCACAGGGCCACACACCAGGTGTTATACCCAGTGGCAGGGGGGGGGTCAATCTCCAAAGTCTAGACCAAGATGCAGCATGTGGATCCCCCTTTCCCTCCATCTACCACACTATGCAACACGAGGAGAGGGGAGAGGAGGAGAAAGGAGGAGGTAAAACAGCAGTCCCTGTCTGCAGGAGGAGAGGTGTTGGCAGAAAAGCGGGCTTCAGCTGCTTCTAGTTGAGATCTTCTTTTCTCCAGGGATGGTGGTTTCACTGGCCTTGTCCCCAGCTTGGTCAGTGAGATGAGCGTTTGTGTAACCTACCACTGTACCACAGTCTTTACTTACAATATTGAGCAATATAAACTGAACAATTCTTATTTCTAATGAAACAAGAATGAACAATAATCATATATGTAATGTAACTATGAGCTGTTCACCTATGCACAATGTCCAAGCAAAAATACACCTTTTCTCAGACACCCAGAACAGAACATCAGAAGATAAATTCATCCCTGGTGTAACTCACAGAACTGATGCAATTCATCTCCAGCTGTAACCCAAGATACAGATCTACCAGCTCTCAATGAGTTGGATGGGGATGTAAATCTGAAAGTCCTTGAAAATTTCTCAAAATGATCAGGTCTATCTTGAAAAATCCTCCAGCAAAAAGAGGAAAGTCATGGACTCCTATTTCTGTTTTTTTGTTTTTTTGTTTTGTTTTAATTTTCTTGTTAAAAACAACTTCACCTCACATACCCAAATTCTCTGTAAGACCATTTGTATCCATCATGCAAGAACAGTACAGAACAAAGTGTTTTTTGTTTTTCAGCTTACCTTTAAAACCTAGAGTCAGTGTTATTTAAAAAAAAAAGTGGTTAGTAGATGTTTGGTACCAAAATAGCCTTTGTTCTGAATTAAAAATACAATATATGCTCATTACAACTGATTCAGGCCTACTGAATTTGTTTAGAACCACGTGCCCTAATATGGTGATCTAACATTAGCAAACAATGCATTACCCAGAGGAGTAACTAGAACTCAGGAGCAAGAAAAGCTACCCAGGAATTTACTTGGGAATGTTAGTGTTGAAAAGTGTTAGATTTTTCTTAAAATTTCTTTAGCTTTATAAGACAATAGGGGGAAACTATGTGAACAATCTAGGCATCTCTGACAAATAGTTTAAAATAATAGTTAGTTAAAGCCAACTTCTCACAGCCTTGAGGGTTCATCTGCAATTGCCTGTCACCTGTGAGACTTCTGTCGGTATGGCTTCTGTAGTGTCTAAAGGGAGTGAGAGAAAACAAGGATTTAGGGAGTCTTCAAATAGATTTTGCTACCCTCCTTTACAGCACATGGGTCAAATTCTGTAACTTTCTTTTTTCCTTTTTCTTGGATAGCTGAATTCACAAATTCCTTTTGCCATTTTAGGCCTCCCAAATGGAAACCTAAATGACAAGACGTTACAGAATGGCTATTTTGGACAACGTTGCTATGAGTGTGGTCTCCAAGATTTTGATTTCCTGTGTGAAATTTGAGATTGTATGACATGCAGATATAAATAGCATTTACCTTCCTACACATTGAGAAAGCCAGACTTCTTTTCAAAAGAGAGAGCTTTTCATTTTGTTTATTTTGCTGAGAGACAGGAAAGGAGAAAGACATGTGCACTGTGTGGAACAGAGCTGTAGGGGTGAGATTTTCATGGCTGAGGTGAAAAGAGAGCCATTTTCCAGCATCAACTGATTGAAAATTGCAAAGAAGCAGAGGATGATCAATTATTAGAGGTAAAAGGAGAAAACTACTTCTGCCAATCTGTAAAGGGGAATGCTCAGCACCAGTGCTGATTCCTGGTCAGGCAGGGAGGTGGCAGGTTGTCTCTCTCCCTGACGTTCTCGGTTTTCAGTTACAATTCTGTCCTGTCAGGTTTCTCTTTTGTGGCTCAGCCCTCCATCTGGGTCACACATTCCAGTCCATCCCTTTTGGGGTATACCAGAAGAATGTCCGAACAAGGAGAACTCTTTCAGTGTCTGCACGAGTTTCAGGGCTTTCACCTTAGTTTGAGGACTTTGAGTCTGGGCTCTTGAACGTTCAAGGTTTTTCTGAGATGGATTCTTGTCCCGTCTTTTGGAGTTGGTAGGGGAGCCCAGGTCCACCATCTCCACCGGGCTCTGATCCAGGGTCCAATGATGGGCAGCTTAATCCTACACCTCGGGATGCTAAACAGCAACCTCCCTAGGTCATTTCCTACCTAAGTCCCCTTTTTCCCAATGGTAAATTAAAGAACTTCAAATAAAGTTTCTGACCGTCACAATTAGTCATCAGTCTCTCCTTTCCAGGCTTTGTGAGATCTGTGTTGCTAGGTATCAGGCAACGAGAGCTCCTAGGCAGCCCCAAAGCTAAGAGCAGAGGTCTGCTCCCTTCCACTGCCTGCCTCCTCTGAGCAGCTCTGCTTTTCTTTTTAAATGCCACCTCCAATTTGTACAGGCTTTGCAGGTGTGGAAAAGCAGGGATGCATGACATAGAGCTGCTCCTTCAACCCCTGTTCTCTAGTGTCTCTTTGTATACCCCATCCCACAATCCTACACTCAAGGTTTCTCCTGTTCTAAGAAAGCCAGAGTTCAACTATGGCATCAGACATGGGAAAATGCCAGAGACTTCTTCAGCTCCATTTCCCTGCCCTCCTTCATGACTGAATGAGCAAAGTCTGAATGAGGTGCAACAGTAGCACTCACACTATATACTGAATTCACCACTAAGCAGGGATTGAGTTAGAGTCTAAGATGCCCAGGCCTGGTCTACACTACAGAGTTAGGTCATGCTGGAGCCCTGAAATTAGTCAGAGCTGGGCTGTCACCCAGGGCAGATGGGGGGCTCCAGCTAGAGCCTGGCTGCCCTCAGGCTCCCAGCCAGGCTGCTTCCTGGGGTCCCCGCTCAGAGCCAGGCTACCTCCAGGGTCCCAGGTCCCTGCTTTCCACTGGGCTGCTGCCTGGGTTTCCTGCTCCCTGCTCAAGGGTCCCTGTTCTCCATTGGGAGCCCTGCTGCACAGAGACTCCTGGCTCCCCACTCTCTGCTGGGAGAGCAGGGCTGAGAGCCTGGGCAGCTTCCGTGCTTCAGGTGGGAAGCCAAAATCCTAGGCAGTGCTGTAGTCTCAGCACAGAGCAGGCAGCTAAGAGCAAAGGGGCAGTGGGCGGCCAGGGTCCTGGCTGGGAGCTGCACGTGGAGCTGAGAGCCCGGGCAATCAGCCCCGCCCCCCAGCCCCTCTTAAGTCGGTGTAAGCATTTCTGGTGAGGAGGTGCACCACTGACAGGAGGGTAGTGTGGATATGAACCATTGCAATAATAGTTGACCCAACACAGGTCGACTTAAGTTTGTAGTGTAGACATGTTCCCAGTTACTAGGAGATCTGTTGACTCATTTACACTTGCCACAAAGTGGTGAAGATATTGTGAGTCTGACATTTTAGAGCAAATTCTCATCTGGAGTTGGCCCTTTGTGTGTAATGGCCTAGTACTCCATTTTTGTCACAGAGCGGGGTATGTCTGTATCAAATCATGAACTGAAATTTATATTATAGCTGAACACATCTAAACTTGCCCATGGGAAGCTTACTGCAATGTATTCCAGACAGCTGTCCTCCCCAGAAAAGGTGCTTGACACCTCATTGAATGTCCATCATTGAGAAGCCATCAAGACTACAGTCTAGGCCATTGTCTGATTGTCTGTCAACTATTGGCACATACCCATGGAACACTGATCTTTCACACGGGTGGCACATTGAAGTGGGGCAGGCATGACTGGAGGGGCACTGGAGCTTCTCAGTGGAGCACATGTCAGAGAGACAGAGGTCTATTTAAGAGTGAGGAGCTTCTCTGTGCAGGTGGATAACCACCACCACATGAAAGGAGGAGTCTCAGGAGATTGAGAGCGAGAGGGAATCTGCCTAGCCTGAAATGCTGACTTACCTCACAAGCAGGGGTGACATCAGAGCAAGAAAGGGTGTGTCTCGGGACTTTTGTTTTGTTTTCAAAGATTTGTAACCCTTGGGTTCTTTGAGTGTAAAGTTCTGTGGGTAAGAAATTCCTTTGCTTACCTGCCACATTGTCCCCAAAGGGCTTAAACTAGAAGCCCATAGTGACCACAGTTTAGGTGGCATTCTGGAAGGGTGGAGGGGGCGGCAGGGCTTGGAAGGTCTCAGACACTGATTTTGCGGTTAATGTGGATGAATGGCAGTGCCTAAAGAAGACATGAGATCTGAATCTGGGAGACTGGTCTATAATCCCAGAGCTAGGAACAGTGACTACATTCTGCCCACACCTCCTTGGCTGGAAAGTACCTGGGACGCAGCGACTGGGTCCACTTGCAACAGATTGGTGGCAATACAGTGGGGTACTGGGCCAGGTTGCAACACTTCATACTCAGAAGAATTATTTCTTTGTGGGAGACTCAGGTCTTACCTCCATATAAACCTTCATTAAAAAAACACATGGCGTGAATGAAAACCAATTTAGCTCTTTAGATGCAAGTATGTGTGTAAACCAACCCCCAGCTGATTTTTCCCTTCCTTATTGCAATGATTTAAATATGCCTACCCAGTTGATTTCGTCTGCCATTCATTGGTGGCAAAAGGTAATGAAAGTGCACAGACTTAAAGGGATATATAACTTTTTCTTTTTAAACATAAAACTCATCAAACCCTGTATTGCTAGCACAGATGTGTATGTGCGCCTTCAGATAAAGAAGTAGTGTCAACAAACACCTTCCAATCAAAATGCACCTGATGATAATTGGGAGTAGAATGATAGAAATTGGACCTATTAGGTTAGGATTATTCTTGACAATGTATTCTCTAGTGCTTTCTCCATCTGATTTTTAAAATGAACACTTAAAATGAGAGGATTTCCACCACCTTCTTTGGAAGTAATTCACAGCATGTTTGAGACAAGTTGGCAATATATATAATTGCAGTGTGGGAGACTCCTAGGTTTTAAGACAGGGGTGTCAAACTGACTTCTTATGGCAGGCCACATTTTAATTAAATTAAGTTAAAGGGGGCCACGCATACCATAGCACCTAAAACCTAAACACCTAAACCTAAACACCTAAAACACATACACTGAAACACATACACTAAAACACCTCATGCTCTATTCTACTTCACATACTCTACTCTCCTACTCTCCGCTGAGAAATCTCCCCTCAGGGTGAAATTCGGCAGCAGAGCAGGAGAGTAGAACTCACAACAGGGACTCACAGGTGATCGCAGGCTCCACTCTCTGCCGTGAAATCTCCCTACGGGGTGGAATTCGGCAGCAGAGTAGGAGACTCCGACGGCCTTTTCCTTTCTGGGACGAGATCTTGCGGTAGCATTCGCTGCCACGAGATCTCGCACGCTTTCACTGAGCTCGGCTGAGGGAAAAATGCCGGTCCGGATAACACAAGCCGGCGGCCTGGATTCGGCCCGCGGGCCTTGTGTTTGACACCTGTGTTTTAAGATGACCACAAATTCATTTCAGATACTGTAGCTTAATGTTCAGCCACAGATTATAGCAATTTTTGGCTACTATTGATCTGGGATGTACCCAAACCAGTCAGAAGTGAAAGGCTCCATAATGCATTACTAATCCCCAGAGTCCTCCTGCCCCCATCACAAATGAACTATTGAGAAACAATGAGCTAAATGGTAGTAGATCAACACTATGATCTATTACCATTTAGCTCATCAGTTATGCTTATTCACAAGCAAATAATACTAAATTAGCTGCAAATAACAAACAACCTGAGGATTTATAGGAACCACCTAATCTGAAATTGTTTTCCTAATCTGCATTAAAATAATTATTTAATCCATAGGAATCCAAAATAGCTGATGATGAACCTGAACAAGATGCTTCCATTTGCAAATCAGAATTATTCATTGCAAATATTGTAAATTTAGTCTTTTTTCTGTTCATGAATATATTTGTTATTCATAAATATTCATTGAATAGTTAATGCAATCACATTTCACCCTATAGGCTAGTTGGAAACTGGTCATTTCATCTGTTCATCTGTTCATGTGGTATTAGTTACCTAAGACACATGATACTGTCAATATTTCCAGAATGTATGATGGGTACTTTTTAAACCAGGAGAACGATGAATAATGTACACCACACTATTGGTAAAAATTACTGGACAAACAATAATACGTGCTAAAATTTTGAAACTATCACGGCTCACAATTATCATCACAAATACCTAGCAGCTGTGTGAGCACTTATGATCATCAGATACCATGAACCCACAAATGACAGGAGACCGAACTTGCTGCTTTTATCACAAAGTATTTTTGAATCACAGCTGTATTGTAAATGTCCACTTTTATAATGGTACAAGCCCATGTTTGTATGTGTCAGCAGCTGAACTACATTTCTGATTATTATTTATTATTATTTTCAGCACCCATAGCCTAGCTAACTTTTACAGTGTAGTGTGGATCTGAAATGATGCTGCTGCCCACTGGCTGGCTCACACACACAGGGCTATAGAGTCCACCATAGTTAGCACTTAAAGTAGTTTTCTGTTAACTCAAGTGGCAGTAGCCTAGATTTTTGCAATGCAAGAAGGGCAAGGGTTCTAGTTCTGGTTCTTTTGTGTCTGTGTATAAGTGATTCAGTAGCACATGAATAAAGACCATCACTGCCTTGAAGAGCTTACTTTCTAGTGTAGAGGTGACATGGTGAATGTGAGGGGTAAGAAACAGTAGGAAGGGATAGCATTGAGGAAAGATCAGGGTTACAATAATAAGATCAAGCAGGTACTTAGTTTAGGCATGTGTATTGCTTGGTGGCTCAGTTACATTTTATTAAATAAACAATTATAATTAAATTGTATGCAGATCCAGCCAAAAATATCTAAAATATTAAAAATCCTCCAAGCACAAAACTTCCCAGAGTGTATCTTGTGTAATCCCACAAGGAAGGAGGGGAAAAAAAGGTGAAGAAACAAGACTTCCCCTAGATCCCAAGTGCAAATACATGCGTTTACGTGTGAACATGTGTGTTCATGGGAATACAAGCCTGCCTGAGAACTCCTTACAAACAAAGTCTTACCCAGCCTATTTATCAGTAAACAATAAAGTGCATACATCAAATTAAATTTTCACAAAAACTCATGGATCCTTTTCTGCAATATTCATTCAGCTGTACTCATTGGAATCAATTGACCAAATGCCCATCTCCATTAGAAGTTAATCTGAAGTCAAGAGTGGTCTAGGGGAAACAGGGATATGGAGGGTCAATCTAAATGAGTAATAAAATTACTCTATTACTCTTCATATCTGCTAGGACCTCACAAATTCTCTGTGACTGGATGAATTTTGGTTTGCCTATAAAAGCTGTGCTCAGAGACTCCAGTTGCTATATTCATATCTGGAGAAAACTGAAATGAAACAACTCTTTGAGGGGACCTGGCTGAAGGCCAATGAATCCTCACTCTTTTCCCCACACATATAGCACCTCTCTTTTTTAGGGGAACTTAAATCTAAGAACGGCCCCTTCTTTTCACATTTCTCTGAAAGGCATAGGCCCAACTAAGACCCAACTCTACACTTCTTTCCTATGTCATCTGCCCCTCAGTGAGAAGGATACAGAAGAGTTCACTCATTTGGCATAAAGCCTTTAGTCATCTGATCTTGTTAAAAAAAAAAAAAAAAACACTATCTAGTACAGGTTCCTGTCAGTAGCCCACTACTTATATAAGGCTCTAATAGTCTCTGTTCCCTTTGAAAACAGCCACCTGATGCAAAGATCAGTAGGAATATTCACAAAGTCTGAATATTTCCTTAATATATTAATAATTATACTTACTACAATATATGGCCCTATGCCGCTTAGTTCACTTTCTGTCTCTGCTGGAGCCAGGTATAACATAGCACGTTCAGCTGCTGTATTGCTTTTTACCCAGCTAGTCGTGATTCTTGCTCTTCCTCATATGGAGGTTTCTTTGCTCAGATCCTGCCAAATGTGTCAAAATTATGTGAATTGTATCTATATGTTATCAATAGGAAATAAGTAGAGGCCACCAAACAAAACCTTTCACTTTAGATTCGTGAAACAGTGTGATAGTAATATGCCATCTAACACCCTCCCACCACATCCAATTCCAGTTGGTAGAGAAATGCATTATCTCTGCCTTGTATTCACTGCTCCTGGCTGACAAAGTAGTATTTTATTTTTAACTCTTTGTCACTAAACTTCAACTTTTCCCAGCAGAATGCCTAAATGCAAAATGCATTAGTGCAAATGTCTGTCTGAACTCCTAGCCCATCTGGCATTAAGGAGCTATAAAATACTGCCATATTTGTCTACAGTAGATTTTAACAGCCTTTCTGGACAATATTATTTAAGAAACATTATTGTGCAATGGAATTAATTAATACAGGCAACATGTATAGCATACATTTTTATTGCTTCTTATACACCATAAAATTTCCAAGACAGAAGCACCTGGAAAAACCATACAGGCTGACCGGGCATCACAGTAGGAAGGCCTTGATGAGAGCAGATGGAAAGTTTGAGGATGAAATAAGAACAGATGGAGAGTCTGAAAGTGAAATTTGAACTTAGGTATTTCAAAGTTCACATCGCTGAACATAAAGTCCCATTAAACAAATTCTGATAAAGAGTTAAACTGACAGGTTCTGCTGTGACTTCTCTCCTGATGGATTTCCAGTGTCACTTAGCTGTCAACAATTTTTGTGGCAGCAGTTAAAAAAGCACTTCCTTTAACTCTGCCTGCTTATTTAAAAACCAACAGATTGTTAGAGAGCCATTCTGTACCTGGGATTTTGTGAAGGCGGTAGTGCTATAAACAGGGAGAAAAGGTTTTACTTTTTTTTTATAGAGTTGATTGCCTCTCCCCTATAATTTCCCTCTTCTCCATTTAGACAACTCTGCGGCACACAGAAAACCATGTTGGCAAGAACTTAATGAAGTGCAGCCAGTGCAGACCTGTGCACTGACCAGTAGGAAGTATTCTGGTGTTTGAGAAGATGTCATGCATCCCACAAATGGCCTGTTTCATGAAAAGAAGTCCAAACTGGCTAGCATAACCATACACAGAGTACAGAGTGGCTTATTATAATACGTACTGCTTTTTGGGAAAACTTCAACACCTCCTGTTTCTCAAACAATACAGGTCTGTCGCAGTTCTATGAAACAGACATGGTCCCAAAACGTAAAAACAAATTTTATTACTACTAATATTTTATGGAACGGAAGTAGCCTCAATGGAGCTGCTCAACATCTGCTCCATATACGTGGGAGAGGTCTTGTGAATCTCCTTACACATATCCATGATAGGCACTAGGCTAAGAATCTGTCTTCCAGAGTGAAATTAACCCTGATGCAGAGCCTTGTTAACTCAACTTGTAAGGGTTCAAATGGGACTTATTATTATTATTATTTATTGTTGTTATTTGTATTACCATAGCACCTAGGAATCCTTGTCATGGACCAGGCCTCCACTGTGCTAGGCTTAACTGATGTGTAAAGCCCAGCATTAGAGCTCTGGACTAGGATGCAGTTCACCCTTTTAAAATACCACCCATGTGTTACATAGCACTGTACAAAACACAGAATTAGATATGTTCCCCATTCTGAAGGGATTACTGAAGCTACTCCAGGGTAGTTTGTTTGATTAACAGATTAAGCTGATAGCACTCATTTGATGAGGTAGAGGTGGTGAGAAGTATAATGTAAAAAGCTCACAGGTTAAGAACAATTTTTCTCCCGCCTCTTAGTAACAATCTTTTATGTACTTGAGAACTGCTATCATGTCCCCCAGTTAGTCTTCTCTTCTCCAGACTAAACAAACCCAGTTTTTTCTATCTTCCCTCATAGATCATGTTTTCTAGAACTTTAATCAGTTTTATTGCTTTTATCCAGACTTTCTCCAGTTTGTCCACATCTTTCCTGAAATGTGGTGCCCAGAACTAGACACAATACTCTAGTTGAGGCTTAGTCAGCATGGACTAGAGCAGAATTACTTCTCATGCCTTGATTACATCACTCTTGCTAATACATCCCAGAATGATGTTTGCTTTTTTTTGCAACAGTGTTACACTGTTGACTGATATTTAGCTTGTGATCCACTATGACCCCCAGATCCCATTCCACAGTTCTCCTTCCTAGGCAGTCATTTCCCATTTTGTATGAGTGCAACTGATTGTTCCCTCTTAAGGAGAGTATTTTGCATTTGTCTTTATTGAATTTCATCCTATTTACTTAAGACCATGTCTCCAGTTTGTTTGAATTTTAATTCTATCCTCCAAAGCACTTGCAACCCATCCAGCTTGATATTGTCCACAAACTTTGTAAATGTACTCTCTATGCCAATATCTAAATCACTGATGAAGATATTGGACAGAACTGGACCTAGACCTGATCCCTGCAGGACCCCACTTGATGTGCTCATCCGGCTTGACTGCGAACCACTGATAATTACTCTCTCAGAATGGTTTTCCAGCCAGATATGCACCCTTATCTAATAACCTCCATCTAGGTTGTATTTTGCTAGTTTGTTTATAAGATGGTTATGAACTCTTACTCCAGTTTGTTTTACATGGTTTGTGTGTTCCTGAAATTTCAGTTTTAAAAATATTTCAAGATTCTACATGTTGCTGCCACCAAAAAAATTTCCCCCCATAGTTGCCAAACCCTCAGCCTGGGCTCAGCCATAGTCTCTTTTAGTCTCTTGCCCCTGGGTCCATTCTAGGAGCACCCACTTCTGGGTAATCTTTCTCTTCTTGGTGGGAGTTCAGCTAACTTTTTGGGGCTCATTAACAGTCCCCAGCAGTCTCTCCTCCTAGGCAAACTTCTCCCCTCTCTGTGTGTGGTTTCAGTTGTTTAAGTTCCCCTTCTCCAGCTGAAGCATGTTCTGCCTGAGTGCTGGAATGCTTGTTAGCCTTTCTATCAGTGGGATGGGGCACAACTTGCAGAGAACACTGTAGTGAAGTCTCAGATCATTTGCCCCATCTGGTTCTTCTGATATGGTGAAAGGGCCTCACTAAATGGTATGGGCCCAGGTTCCAAGCAAACCATTATCTCAGGTCCTAGCTCAGGGCTTGCCACCCAGGGATCTATCAGGAGGGCTTCTTGAGTTTTTCATGGCATGAGAAAATTTTACATAGTAAACCTTTGTCTCCTTCCCCTTGCTGGGTAGTTTGATATCATAACCTGTCAGGCTGGTTTGTCTAAGCGTCTTGAATGGGCCCTGCCAGTGGGCCATTCATTTTGACTCGGAAGATGGTAATTGTAACAGAACCCTGTCTCCAGGGTGGAAAATTCGGAAGTGGCCACTTGGTTATACCACTCTGCTTGCCTCTGTTGAGCCCGGATGAGGTTCTCTTTTGCAAAAAGGCTCAACTTTTTAAGACATTTCCCATAGGCAGATGATGTATTGAGTTATACCCAGCATGCTTGCATCTTGCTCCTTAAAACCTTCTCACAACACATCCAGGATTCTCTGGGACTGGTGTCCGTAGAGCAGTTGAAGGGTGAGAACCCCGTGGAGGATTGCGGTACCTCTCACATAGCAAATAGCAGTGACAGGAAGAGTTGGTCCCACTGCCTAGGCTTGGTCCCTCAAACCATTTCAACATCTCTTTCAACATCTTGTTAAATCTTTCCTCAAGGCTGTCTGTTTGCAGATGGCACACTGATGTTCTCAGGGCTTTGATTTTCAGGAGGGAGAAGAGCTCATGCATCACCTGCAAGGTGAAGTTGGAGCCCTGATCACTCAATATTCCCTTTGGGCAAAAAGTCTCATAAGTTCAGGAGCAGAATACAAAGGAATGGTTTCGGGGTAGCAAGTAGCATAGTCCACCACTATGAATATATATTGGTTTCCTGAGGAGCTCTTTTCTAAAGGCCCAGCTACCTCCATCCCTATTCTCTCAAATGGAACTTCCACTAAAGGCATTGGGATGAAAAGAGTCTTCAGGACATGCTTAAGTGCCACATACTGACACTCAGGACAAAAAGAGCAATACTTCCTTATCTAGAATATTAGAGTTGGAAGGGACCTCAGGAGGTTGTCTAGTCCAACCCCCTGCTCAAAGCAGGACTATCCTTAGCTAAATCATCCCAGCGAGGGTTTTGTCAAGCCTCATCTTAAAAACCTCTAAAGATGAAGATGCCACAACCTCCCTAGGTAACCCATTCCAATGCGTCACCACCCTCCTAGTGAAAAACTTTTCCTAATGTCCAACCTAGACCTCTCCCACTGCAACTTGAGACCATTGCTCCTTGTTCTGTCATCTGCCACCACTGAAAACAGCCTAGCTCCATCCTCCCTGGAACCCCCTTTCAGGTAGTTAAAGGCTGCTATCAAATCCCTCCTCATTCTTCTCTTCTGCAGACTAAACAGGCCTAGTTCTTTCAGCCTCTCCTCATACATCTTGTGCTCCAGCCCCCTTATCATTTTTGTTGCCCTCTGCTGGACTGTCTCCAACTTGGCCACATCCTTTTGTAGTGGGGGGCCCAAAACTGGACACAATACTCCACATGCGGCCTCACCAATGCCGAATAGAGGGGAATAATCACTTCCCGCGATCTTCTGGCAATGCTCTTACTAATGCAGCCCAATATGCCATTAGCCTTCTTCTTGAAGAATCATAGGACTTGACGAGACTTTGAGAAGTCATCTAGTCCAGTCCTCTGCATTTATAGCACTTATAGCAGCCAATGCCCACTCCAGAGTCTTCTTATACCCAAGACACCCTGCAGAAGGAATATCTTATACCAAATGGCCCCTCGGTACTTATGGGGTACCAGTAGCTGAATTTTCATTACCCCCAGCTGAGGGTGGCATTCCATGTGATACAGCTGTTCTTTCTTCAGCACAAAGTGGGTGGTACTGTCCCAGGTGCTGGAGGTCTGTTAACTCCCCATCCACAGACATCACCAGTTCGTAGGCACAGCTTAGCATCGCATCCTCATGATGCTCTTGGATGAAGGTTCTCCCCTCAGTAGGGCCTTAGGGGGAAATGCGGAGGCTGGCCATTCATGCATCTCTCTGACCAGCTGTGGTCACCAGGTCATCCCTGTCTGCTGGTCTTCAGAGTCATCCATGCCAACTAGGTCCATGGTATCCACAGGCTGGGACCTGTTTCGGAGCTCAGCTGTAGTGCTGGTCAGTTTGCTAATGATTTGCAGAAAGGAGGGCCAATCTTGGCCAGTTATTATGGAGTATTCTAATTTATCTGCTAACGTTACTGTCGGTTCTAGTCATCTACTGGTATAGGGCTTCATATCTCCATTTATATGCTCCAAAATAAATCATGCCCCTTCAGGACCCCTCCAGAGGCCCAGTAGGATGCCTTGCATCACCATCTGGCTATACCCAGATCTCCTTTCCTTGGACCCATATTGGGGTGGTCAACTTGTAGAGAGTCCTCCTACTGGCCCTTTTTTCTGTCATCCAAAGCTGTGTGTATTTGCATTCCATCAATGGGTGCTCTTTCCTCAACAGGAATAAATGACTCCTCATATATCCCTTTTGCTCATCGGAGTAGCAGTTACTGAGCTCATCTCTGTGCGCATCTTCCTGGTAGGGAGGAGATTTAAACTAGAAGTGGGGCCTCTGTCCAAACCTGGTTGTTTTTATCACTGGGCACTTGTCGGGGGGATACTTTATTTGAGCTCGCCCCATGTATTGCCAAGATCTTCCCCTTTATATGCAGGTAGCTTGAGTCCTTGAATGGGCTTTGTACAGTGTTTTCTATCATGCTGGGAAATGTGTTGGGGTTCGGTGTCTGCTGGCAGGCATCTGACACCATCAGTGGCGCTAGTTGCATGTGGGGAGAGGCCAGGCCTGTCCCATTGCCAGCGACCCTTCACTCACGAGAAAATTCTACCCCCGCTGCACTGCATCCAACAGTGGCTCTGCGCAGCGCTGGAGAACTCACTCCTGGCCCTTCACTGGAAGTATGGATACAAACTGCTCTGTTAGGACCAACTCTGAAGCTTGGGCCCTGACCCCTGGATTGCTCCTCTGGGTGAAGCCACTGCCAGCAATGCTCTTTTATTCCTTGTGCCACTGCCATGGGTCCCCATGATGTAAGTCTCTGTTCTAAAGCACTTCCCGGGTCTCTTTTCACTGATATCCAGGTCACCTAAAACAGTGGCCTTCACCTGACTGTAGTCTTTAGCCTGCCCAGGATCAATATTATGGTAGGCCAGCTGTTCCTGTCTCATCAGGCATGGAGTTAAAACCAATTTCCAGTTCTCCAGAGGCCATTGAGAGGCCAGTGCCACCCTCTCAAAGATGGGGAGGATGAGGAATGCCTGTGGATTGTCATCAGGGCCCATCTGAGTTAACTTCACCCAGCACAGGTGGCAGTGCTCCCTCTGGTGTATTGGCCCTGTAGGGCCACCCTGTGTAGGTGCCAGAGGTCTTAATTGTTGCATAAAATCTCTCTGGGTTCAGGCTGCTAGGATACAATCTTCTTTGCTGGCTGGGCCTGTTGCTGAGACATCCACTGCTGCAATGTCTGCTGCTGGAATTGCTCTTGCTGGTTGGCCTGTTGTTGTTGCCACTCCGTCATCCACTTACATGAGCACTTGGGGTCCATCTCAGTGGAAGCCCCCTCTCAGCAAATTGGTGCGGTACCTGTTACAAGGCCCAAGACAGACACAGGCATAGGGCTTCATGCCCATATGCTCCACCTATTGCAGTTGCCCAAACCTCAGCCTGGGCTTGGCTATATAGAGTCTTTTAGTCTCTTGCCCCTGGTCCCCTAAAAAACTCCCCATTCCTGGGCAAACTCTCTGTTTCCAGTGGGAGAGCAGCTCACTCTTGAGGTCCTTTCTGAGTCCAATTACTTCTAGTCTCTGGCAGCACTCCCCATGCCCTGCCACAGGTCGCTGACTTGCAGTAGCTTTCCTGAGCTTAAAGTATCAGTTTGTCCCCAAACAAGAGCAGGGAGGGGAAAGGAAAGGCTAGATACAGCCTCTGGCTGGGCTCTTCTTGCTACTGTAGTTCACTAGCAGTCCCTAGCAGCCTCTCCTCCTAAGCAGACTGCCCCCTCTCTGTGTCAAGTTTCATCTTTTCGAGCTCCTCTTCTCCAGCTGGTGCAAGTTCTGTAGGTGCACCTAACTGATGCTGCCTGAGTGCTGGCCTGCTTGTTAGCTTTGCTACCAGTAGGATGGGGACATGTGTCATAATACCCCGACTAGTTCAGATTTGGGGAGGGTTCTTTTAACAGCCCACTGTTGGCAGGACAATGGAAAAATATGGCTGACTGAGATTTTAATTACTGTAAATGTGTCCAGACTCTTATGCAATGGGTGGAAAGGCCTCTGACAAATCTAAATGAACTGCTGTTTTCAGCAGCCATTGTAGCAATGACATCATTATGGTTCTAAATTATTTCTCTATTTTTTAATAGCTGCTATGGCAGACAATATCAATATTAGGACCTCATGAACCATGTGGAAAGTTTACAGAAGTGGAGAGATTCATCTACAGGTTGTGAAGTTACCAGCTCATTTGCTTATCTCTTGCACATTTCCAGCTAGGGCAACCACCTGCAGTTTATGATGGGCTTTCATGGTCTGGAAAACTATGGATCTTGCCAGGTGAACAAAGCCCTAAACTGTCATCCTTCAAATCAATAACTCTGTTGCCAGACAGCTTAAGCTGGGTCTTAAGGAAGAATCATTGTATTCTGAAATTCTGAAAGCTCTTGAGTAATGGTCTGAAAAGTGACAGGCTCACACATGTCCCTACTGTACTTGAGGAAGTGCATTTCTTATGATTAATGGCCTTTCTGCAGTGAACAATGCCTTTTAAGATTTTTTCCGCAATAAGCCAAGCCAAAGAATGTTTCCAGTTTCTCAGGCTCTATTTACCTTCTCTCTCATTAGAAAAGGCTATTTTCCTTGCATTCTGATGATTGCGCACATACTTAAACACTTTTGACTGTTTTCAGCTGCTACTGCTGGGTTCCAGAAAACTGAAACATAAAAATAGATCCCTCATACCACGTATCCAGCAGACACCCTGCTGTGTCATTTAAAATTTGCTTTGGTTGTCTAGTGATGGCAGCATGCAGAATTATGGCCCCATGTCTCTTGTGTCAATCTGTATGATCGTAGTTTGACACTTATCTCCTGCTTTCTACTGGGAAGCTCATGTTGCTGCAGAGTTTCAAGAGAATGTAAGGGTTGCATAGGAACCTAGCTAAGAACACACGAGTGAAGGAAAATTATTGAGGATTGGACCAGACTAGCAGACTGGGCAGTCACTATAACGTTTCATTCCGCACCACCAGACCACCAGAGAACAACATGCTATAAATCCTTACCTCATTCACAGGCAGTCAGAGCCATCCAGTCTTCAGTGTTGCAATCTCTCTTTTCTTACCTTAATTGCTCCCTGATGAAAAAGTAATATATTTTTAGCATACCACAAGTATAAGATACTAAAATTATACTATCTTTCATAAGACCTGCCTCATAAATACAGCATTCCACTTTTATGGACACTGCAATGGGTGTTTCATAAAGCATCATAAACAATTTATTTTGTTATGAAGTAACCCAGCAAATTATCTTGGTTTAAGACTAGGCTTGCAGACACACTGAATTTGTTTCTGTGTGGCTTGCATGCCAAACTGCAGAGAGCTGTCCCCACTTTTAACCTTTGGACTGTCAGCGAATAAAAAGCTAAAAGCTTAAAGTGATTTGAAATTAATGTGAATTTATGCACTGAGTTCATGGAGGAGTGAGGGAACACAGCTCCCCTTATTGGAATGAAGCAATTTGTTTAATTTCTTTTCCTATTCTGAGTTGTTGTTTAGCATCACGGAGCCCTGTTGAACAGATGCTACATTCCACCCCAGATCTACTTTTCAGTGGCCAATGAAAGTGATTTGTTTTCTAGTATGTACAAAAGGCCCCTATTCAGCCAAACACTTAAGCACATTCTTATGTTCCATTGATTTCACTGGGGCCTCAGAATGTATTTAAAGTTTGATTTGCTGAAGAGGGAGGGGATTACTCACATACTTAAAATTGAGCATGTGCTGAATTAGCACCGGAGTTTGTAAAAGTGCTTGGGGTCACTCCAAGCTGAAAGGTAACATAATAAATGTAAGACAATAATAGTTTGTCATCTATAAGAAAGTGACTAAAACAAAGAAGAATTGTCCTTGTGAAAGGTTTCTTTTCCCAACCCTGCATATAATTACAGCTGTAGGTGCCTCTGATTTGGTAAGTTCATGATAAACTTCATAGGTTTGGGGTCATCTCTGCTTAATTTCCCTTTGTGAAACTACTTATAGGACAACTCTCTTAAGAGGTCCCCATAGTCATGTATAGTACAATATATCTATAATGTATATACACATATATTCTCCTTTGCAGTATTGAAAAATACCTTGCAGAAATGGCCTGCATTTTTGTTCATATGTAGGTTGGTGCATTTTCATGACGTGCTATCTTGCAAGTATTTTGTTCTTTAAACTGCAGTTCTGCTCTGAAAACCTGTAGAAATGGCATTATGGATTTCCCTCCATGATCCCCTGTGCAAATGTGCTCAGCTGACAACCCTGAGAGCCTCTCCTTGGTAGTTGAGAGCCAGATTCTTAGTCAGTTGCATCAGAATTATAGCATTTTCCACCCAATGTGCAAGGCAGTAGAGAATCTGGCTTATAGTTTTACAATTAATTGGCAGTGCCCGTTTAAAAAAACCCATACTTATTATTATAACATTTTTACCCTGCTCAGTATCTGTACTGCATATATTTTGTTGTATCTAACCACGTTAACACATATAGCCTTATACCCAGTGATCAAAGATGTATATGATGCTACAGTCTAAAGGCACAATCAATTACAATGCAGTGCAAAACAATTTTAAATGCAAAAAAATGACTGGTATGTGGCCAGGGTGTGCATTATATATGTGATAATTCTCAGTGGCTAGTCAGGATGCAGTACATGTGGTTATCCATTTCTTTTCTTCATAAATAAACAATAGCGTATTTGAAATACATAGGAATTTATATACATACATATTAATTATACATTCACACACAAACAAACTGTTTGCACTTAACATGACTGTACTACTACACAAGAATAGTCCCTTTCTTTTGTTTTGGGGGAGATGAATTTAAAAAAAACCACACAGTGAGATTTGTACAAAAAGGAAAAAGCTAAGACTAATAGCATTGCAATGACGACAGATGGCAGCTGGTAGGGTTCCCTAAAAGAGCAGTAATACAGCCTGACATTACTCTGAGGTAGCACCAGAAGAATTTATCCAAGAGCTATTGGGACCACACATGTGGTATGATTACACTTAAGTTAAATTCCTTTCCTTGTCTGCCTTCTTTAAATACACCAGTGTTTCCATTTCGTCCTGTGTGAGAAGGCTCTCTAATGTGTAGGCCCATTTTGACTATTCCTTCAAATTCAGCTCACTTTTCAGTATATCCAGTCTTCATAAATCTGCCTTGTTGTTTTGGTTGAGACAATACTATATATTTTTGAATGTAGCATACAATGGTAAGATATAGTTAACGCTATTGGGCTTCATTCACTTCTGCTCGTGCCGGGGGATGGAGAGGGGTTTTGGAGACTTGTCTGATGGAATGGTCAAGCAGCAGTTGCACCACCACTCTTCCCAGGATTTCTGTTAGCAGAGGGAACCTTTAAAGTCAGTTCTGCCAGTTGATGCTGTCCTGGGGATGCCCTGATTCACCACATCCAGTCAGCTATGGTATTGTGGGTCAGATGGTAACCACTTGGGAGAGGTGAGTGTAGGCCTCTCACACCTGTGGAACTTTCCAGCATAGGGAATCAAAGCACAGGGCTGAATCTAACCCATTATTTTTAAGCAAATATAGGTATTCTTCCTAGGAAACTACCATGCCCTCAGAAAAGCAGGGTAAGTATTGTAGCTGCTGAGTACATCAAACACAAAGGTTACCAGATGCGTGCCAGGTGTATCGCAACTTAGAGGCAGGCACGGTTGGTGCTTCAGCAACTAGCTCTTGTAGGCACTAGCCCTGGTGGGTACCAGTAACCACACAGACACATGGTTAAGGGAAAGGGTATTTTACTAGAGTTGGCTGGAAAATGAAAAGTTGTAGATACCTTAGATAGAGAGCCTTAAAGAGTTATAGTTCAAAGTGAGTAATAGCAGATCATGTTTGGGTCCCTGGGGCAGTCCAGTTGAAAGTCAGAGCTCTTGAGGCCTAGTGCCTGGGGTACCCTCTCCAGCCCAGTCTTTATTCCAGCAAATAGGCGCTTGCAGTTTTTCAAGCCAGGTTCGGTGGGTGTCTCTCACTGGGGCCGCTCTGCGTTGATCCCTGCCCAGCCATTGCTGCTCCCCCATATACCTGCATCCAGATATATCATTGGGCAGCCACAACTTGTCCCACATGTGGCTCTGCCCACAGTTTCTGGGCATTTTTTCAGCTCCCTGCTGCCACGTGGCTCTCTCTCCCAAACAGAGCTCAGCCAGTCCTGGTTCTGGATCTTTCCCCTTTCCTGGTCAGGGGAAGAGGAAAGGCAATGGGGAGAGGACTGAGAAGAAGTGTAGTCCCCTGCTTTTGCAGATCCATCACAACAGAAAAAGACTAAATGAAAACAGAATGATCTGGGAGAGAGATTTGTTTTGACACACAAATATACTGTCCTTATCCTGGTCTACACTAGAAAACTTTGTAGCTATGGTTCAGCATTGGTGCCACTCCACCAATGGAAGCTGTAAGAGACAGATTTCAGCCATCTGCATCATGATGGCATTTAGCAGTTAGTCAAAATGTTGGCAGAAATCCTGATCCCTAACTAGACCCCAGCTTCCGCTGTCGCTACCACAGGCAGATCTGCCCCAGTCGTGAATTATAGGTACAAAGTTTACTATTATTTTTTAATGTATGACAAAACTACACAGAGAATATAGAAGTAAATACTCAAAGTGTAGGTCTTGTTATTCTTAATATGTAAGGTATACATACTATATATATATATATAAATATTAGTTTTTAATATATAAAGTACTCACTAGTTCGCTCCCATCACAAGGTGCCTTGTCCAGCATCTTCTACCGTTGCTGACATTTGATATATATGGCTGGTTGGGAAATGCTATTTTTTCCCTGTAAACATTTTTTTTAAAACATTTTTTTTCCAGAGTTTCATCAAAAGCCTGAAAACTGAAAAATAATTTTAAAAAATTATTTGGAGGTTTCAGTTGTTTGACAAAATTTTGAAAATTTTCAACAAAAATTTTTTTTTCTTGCAAATATCCATTTAATTGAAAAGAAATTTTCTACAGCAACTTTTCAAACAGCTCTATTTTCTCCTGCCCAGCCACAAAAGATGGAACCTAAGGAAGCGGGGACAGAGAGGAAAGAGTAGTTTGTGAAATGTAAAGTTAATAGGCCTTAAATACACCCACTGAAGAACCAATACTTTCCTACTGGAAGAGACTGTGCATATATAGTTTTTTATAAATACTAAATGAGAAAATTAGTTGTTTCCATTCAGTTTATTGAATTCCTGTTGAATTTTAAATAACATAATCCTTTGCACCTTTATAGTACCTTTCATCCACGGATGTTAAAGCACTTTACAAACATTAATGAAAGTTCTATCCCTATTTTACAGATGAGGAAACTCACACAGAGATGAAGTGTCAGATTTTCCAATATACATTTAAAAGTGTGTACATTTTCAAGCAGCAAGGTATATTTGAAAATCTGGCCCCAAAGGACTCGCCCAAGGTCACACAAGAGGTCTGTGGGCAAAACTGAGACTAGAGCCATGTCTCTTGAAAGGCTGTCCTAGGACTGGACTGCAAGGCTATTTTTGTCTAGTTCATTTTAAACTGAAACTAGTTTCTCTGTGTTGAGTCAAAGAAAGGAAAGCTGAATAGTATCTTCATACATGGTACCTGAGGCGTTTACTGTATTGATTTTATGTATTCTGAAATAACCTAAGTATGAGCTATGGATTCATTATTATCCTCTGTCTTTTCTCTAGTAGGATTTATAGTATTTTCATACTTCCCCTTTTTGCTGTCTTTATATTTCTCTGACTGTCCCTCAATAAGTCAAGTAGTGTATATCTTTTATTTAACATGAAAATGATTAATTCCTAATAGTTGGGGATTGTGAAGTAAGTAGGATTTCCAAGGTTTACATAACATTCAAATAAGAAATTAGGACACTTATTTTAAGGATATTCATTGAAATTTCCATATTAAAAAATCTGCACCTACCACAATATTTACTTTTTATCTGAATTCAGTGAGGATTTTTTGTCAGTGTCCTCTGGTTTTCAGCCACCATGCCAGTGAACTATAGTACCGTTAATTAGAACTGGATGGAGATGTCTGTAAATGTTCATTTGAAATTTTAAAATGAATTTGCCCTTGTATTTGCATTCTATTAATATTTGCACGAACAGCTTTTAGTTGAACAAATATTTTCAGAAAGTGAATTTGAAAATCACACATATAAGAGTTCACAGCAATTGAATTTAAAATTGAAATGTGCATTGTGCTGGAAGTACTTTCACACTATTTTAATCATGGAAGAAAAATAATGGGCAAAAATGTCAAAGCTACTAGTGAAATTGGGTGCTCAATTTGAGACATCTGAAAAGGCCTGATTATCAGAAAGTGCTGAGCACAAGGCCATCTAAAAATCAGCCCCCCTGTAAGATGTCTGAAGTTGGGCACCCAAAAGTTGAGGCATCAAAAATACTACAACACTTTAGAAATTTTAAACCAATACCTTGTGAGCAATCCAAATTAACCATCACAGCTCAATTTATCCCTTATATTAAATACTTGCAGAGAAATGTTCATAATCAATCCTTAGAATCACTGGTTCATTATAAAAAACAAATATGCAGAAATTGCGATTCATACGATATAAGACCAGAAGGCACCATTCGAGAGCACTGACTTCCTGCATATCACAGACCATTACATTTTGCCCAGTTACCCCTGTCTTGAGCCCAATAACTTGTGTTATTGGCTAACACATAATTTCTGGAAAGACAGTCTTGATTTGAAGACATCAAGAAATGGAGAATCCACCACTTCCTTGGTAGTTTGTTCCAGCTGTTAGTCACTGTTAAAAAATTCTGCCTAATTTCTCATTTAAACTTGTCTGGCTTTAGCTTCCAGCCACTGTCACTTTCAGCCACTTTCTCACCTAGATTAAAAAACCTGTTAGTACTCAGCATTTTCTCCCTGTGATGGTACATACATACTTTAATCAAGTCACCTCTCAATCTTCTTTTTGATAAACTAAACAGATTGAGCTCTTTAAGTTTCTTACTTCAAGACATTTCCTCCAGCCCTCAATTCATCTTTGTTGTTCTTATCTATAGCCATTTCCATTTTTCAACATCCTTTAAAAAATGTGGGTACCAAAATTGTATGCAGTATTCCAGTTCCAGTCTGTAAAATCACCTCCCTCCTCTTACTCGCTACTCCCTTGTTTATACACATGGGGATCTCATTAGCTCTTTTTGCCAGATTGCACATGGAGCTCATGTTTAGTTGATTGTCCAGTGTGACCCCTAAATCTTTTTCAGAGTCTCTGCTTTCCAGGTTACAGTCCATCATTCTGCAGTCCTGTTCCTGTATTAAAACACATTTTGCTTCAATGGGCCCAATTTACACAGTGATCCCAATCACTTTGTAAAACCATCCTGTCCTCATCATTATTTACCAATCCCCCAATGTGTGTATCATCCACAACTTTTATTAGCAAATGATTTTATATCTACCGTCAGATCATTGATGAAAATGTTGAATAGCATTGGCCCCAGTACCAATCCCTGATAAACCCCACAAGAAACCCTCCATTCAATCTTCACTCCCCATTGAGAGCTACATTTTGAGATCTGTCAGTTACCCAGTTCTTAATCCTAATGTGTGCTTTATTGATATTATGCAGTGCTCATTTTGTAATCAGGATGTTGAGAGGTGCTAGTCAAACACAATTCTACACAATTCTAATTAAAATTCACATATTCAGTGACTTGGCACCCAAATCTGAGAGAATGAAATCAGGTTTGTTTGACAAGCCCTATTTTCCATAAAATCATGCTGACTGGCATTAATTATATTCCTACCTTTTAATTCTTTATCAGCTGATTCCCATATCAGTTTTCCATTATTTTGCCCAGGACTGGTATCCGGATAACTGGCCAGTAGTTACTCAGGTCATCCTACATGCCCTTTTGTATACTGACACAACATTCCAGTCTTCTGGAATTTCTCTGGTAGTCCAAGATTTATTAAAAATTAACATCAGTGGCCCCAGAGGGCTTCTTAGCCTTTTAGGACACATGGGCACAAGCTATCTAGACCAGCTGATTTAAAAATATTTTTCCCTAGTAGATGTTGTCTCTCATCCTCCTCAGTTACTAATGGAAGGAAAAGTACTTCATTAACCTCATGTGATATGAATACAACATCATTCTTCTTTCTAAATACAGAACAGAAATATTTATCGCCATTCTGTATAATTTTTAACAATTTTAATAACTCCATTGTAATGAGTGGGCATGGCCTCCCTCTGAGACTGACAAAGGGAAACAGGCCAGGCCTGTGGGGGTGGAGCCAGAAACTGCATGTCCGCCCACCAAGAAGTGAGAGGGTGGGACAGGAAGTATAAAAGAGAAGCCCAAGAGCTCAGTTGGCCACCAGCTCCCAGAGAAGAAGGATGTGCCTCTCTGGGCTCCCAAGCTGCCTGCAGCCTGGGGCCCCATACCCAGGTAAGCGGACCAGGGCTTGGGTCCAGATGCTGGTGACCGACGAGCAGTCGACTTGGTACCCTGGGGTCTCCCTGGAGCTGACACCCCACTAGACTGGGTGTCCCAGAGGGGCCAGGACTTGGAGGAGCTGCCGGATGCACATGAGGAGGAGATGGCCATACCAGGACCCGACCTGGAGGAGCTGCCTCTGGCCTTGCCAGAGGATGATGAGGCGCAAGCCCTGACTGGGCCTGACCTAGAGGAACTGCCCCCCACTGACCTCCCAGAGGAGCTGCCGGACCTGCCACCCCTGGACGAGATTGAAGGGTTCTACAACCTGCCCCTGGCCGATTACCCTGACGAGCTGCCGGAACTGGCGCCCCCCGACAGGACGAGTGGACGGTGACAGAGCAGGTACCTGAGGGAAAGGGGACAGGAAGTGGCCCAGGGCAGGTTTTGCCCGGTCTGGAGATTGAAGGACCAGACCGAGAGTCAGCGTGTTGTGGTTGGGACCCTGCTGACTCTGTGGCATACCCCTCTGCTATGGATAGGGACCTGGGCTGGGATGCAGTGGAGTCAGGTGAGCCCGTGTCCCCCTCCCCCTTCCCTGATCCCCCTGAGTGGCTGTGAGCTGCATGCTGCCCCGCCGGGGGCCTTTGAACTGAGCGCTACCCTGCAGGGGTCTTCGAGACTGTGAGTCGCCCTGCCAGGGGCCTTTTGGGACTGCATATTGCTGTAAGGCTACCCTGCCCGAGCCTGGGGACCATTCCCCTAACCCGGGCTGGGCCAACCCCTGCTGGAGCAGGGTAAGGAGTGGGTGTGGCCCCCCTCTGAGACAGACCGGGAGGGACGGGCACCCCACTACACCCATCCAGTAATGGGTCTGTACCATTGATGGATTTCTTTTGTTCCTAATATGCTTTAAAAACGTCTTCTTATTGTCCTTAGGTCTGCCATCTATGGATTTTTCCCTGATTTCTCCAGTTTTCCTTATCAATGTTCTCACTTCAAAATTTCTAATTTGTATCTATTGCTATCCCCTTTTCCTTTGTTATATATTTCTTTTTCATTTCTAATTGCTGACTCCACTTTGTCACTGAACCAGGATAGGCTTATACCTAAAGTTGTCTTTCTTAGTTGTGGAATGTGGCATTTTGGCATTCTAATAAACTCTTCTTAAAGAAGAATTTCATTCAGTTTTCATTCACAGTGTTCTGTCTAATCTTTTCCTCCCAATCAATTTTGCCTGTAATTTTCCTCAGCTTTGAAAAATAAGCCCCTTGGAAGCACCAACTATATATATATATCCAGTCCCCTCTTTGCCCATATGGAATTAAATCAGGTCATGATCACTAGGTCATAGACAACCACCATTATTCATTTTTATCTATCATAATGAAATCCAATATAAAGTTACCTCATGTTGGATATAATACCTTTGGTGTTTATCGTTTATATATTTAATACCTTTTGTGTTTAATACCTTTGGTTTTATTATCATTTATAATTTTTAGAAATTCTAGTTATGTATTATTGCTGGTGCATGAGACCTTCAGTATGTGTCTCCCGAATTAAAGTGCTCCCCAACAACAACAGTTTTATCTTTCTACACATTACAGGCAGTAGATAGTCTGTAAGCTGAAAAAGAAGCTAAATTAAAATAAAACATTATTTGTTGTGAATTATTTTGCTCAGCTGTATCTTTAATCTAAAGGAAACCTGCTATAGATGTCTAGAAATATCAACTCTGGCGGGACAGAGAAGGAAAACATAAAAATAGTAATATACTTGACATTTATGTTGCACCTTCCTCTGAAGATCTTAAATTCCTTTACAAAAGGAATTAATGTATTTTTGCTCAGACTTTATGGATGCCAATCACTGTAGTATCTAGACTTGCTAGAATATTGAGGCAGGTAAATGTTATTAGCCTGATTTGTACAGTTGGGGAAAGTGATGAAGCCAACATTTTCAAATTAAGGCATACCAATCAATATCTAGGGAGCTAACGATGTGGTCGATTTTCAGAGTTGCTGAACATCAACAGTTCCCATTGAGGTAACTTATCCAAGTTCATACAGGAGGTCTGTGGTAGAACTAGAAAGAAAAGCCAGTCCTCTTGACATCTTATCCTATCTTTTAATGAAGTGCAAAAATGAAATTAAAATATAGACAAAAATTATTAATAAATCTGCAAAAAAGGCACATTTTCCACAAAAATCCCCCACGACAAATAAAAAACCTCCCTGAAACAAACATTTTCATCAATTGCCACCTCATTTTTCACAACTTTGAAATTTCCATCCTGCTATAGATATTATTGAGCCCATATTCATACTTTGTCTTTTTTCAGTCTGTAAAAAACTGGCACTTTTAACAAATAAAAGAACATAAAAGCAAGGTTTTAAACAAGGTCTTTTAAGCTCATGAGCTCACTGACTTTAATCTCTCCAGTTTGCTTGAATTGATCAAGTCCTGCTTCTCACACATTTGTCACAGAATAGAGCGTTTCAGTTATGGTCTGGTTCCACGGCATGTATTTGCAGCAGCGAAGGTTATAGAGGCAGCACTAGGAGAAGTTGGCTTTACATGGATTTTAATGAAGCAGTGTGAGAACAGAGAGCAAAGGAGGTATTTGGCAGTGGAGAACTTGGGGAGCAAGGATTGTAGTAGGCAAAGCAGTATGATAGTGAATTAATTGCTTAACAGATGTAAAATCCTGGGACCCAGCCCGAAGATGCTGCATGGGCTGCAGAAGCTCGTTCTTTATAGACTTGAATAGTGATATGAATAAAAGTATTAAAACCTGAGCCACCAAATGGACAGGGAATTCAAACTGCTTCCAGTTCAGGAGCTCCTGAAAGGAAAAACTATATTTAGAACAAGCTCACTGGCTCATGACCTCATGAACATGATTTTTTCCCTCTTTTTGGTAAGTGAGGCAAGCTCTAGGTCAGGCGTGTGACATAGATGAGGGAAGCAGAGAGAAAGCTCAGAGTGGGAAGGGGAATAGAGTGAGCCCCATGTCATAAAAGACAGCTTTACTATTCTTTTCCTTCCCCCTTCCTCAACACCATTGCTATGACCAGCAGAGTAAATGCTGGGAATGGAGAGCCAGAACCAAGAAACAAACGTAGTTACAAATCTGGAAGAGTCATGGTTTGACTTACTATGTTCTGTCTGGCTTAGACACTTAGACACTCATTCTCCATCGCCTTTAATCATATTCCCCTTAGGGTCATCATGAACGTGAGAGCTTGGAACTTTTCTTTTTTAAAGGGAGCTTTCATACAAGCCAGATTTTCCTAAGCACATGACCCTCATTTGAATCAGATTTTCCATCAGATGAAAGTGAGGAGGGAAAAAGAAGTCAAATGTGATTTTTTTAATACATTATGCCCAGAATCACTTTGACTGTAAAGTATAGAGACTGCACTTCTCTTTAAGGCTTACAAAGTGAGATTTTTTTCCCCTAGGCTCATGTAGCTACACTCAATGGGCTACATTCAGTCAGGACTTACAGCAATGTCTCCTGGTGTAAAACCTACTCAGGGCAATGGCAATGGAAGATCCACCAGGGAGGAAGTTGTGGCCATGGAAAACAGCTACAACCTTCCCTTTGCCAGGGTGGCTGTAGGTAGCCTGCACTGCCCATCCAATGTGGGTTGTGTGGGAAAGGAAATGGGTGTAGGTACAGTGGCAATAGATGACCCTCTCAAGCCATCACATCTCCCAGCTGCCTTCACCATGGAGGTGTCAGGTGAGCAGGTCATAGGCTTAGTGGTCAGAGCAGGAGTCAGACCTTGTGTCTGAAGTCTGAATGCCAGAACAAGGGTTGAGACAAGGTCAGAACCAGGAACCAGGACTGAAGGTCAGAGCTGAAGTCAAAGCCCGAATGCCAGAGTCAAAGGCTGAGACAGAGTCAGAGACAGGAATCAGAGCCAAGAGTTGGAACCAGATTTCTAGGAGTCAGCGAAGGTAGGAGCAGGGCTGATGCTGAGGCAGGAGCAGGGCTGGGACAAGACTGGGTGTGGGGCAGGATCTGGGTTCAAGCCATGGATGAGCAAAATTGGAGCTGGGCTTGGAGAGAGATGGGCACAGGAAAACAGAGCCTATGGGCATGGAGCAACCACTGAGCTACTCTTGCTGCTGGGCTTAGGAACCAGTCTGCTAGCTTCCTCAGCCCATCAGGCAGCCTGCCTGACTGGTTAAGGTGTCAGGAGTACTAAGCAGGTGAAGCTGCAGGGCCTTATTCCTGACAGGAGGCTCCTATGGAGTGCCAGCTATCAACCAAACACACCTGCAACCCTGATGGAATGATAAAGGGATGGTGGCAATAATGCCAAATTCCCCATCTACTGGGTCACTGGTACTCTCTGTTGGAACATCTATCTCAAAGGAACTTTCTGGGTTACTCTTGAGCATGGCTAGAGTGTGGAGGGGACACTGCCCCCCCAACTTACGATGATTTTTTAGGGTTATCTTTTGGCAGGCCTGTAGCTGCCAACACTCCATTTAAGCTACTGTGGCAACGGGAGCGTCGGCTATCTTAATCTTGGCTGGTTGCTTCCTGAACTTCCTGCTTCTGGTCACGGGGCCAGAAGCAGGAAGTTCGGGAAAGTGACCAGCTGAGAAATTAAGCTGCTTGCTCCAGTTGCCAAGGTAGCTTAAGCGGAGCATTGGCAGCAGAATAAGCTGACTAATTAAATATATCTATCTAACCGCCCCTACCCCTTGCCCCCCCACAAATTAAGCAGTCAAACTCCGCCTATGCTCTTGACTACTGAACAAAACCTGCTTTTTTCAGAGTAACTCCTAAAGTATTTAATAATGATAATAAATTTATAGTGCTGGGTAATTAGAGCTTGCACTAGTGCTATGCTGAAGAACTTTGCATCAGAACAAGTGCTGCTGGCCCCCCCACGGGAGTCCCAAGGTCCATGCTATTATTGGGAGTCACTCAAGTTATTATTTTTTATTACTTCTATTGTCATAGTGCCTTGGAGCCCCAGTCATGGATCAGGACCTGGTTGTGCCAGGACTCTGCAAACACAAAACAAAAAGGCAGTCCCTATCCCAAAGACCCTACAATCTAAGTATAAGATGAAAAACAATACATGGATGCTGGCTGACAGGGGAGTTCAAGGAAACAATGAGACAATATTGGTCAGCATGATGTGGTCTCAGCACATCCTCTATCAGTGTCACAAGGAGGCAAACCTGCCCCAATCTCCAATGGGAAAATTAGGTGCAATTTAACTCACCTTGCAATGCACAGAAATTCCATCTCTAATATCCAAGCTCCTCCATGAGAAAACCAGTGTAAAGACAGCATTTACATTGCTCATAAAGTTGGGAGTTTACTCTGGGGAGGGAGTGCAGGATCAAACTACGTTAGAAATGCTCAGGATTATCGTTAACACACTGCACTAACAGATTTTTTATATTAAAATGAATTTTCATGATTGTAACGAGTAGTGTATGCACAGAGATAATGTCCTGTAACAAATCACCCGGACAGCCTTGTCTAGATAGGTTTCATTTGGGAGCTGAATTTAGCCATATTTAAAAAACAAAACAAAAATCTCATCAAGGGAATTAAACATCAAAGTCTCGACCAGCACACAGGGGTTTAATGTCCACAGTATTTAACTTATTTTAAACATTGTTCTGTTTAGTAACCAAAGATAAAATCTTGTGTCAGGAACACAAAGACTAGTACAAACAACAGCTGATTTGAAGCCCAGTTGCAGCCACCTACACTTGGACAGGTGTAATGGCAGAAGCAGCCATATCGACCACTATCTTCAATCCCCTGCACATTTTCTACTTTAAGAGTAAGGACTACCTCTGAATAGCACTGCTAGCTCTCAAAAAATGGCAGGAGAAGGCAGGGACATGTCCTCCCCATGCACCGGAAGGCAGTATCTGTGGTGCATCCACTTAAGAGGTGTGGCAGCGATTGTGCTCCCTCTACACACACACCCATTGAGCTCTGGGAGCCATTGGGCAGATGACTCTCTTTATCTTAGTTGTTAGGAAGCAAGTGTTTTTATGCCATCTAACATGCAGGGTACGCTGGCCTGTAAAATAATATGATAATTTGCACTTAGAGGTGGAATTAATACTAATCAGAATACTGGAAAGTGGAAATTTCATAGATGTCTGTTGCTGCATTTGAAGACTTATGAGATTTACATCTCTTGAGTTTGGAAGAGTTTTCACACTTTTTGATACTTACCAGAACCAAACTTCCAATATTTTGAGCTGCACCCATTGCTCATTGGTAACATAAATGAAAGCAAAAGCTTTAAGCTGAATTTTAGGTATTTAGGATGGGCTTGTCAGAAGCACTCAGTATTGGCCTAACTGCTTCCGTGGAAATGAGTGGAAGTTTTGCTATTAACTCAAATGGGAGCAGAGCAATGTTGGGCGCTTTTGAGAAGCCCATCTTTCAGCAAATATGGAAAGACTATTCCACACACATTTGCGTAACCACAAATGTACAATTAAATGTATTTAGTGCTAGTGATTGACAGGCACCACATGAATAAATTACAACTGAGAAAATGTTTCATGGGTATATAACATTGCCTTGTTTTTCTGGGTACCCAAGACTTAAGTTGTTTTCCTACCTGGAAATGATTTGTGATTGACTAGTTTAGTATGCCACCTGGGCATGAAACTTTCAGTTAGAACTGTTTCTATTTCCAACAGATGCAAAAGGAAACAGATGCTGGTTTAAGGTTAAGTGAGGTGAGGGAATCAGTACAGTCTATTTTGGTTAGGATATGTGTTCAGGCAACAAAAATAACTAGAGAGTCTAAATTACTTCTGGCAAAACATTTATCATGTACTCATATCAGGGAATGGCGATGGTTATAATTGCTTGTTCAGTAGGGTTACAAAACCAAGTGCTCTGCATTGTCCTGGAGTAGACTTGGTTTAGTGGGTAACTTGTTTTTTCCTCATTTTCCACTTGCTACATATTCTTTGTTTCCAATTAAATGGATTCCTCACCCATATTTGTCTCTTGAAACCAAACTAACAAGAGATTCTCTTATTCCAGAAAGTGCTCCTCAAGGTATATTTTCCTATATTAGCACATTCGTCAAACTTTCCTCTTAGCTCTCACAGAAGAGCTAAACGTTTTCCAATCTTCAGGCGGTAAGGGGGAAACTTTCAGACATAATTCACGTTAAAGGCACAAGAGGTTCATATAACTTTCTCTGGTATACTTCTCACTTGTCTGCTGGTTATAGGATGCTCTGTAGATAGATAAGAAGCTGTAGTTTCCTATTAATTTATACTAAGTAGTGTCTAATTAAAAGTCGATCCTATTTACAAATTCATTATAGCCACTTACTGGAATGGTGGCCCTAAATAGCCAAAAGTTCAACCATTTATAGGAACATAGGAGCTACCATACAGAAACACACTGTTCATGTAGTTTGAGTGTTCTATGGTGCATTTTGTAGAGAAAGTTGTAGAACTCCCACAGTACAACTAATTAGGTAACCTTATACCATAGGAAGAAATTTCCTCCCCTTTCTAGCTGGTGATCAATTCATGCCTTGAGGCAGGATTGATGACAGCCCTTGAAATTTGTATCCCATAGTTGCTGCAGATGTTTTTATTGTATGCAAAGAAACACACTTAACAAGTGACACTCATCTTCAGTGCCAACTAGTGGAAGATGTCAGCCCTAGTTTAGTTTAGTTTAATTTTTATTACTGATCTGGAAGCAGGATTAAATAGCACAATCTATACATTTGCAGGTTTATTAATTAATGCAAAGATTTTGGAAGCTTTTCCTATATTAACTCTCATCTTAAAGTTCATTTTCCCCTGAAGAGAGGGTCTGTTCTCCGTACCTAAAACAGATTGCCAAAGGGCAGGGGAAAACTACCTTTCTTATGGGATACACCTTGGTACCTTAATAAAAGTTATTTCAGGGGTAAGTCTCTACTGAGAAGCTGCTAGTAGGTGGCAATTTTCTTAGAAGTTAGCATTTCTCTTTTAATTTGTCTAAGAGTAACCCATTCAATTGTGTTTACAGTTGAGTACCTGAGGCTGGAAAATGTGTCATCAGTCATCATTTTTTAAAATTCCTGTATGTTTGCACCTTTGACTTCCTAAAACAGATTAGGAACTGACTTCCTTGAATGTCCCTTTTGCCTTTTAAAGAACTGCTTCTGCAAATAGCAGGCGTAATTAATTTAAATGGACATTCCAGACAATGAGGACAAAGAAATGATGCATGAGGAGCTAGGAGAATGTACAAGTATGGATAGGCAATAAAATCTTCTTTGACTTAGAAAAATGCAAGCTGGATAAAAGTAATCCAAACCATAGGTAATTCAGTGCAGGGAAATGCTTAGAAAACAGCTGCGTCATGAGGTAGTAGTGGACTACACAGTAGACACAGGCTAACAATGCAACAAGATAATGTAATATCTTTTTTCTTTCTTGCATTTGAACCATCTAAAGTTTCATATTAATTGATTAGAGTGTAAGCTCGTAGAGACCAGCAGCCTATAGTTTAATGTGTTTTTATAAAATCCCATTTAGATTTTCTGTGCTTTACTGGCAACTGAAGAATAATAATGATGAAAATTAGTATCACACCACAGCCTAGGAGGCAATAGACCCTTCCATATGCCACCAGTGCAGCTACCTCTGTAAACTCCACCAAGTATGATTGTAGACACTTGTGCACCATAGACATGTTTCCAAATGAGAGGGACTTTGGAAAACTACAAAAAGGATTAAGTGGTGGTGGGATTTATTTATGGAAAGAGCCAATGTGAAGAGTTTGGTCAGCTGTCGACCAAGGAAGGCATGTGATAAATATCTGTAAACATTTGAAGGGCATAAATGCCAATAAAGGAGAGGAACTGTGTTTGGTGATCCAAAGGGATATTGAGAGAGGTTAGAGAAGCAGCATGGGGGAGAGAATGGCAGGGCCAGACTGTCTCATAAAATGTGGGCATGCAACTCCCATTGAATTCAAATGGGTTTCATTCCAGCTGTGATTGGCAGTGAATAACTCAAATTATCTGATTCAGATATAATGATAGTTATTTACCTATTTCACAGTGATGGTATGAGACACAGTTAATTAATATTTTTAATAATTTTGGATGAAATGTACTATATGGCACAATTCAAGGTAACTGCTCTAAGGCTTTGGGCTCCCTGTTGTCACCTCTCCTGGGTAGAGACACACATCTCTCTCCTTTCTGACTGGGGTATTTCCAGGTTGAGCAGTTCCCAGCCTTCACTATGTTATTACCAGCAGAATATAATTTGCCTGAGCAGGCATATTTGCTTTTTCCCCTCCAAGATGGTATACAATGTATTTGTGAACCATAAGACGTTACCACACAGTTCTTTCTAACCAAGCCTATTTTATTCTTAGGGGTAAAGCATTACAGAGAAAACATATTAAAAATAATGGAAGACCCTACACACATGCTAATAAGCTTACAAGAGATCACCCCACCTATCTCCAACATGGGTTTTGGCAGGTGAGTCCTTCAACCTCCCCTCCCCCCCCCAAAGGAGTCTCTTTTATGGCCACAAGTTCATAACATCCTCAGATCAGAATTAGCACCCAATCTGATGGGGTCTGGTCCTCCATCGACCTGGGGTCCTTTCCGTTTGCTGAATTAGGAAGAAGTCATCTGAACCTCAGGCTTTTGTCCAAAAGTCCTTTCTTTGTCTGTTGAATCCAGACTGGGTCTCTGAACTGTTCTTATATAATAGGTGATCAGCAGAAAAAAGGTCTCCCCCTCAGGGTGAAGCTTCAAAGGCCCAAGTTCGTAGGTGGGGGCTTGCAAGCCCTTCCTCCGCGGTACTTTCTAGGAATTCCACTTTACATATATTGTCCCAAAAGATCAATCATGGCTGCTATCTTGTTCAACATAGTCTTTTGATGTTTGCATTATCTCCCAAAAATGGCATCAATCCTTCCTAAAAGACGTTACATGCAATCCCAGAATAGTACCCACACATTTGCATTTTCAATACAATGACACCAAAGGTATTAAACATTATTCTGTAAGATTAAATTTAACTCTGTAAGGTTTGCCTAGAATATTGTCATATCTGTCACACTGTATGATTGTAAAGTATTCTAGAATGGGATGAAAATTAAGGAAGATTAGAAAGATTATCAGAAAAAATAATCTCAGTAATGAGATCTATTAGAATAATCTCCTTTGGGAAATAATGGAAGACTCATTGCTTAAATCAGTTAAATCTGGATTAAACAAGGCACTAGCAGATATAATTTAGGAAACAATACTGTAGTGGAAAGGGTAGTCAGCCAAAAGACCTAGTTTCTGTGACTATCTTTGATACTATAATCAAGACCACAGTTTTATCAATAAACACATACAATATTATCATAATTTTTTTCACGATATTAAGAACTTTCTGAACATTGTGGCCAGTGCTCAGTTGATGAAATACTTTGATTAAATATGTTAAGTACTGGAGATCATTAGCATTCCTGTGGCTGTCTGGGCATGTTGTTTATGTGATGTGGGAATGAGAAATATTTCTTTCAGTCTTTATGAAATATTGGCAGTCAGTTCTTATAACCATCAGCCTATGAATTATTTGACAAAATGCACTGATTATTGAAGTTGCACTGAAATATGGATTGGTACCAGAATATTGTTAGCATGCAGCCTTTACTGCTAGAAGACATAGAAAATGTCCTGAGTACTTCAGCACCGCTTTGCACATCCAAGATCACAAAATTGCAGGCCTGCTCGGACAGTGCTCACTTAGATGACTATCAACAATAATATCTTCTCTTTCTGATCTCAACGTGCCATTGTCTCACTGTCCTCCATTGCTTTCTCAATTGAATTCAGGAGCCAAATTTATTATTGCTAGTGTAGAGTGTGTAGCTTACATTTCCCTCTTCTAGCCAGGCCCCTGCTTCCCAGGAGGTATTCGTGAGGTGGCATTAAAGGGTTTCTTTTGTTGTAGAGGACCCAGCTTTATGTAACAGATCAAACTCTATAGGATTACAGAAGGTACCATGCTATAAAGGCAAGATCACTTCTCTGAGGCTTCATTGCTACCCACTCCCCAGAATTCAACCCAGATGAGAGAGAGAGAAGAATTCCAGCTGATTGAAACTGTGACTTTGGGGCATAAGAGGAGAGATGTCTAGATAGATGGCCTCAGAAATAATTGGATCCCAGTAATATTAGAGCTTTGTAGATCATCAGTAATTCAACACCAACATTAATGGTAACTGAATGCACCTGGAAGCAAAGAGGAAGCCACTGCACAAATGGAGTGCAAGTCTTATATTGTCATATCAGTGTGATCCACTCAAGAAGCAGACAGATACATTCTACACTAGCTGAAGCGTCTGAGAAATCTCTAGATTTCTTACATTACTGTGTTCCAGGTTGTTGGTGAAAATGGCACTTGTAATTGTCTCAAAGTCTGCAACAGAAAGGTAATGTCAGCCTTTTCAGGTCAATTAATGTACATTGGCACTTTGGGCCACTTCTGCCACTTTACAACTGAGAAGTAGTGATGGATCCAGGGAGATTCCACAATTGCAAACCAATGAAACAAAAAGCAGAGGTACCCTCTAAATCAAGGGAGCAGTCACAATCCCTGTCCATGAACTAAACTCTGCAAATATCTTTGTGAAGAGAGCTGGTTCAATGGGGGTCTTTTTTTGATGGACAAGAATTCATTAAATATAATGACACAAGGCCCGTGGGGAGCAAAGCCATAAGGTATAAAAATGCTTCCAAATGAAGTTGGAATGGACCATCTGCATCCCAAAGCACTTTGAATGGGTACTTTGGTATTTCTTTATAAATTGAAATAAAGAAATAAATGTTGCAATAAACAGAACATTGAAAAGGAGAACATATACCCAGACCATCCATATAGCATTGCACATTAGTGGATTAATACATTACAGTTTCTAAAATATTAAAAAACAAAAGCAAATACTTACATGCATATTCTGATAATCATTAGTTTTCAAGTTCCTATTCAGTGTTTTGGAGGAGAGAAAGTTAGCTACAATAGAAGCTTTGTTCAAAATAGCTCTGGTATTCATTAGTAACCACACAAATAGGTGCAAATTTGGCTTAACAAGGACTGCTCCTTGAGCAGCCATTAATATAGTACTTTTCACACAATGTTTCTGAAAGTATTTTATGGGGAAACTACCAATGTAAGTGTTACAAGACATGCTCCAATGAACGAGACACCACAATGAACCTACGAAAGGTATGATCCTTTTAGTGGTCACTTCATACATTAGTGCTATTTGGTGCAAAAACTGGAAATAATTTTTAAAAATTCAGAATGAAAATATGGCCATAGAAACATATTTGTGCCACCTTAAAAAGTGAGAAAATGAAAAAGATAGCTTAATACAACTCTTTAGTTAGATACCGTAGGCCGCTGAGTCAGCCTTTGTGTTTTCAGAAGCATTCTACTCAGCACCGTAAACAGCTATATAAATGTCCAACCATTTTTAATGGTATTAGCTTAGAAGGAAAGAAAGTTCACAGTTCTCACAATAGTTACAGTACTTTAAAAGTGACTACGGTCAAATTTGCTGAGTCCTGTACATTCCTCCACGTTGCTGCTGCCATCTTAGATCCTTTCTGTGGGCTGGATTATACCTTTGGCTTCTTAGGCTATGTCTACACTACAATGTAAGCCCAGGATCAGTGAGATGCCAGCTCTCAGGCTCAGTGTGTGTAAGCTGATAGCACTGGCTTGAGCATCTACACTGAATGTTAACCTAGGTTAAGAATTTCAGAACCTGGGTCTTAGACCAGTGTTCAGGTGTTCAAACTGAACTACGCAGACCTGAGTCAAACCAGCCTGTCCCAGAATTCCTAGTGCCCTTCCCAGCTGTAGCTATGCTAGCCATTTGTTCATCGCGTACCATGGGAAAACTTGACTGTCCATCTGATGGCACTTTATGGGAAGTTGTCGCACCCTGTCAACACAGCTTGCCAAGCGATCTGTTAAGTCTGCACGCTCCTGACAACCAAAGCCAGCAACATGGAGGAATCACCATGTAATGGGGTGTATCTGGCCTTTTGTGCCCTCCTGCTGGAAGCCCTGTGGTCCTACTACACCATGTCCCAGGAAAGATTAGTGAAGGTGAATCCTTCAGGCCTACTTAGAGAGGTCTTGTGGAAGCAGCCAGCCAGAGCCCAGCAAGGTCAGATAAAAGGAGCTGCAGGGCCTTAGTAGGTCAGTTCCTGGCTGGGGCTAGAGAGGCATGGAGGGGTGCTTTGCTCTTGCCTAAGGAGCTCAACTGGTTGCATTTACCAGGCCTGGAGAGAGAGGACCTGAGAATTTTAACCCTAAGGTAACAGGTGAAAGGAAAGGGACCTGGTGGGAAAAAGCACAGGTAATGCAGTAGCAATTAAGAAGAAGATGTAGTGCCTGGCTGCTGTTTATAGGGCTCCTGGGTTGGAACCCAGAGTAGTGGGTAGGCTTGGGTTCTGTCACTGGCTTCCAGCAGAGTGGCCTAAGCCTTGAAAAGGGGACCAGGCTCTTATAGAAGGCTGAGGAAAAAAATAGATTTAAAGGGCCCAGAGATGGGGCTGAAGACCCGGGTGAGGGCAGACAGTTTGGTGAACAGGGAGAGACTCAAAGGAGCCTGGGAGAGGCTGAAGAGAGAATGCATCATTAAGAAGGATGGAATGGGTCCAGCTTGCGTCTGGGATTGGAAGACTTTTTGTTTTGTGTTTGTTGTTGTCTTGACTACCCCAAGAAAAGGTCTGTTTTTGACTGTGTGACTTGGCTGGAGGGCTGAGCCACTGAACACCCACCTCGTGAGGTCGGCAACCTACAGGGGTTGCCAGGAGCAGGAAAAAGATGGCAGTACCACACCCAGCTGCTAGGAGGCACTCAGGAGTTGAGTACCTCCTTCGCCCCCTGTGACACAATCTGAAGAGCTTGACTTGCTTAGTTTTTCACTCCTGAGTCAGGAAACGGGCAGAGTACTGTTGGACATTTTGCAATGTTTTCTTATGGACTGAAGGCACCTGTTGGAGGAGGAGAAGGACAATTCAGACATGGCAGACTTGAACTGGCTGATGCTGCTCATGACTCTCAGTATAGCTGCTGATGCCCCCTAAGTAGATCGGTGCTTCTGGAGCAGGGCCACAAGCGCAAACTGGTGGAATCCCATTGTCATGCAGACCTGGGATGACCAGCAGTGGATCCAGAACTTTCTCATGAAGAAAGCTACATTTCTGGAGCTTTACGAGCAGTTTTCCCCTGCCCTCCAGTATTGGAGAGATATCCATGATGGAGGCCATATCCATCCAGAAGCAGGTTGCCATATCCATCTGGAAGCTGCCTACCCCAGACTGCTACAGGTCTGTTGCTAACCAGTTTGATGTTAAAAAGCCAACTGTGGGTAAAGTGGTGGTGGAAGTTACTGAGGAATTCAGGCATCTGATTTACCCAGAAATGGAGGGCATAAAAAATATCCCTGAAGTAACTGCTGATTTTGAGAGAATGGGGTCTCCAACTGTGCCAGGGCCATTGATGGGATTCCTGTGCTCATAGTTTGCCCTCCTCGACATAAACCACAAAGGGTACTACTGCATTGTTATGCAGGTCCTTGTGGACCATACAGGCTGTTTTATGGACTCCAAAATGGGTTGCACAGGAAAAGTTCATGATGCCAGGGTTTTCTGCCAATCCGGAGTCTACTTTCATGGAGAGGCTGGAACACCATTCCCACCAAATGACATTGTCATAAATAGAGTTAGTGTCCCCACTTTTATTCTGTGGAACCCCACAAATTCCTTTTTGCCTTGACTTATGAAACTGCATCCTGATCTCAGAGGCCCTGGCAAAAGGTTTAATTATAGACTTAGTAGGTGTAGAATGCTGTTTCAATGTGCGTCTGGCAGATTGAAACGCCACTGGCTCTGTTTACAGATATGTTTGGATGCCTGTGTCATCAGTGCTGTCACATTATTGCAGCTTGTTGTGCTCTTCACTATCTTCATGATTCCCAAGGTGAGCCATTTGCCCCTGACTGGATGTGTGACAGTAATGGATTGCTGAACTGGTACACTCTGTCAGAAAGTGCACCTGCTATAGCTGGAGCAAGATGCACATCGTCAACAGAAATCAGGGTTGCTTTGTGCATGCACATTATGGACTTTCATAGGCCAATAGAAGAGGGAGAATAGTGCATTTATGGATATATTTGTCCAACACTCTTTATAGCAAATGACGTCCTCTCACTGTACATTGAATGGGGGAGGAGGGGTGACTGTCATAAATTGTTAATTGTGGATGAAATGGCTGCTTCTACTAGGTGAGGGATGGGGACAGTAGTTTGTGTGACACAAATTGTGGATTTTCATTATGGATTGATATGAATAGATGTACTGAGAAATTGAATTTGATACAACTTCCCAGTTGTGCCTTAGTATGTCTTTATCTTTATTCTTCAAAAGAGACAGAATAAGATGTGATGCAGTGATGGTAATTGTGATGGGTGTCCACCCCACACAAGGCTGAGTAGGTTAAGTGAAGTTAATTAATCTGATAGGCTGCAACTAAGGGAGAATGAGGGATTGAAAGGCTGATGGAAGATGAAGCTCAGCTGAGCAGGTGGAGACTGGGCTGGTATAAAACCAGGATGTTGGCAGCAGAAAGGGACCACAGGGGAAGCAGTCTGCCATTACATCCTGGAAGAAGGGAGGTGCGTTTGAGGTTATGGAGTTAGCTAGTTTGCAGTCACTTCCTCGGAGGAGGGAGTTGGCACTGATATACCCAGAGAGGGGGGAGGCCAGAAAATAGAGCAGGGAAGTAACAAGGAATCAGGGAACCAGCAACAGGGTCTGGCTGCAAGCAGAACATTGTTGCTGAACTGGAATGCAGAGTAGAGGGCAGGCCCTGGTTCCCCTACAGCCACTGGGAAAGTGGCACAGACTGAACAGTGGAGCTGAAGGCTGCCTGGGTCAGTCATCCAATGGGACTTTGATACCCCAGAAGGGAAGACTGTACCGTGACCAAGCTGGAGGGCTGAGCTATGAAGGAGTATCCCAAATCCCAGAAAGAAAGAGATCACAGGGTGAAGAAAAGGGTGTCGAACTTGAGTGGAGCTAATCCCAAGATGTGGCCACAAGGAGGCACCTCAGTATGAGTGGACACCACGATGGTAATACATTTTTAAAAGAAAATAAAAGCCTTTATTTGTGAACATGTCTATTTTACAAGAAAGAAAGAAAGCAAGCATTGTCAGGCAGGCCCGCTGCCATTACAATACCAAAAATACCAGTAATTAATCAACACCAAACCCAGTCATAATAGTGTAAAACAATGAAACCAGGGCAAACAAATTCCCTAGTTTTGCATGCCCCTGACCACCCCCATTCTTGTTGCCCTTTCTAGCATGTTTAGGATGCACTTGGTGCTGCTGCGTGGGGATGCAGAGGAGTGGAGAACTGCTGGTGGTACATTTGTCCTGTCCAACTAGCCTTCACTCCCAGTTGCTTGGGCCAACCACCCACGGTATTGTCCAAGGTGTTCCTTGTCTGCAGGACGTGATAGCACGGAAGGGACTCAGAACACGGTGCAGGTGGAGCAGGAGTTTGAAGTCTTGCAGCCATTAGTGCAAACAGCTTCTCAAACAGGCCTTTCTGCTGTGCTCTGTCTTCATCCCTCAAGTAAAGGTCCTGCTCCAGAAACTGAGCTGCAAGTCTCTCCTCGTGCTCTGCTGCCCATATATGCCTTTGCTGTGAATCCTTTCCTCTTTGACCAGTCCATGACAGTTCAAAATCCCAGACTCCTGCTGGAGTGTGGCTGGGCTGCTGAGGTGGAAGGGCCTGAAAGCTGACAACAATCTATTGTATCAGTGGCTCTTGAGCTGCTTCATTCGCTCCCTGCCCTGATCCCCAGTGCTGCCAGCTTGGTTCACAGGGTCATGTCTGGTACTCTCACCTCGCATCACAGGTTTACTAGAATTTGACTGTGGTCCCATGACCACATAGCAACATGCTTGGCAGAGGTCTTCTTGTCAGTCGCCATAGCTAATGCAGGAGACAGTTTGCTCATTTGCAGCCCCGTGATCAGGATAAAATGGGAGGGTTAAATGCCAAGCAACTGAACTTGAACTGGGGGGTTGCTTCCATTTCTTGGGGGTCGATTGGCTAGTCCTGGGATAGAAAGGGTGGGAACACTGGCCCAGGGGATTGTGGGATAGCACTGATGTGCTTTCAGAACCAGAGTCTGGCAGACCCAGGCCCAAATTGCATCCACACTGCAAAATGATGCATTTTAGACCCGAGTCTCACTGGTACTTGGATTCAACCCCACCCCCTCTTGCCAGACCCTAGGGTCTGAGTCCAGAAGGCTTACTGGCCTGCATCAGATAAATCTGAATGGAGATGGAAAGGGGGATTGGACTCAAACCTGAGTCTGAGCCCAAACTTACATTGCAGTGTAGACATATCCTTAGAGTCACAGTTGTGTTCTTGCTTCTTCCTTGCTCTGGGTGGGGGGAGTAATCTGTGTCAGCCCTTTTGCTAATAGAGATTACTTCCCCCTCAGCACTGGCCAACGTTTTGGTGGCATGCAGCCAAAGCTTCATCACTCTCCACCCTCTTGTGTGAGAGGGGGAGCAGCAGCAGCAGCCCTTCTCTCTCAACAACCCCAACTATAATTCTCAGTACACAATTTTTCTCCTTTTGTATTGCATTCATATCCTCTCCTGCCTTCTCCTCTCCCACCCAGGCCTCCATCAAATCCCAGTGTCCCTTTCTCTCCATCATCTCCAAATTCATCTCTTCCTCTCTGTTCCAATTATAGAGACATTAATCCAGGGTCTTGTGTTCTCTCATATTGCTCACTGCAACCACCTCCTCCCTGTCTTGTCCTACTCATCTCTCCCAACTTTCAATCAATCCAAACGGCAGTTGCCAAGACCATTTTCCTTTCCCACCACTCCCACCTCATTTCCCTTTGCCTTGAATCACTGCATTGGCTCCCACTCTTCTTCAATATCAGGTTCAAGCTTCTGCTTAATCTCAAAGTTCCCAGAACTATGTTTCTACCATTCTGTCTACCTACAACTCCTCTCCTTCCTTACATATACTCAGACATCCCTCTTCACTGCCAAGGTTCTTTCATTTTACTAATTCTGACTATTCCAAACCACCCTATATACCTAAAATAACCTTCCTCCTAAGGTCTGCCAAGCTCTCTCTACATGTCTTGCACTCAGTACATAGCATCTAAACCCTTCTGTCTTTTTGTTCAGGAACCATCTCTAACATTATTCCATGAAGCATGCAAACTCTAACTGAGTGCAGTGTGTTCTGGGTTGTCTGACATACTTCACATTGTAAGCCCTTTTGTTGGGGACCTGCTATTATCTGATTCTCAAGGAAAAAGTGCTGTGCAGTTTACTACTGCAAAGTACCATGCACATTTGTGGTATTATAAATGAAAAATAAAGCAATAGTTAGATGAGAGTAAATCAATGTTTGTTGTAGTCATATTTATGGATCAGATCCTTAAGCCTTTACAAGCATATGGTTTCTACTATAGTTTCTGCTAATTTTCATATAATTACTTAAAATGCTTTAGGCTTATAAAATTATTGCAGTGAATCCTAATTAAGTAGTGTCTAACTACAAAGTATTCATTAATATATTGGTGTGTAGGGCCTCATGATGGTTCTCTGTGCTGGGTTGAATCAGATTCTTTATGAGCGTGTTAAGCACACAGGAGACTGGATGGCTCAAGAGACCTGTAATGTGATATGAAGCCTGTTACGTGTAGGTCACTGGTTCAGCTCCATTTGAGCTGAAATACTGAAAGTCATTACCATTTCACAGCTGTTCATTTGTCTACAGTATATGGAATAAGTTGGTGCTCTTCGTCCAATTTCCATTTCTACTGGATCACCACGTAGCTGGCTTCCCTTCTTCACTACACCCAATGTAAGGTCCTATGATGAAAACCCGACCCCATTAAAATAAATGGAAGTTTTCCCATTTCCCAAGGATTTCACACCTTGACTTTGCTTTTAAAGTCCTTTGCCATTTAGTCCAATCCTTTCTATCGCATTTACTAGCTAGATGAGCCATGGCTCATGGCTGTTGCTAAGCCCGTGATGCCAGCTTTGATTGCCTTTTGACCACTTCTCCCTCAAGCATGCTTTCTCCTCATCAAAACTCCTCATCAAAATTCAAACAGCCACCACCCTGTCTTCTGAATCGAACCTTAAAACCTATGATACCTGCAAATCGCTTCTTTTTGGCATCGCTAGCACAATTGACAAGCTGTGACGACTTTGCTGCTCAGCTCTGTTCATTTTGTTCTTACCACCTCCTCTCAACCATTTCCTAGCATGTTTGTCTGTGTCATCCATCTGTTATGTCCTCGGTGTGATCCAAAGTCCTTTGAGGTCAATGGGAGACTTTTTAGTCTCCCTAGATTATAAACTATCTGAGGCAGCAACTGTCTTCATTTTTACTGGTCTGTGTAGTGCCAGTGCCTTTGGAGACGCTCAGTAGTGAATAGACATGGAGACTAAAATATCTTCTCATTCCCAGAGATGATCCTTCCTGAGCCTGCCTGAGGCCTGTGACAGGGACAGAGTGAGGAAGCTTAAAGTATTGGTGCTCATGCTACAGCTTTTCTGTGGGATGAATAAAATGAGATACTTCAATTTTAGAGATGCCAATCCATCACTTTTGATTCATTCTAACATTTTCTAGAAGTACTTCCCCACCTCTCCACCCCACATGCACATGTGCATGCAAACAAAGATACAAACAGCCTTACATAAGATGAGGAACAGATTAAATACATCGATTGTCATTTTATGCCCTTCTTCTGAAGAAAATAAATTGCACATTAAGAGAACCACATATTTCAAAACTGGATTAGAAGCATTGGTTATTTTTACAAAGCATATTATCTTACAGTTATTGAAAGAGTATTCTAGCTGGCCTTGTATATGTCAGTTGTTTTAGCTGAGTGCTGGAGCCAGCAAAGCTAGAGCAGCCAGGTTAATCAGGACAAATAGGGGCAGTGTGGGTAAATCTTGTGCTAAATTTAGAAACAAATTCTGCTAGGCTGCATAAGCAGCAGTAGGTCTGACTACTGTACAGTAGGATCAATTTGTAACACAATGACTTTACAGGACTCCCAAGGACAACTGATACTTAGCTGATGCTGCAACGGCTGAAACTTTAGAAAAAAAATTACCTTCAGGGTCAGACCACACATAGGAATTTTCATCTCCAAATTATTTTTTAAATAAAGTTATGAGTTATTGGAAAGGGAGACTAGAAAGGACAATGGATCTTAACCACTATTTGGACTACTATAATAGAAAAGATATTTCAGAATTCTACATCTGACATGCTTAGTTCTTGGGGTTGAAGAAAGGCCTGATAGCTGCTGTGTTTTCTTTTGTTTTGTTTTTTAAAGTGATACTAAGGTTATATGAATGCAGCATGGTACATTTATTTTTATTCTGGGTAGAATAAAATAAAATTACTGTATATTGCCTGTCAGGATATTTTATTACTAGTGCAATCTGCAGTGTGTGTGTCATTTAATGCATTATAAATGTTCTGTAGTGTTTTTTAAAACCAGTGAAAAGCTGCAACCTTCAAAATATCCATGTTTACCCATGAGGAGAGGATATAGAATTACAGCTTACTTGTTAGATATGCATACATTTAACCTTTATTTTGAGATAAAATACACATATATTTAGGACTCATTTGAGTACAACTGTACTCTATTGCTTTTAAAACTCCTAGAACCAGCTTCTCCTAGGAATTCACCTATCCTCAACCCAAGTTATTTAACATAAGTTATTTTGCAGGACAGTGTTCAAATAAAGCCTAGCTGAAATATTAGATGTTTAATTTTCAGTAGTCTATGAAAAATCTCATTGGGTTTGATATCCTTCAAATGAAGTCCACTGGCAGAGTGGCCCATTCAATATATTAGAGAATCATTAAAGGCTCTTTAGTTAACTCTGATCAGCATATCAGCAACATCCAAGGGAGTGGATTGTGGGTACTGAATCTCTTTGAAGGGATTTGAATGTTTTTATTCACAACTGATTTCATGCTGTGTGAAATCTTGACAATCTGGGTCTCCTCATCTGACACATAGGGAGAGAGACTAGAAGAGGCTAAGCAATATTAAACAAGGATCACATTTGCACTTGCCTCCATGTCTGGCTCAGCTGTCTGAAGATATGAGAAAGAAAGCCAAACTACTATTAATGAGGGTTGCACCAAATCCCTTGCAGAGGGAGTACAGGGCTGCCAACATTGCAGCCAAGTCCTTTGCAACAATCATTACTATTCCCTGTTCCTCAGGCCTTCACTCTTCTGGGTTGCCCAGAGACAGTCTAATTTACAAGTCAAGATCTATCATTTGAAGGCTGTGACCTATTTAGTGTCAAGACAGATGACTCCTAGTAGATGACATGCAGACTATTTGTAGTACTTGGGACTAACACTAGGAACCAGTCATTTTCCATTCAGATTATCACTGTGGATCAGGATCTCAGAATAATAATAAAAGCAGCAGGATTACAACGGTCTTTACTCTAGGATCTAGAACAGTCTCCATCATGGAAGGATGCAAGATTTTGACTGCGAGTTCCATCCATGCCTTCATACAGAGTTACTTCTTACACTTAGTCTCTAGGTTGAATACCGATTTCAGGGGAGCAGACCTGCATTATTTGTTCACTTATGAGTCCCCTCATCCAGCAGGTTGCTTGACAGTCATGCTGGTAGCTCTTAAAGAATCAAAAGCATAGTAAATGGCTGTTTGAAATGATTAGGTTGCCTGCATGAATCCACCCTACAGCCATCTGTCCCCATTTATTTCAGAATCTTCCCACTAGACCCTTGACTTAATGTGAGAAAATGAATGATGGTTGGAGTGGTGTCCTTTTAAATATCCTCAAGGGAGGGAATAAGGATTTATGCAGGGCGTGTACGCAACCCCAATAGGCATTGCTATTGAACAGTTCTGAGCTCGTGCACCCTGTGCAAATGCATCACCTAGAGTGTGAGTCCATGCAGTCATCATGGTAAGTAACCATTTGATTCATTTTAAACAGCACACTGATTATACAAATAAATTGTAATCAGTGTTCCACAATGGAGATACGTTCAAATCAAGTAAAAACAAACACACACAACAACAAAAAACAACCCACATCTCAACACAGACAGTGAAAAGTGCAAGGTCATTTGGTTCCGGAAAAGCTGCTGGGGAAAGAAGCCCACGCAACCCTAATGCAAGAGAGGTCAATAAAAGATCTAAGGGATGAACTGTACATGAGTTTGATTAGCACTGATGATGGCGTGTAATGTAATTACACTCGCTGCAGATTAGAATAAGGTAATGTGTTATTGGTTTGAATAGAGTGTTCACATTTTTAAAAAGCCAACGAATGCAGAAAGATGAAACACTAGATATCTATTAAGCTTATTATTCAATCATTTTTCCAGATTAGTTTAACAAGAGGAATATCTAAATTGGCATTCCTTTTAGGTATTGTACAGAATGCCAGTTCTCAAATTCAGACAGTGTACTAGCTTAGCTCTTTCATTAAGATATTACCAAGTGGGTAATTTTAAGGTTAAAAAGGATATTTAGACGACTGGATTGGACTTTGTTAAATATTCATTTCTGAATACAGTGATTTTATGCAGAAGGACTTAAATTCTCAGCATGTCCACAGAGATGAAAAGGAAAGAACTGCTGAACATTTCTATGAGTGTTTTCAACAGAAGAGCTCTAAATGTTCTGTTTATTAACAGAGTGGAGAAAGGTTTGTGTAAGGTTAATGTTAAAATCACTTAGCATGGTTACTCCTTCTGCAAAGCATCTGCATAAATTAGAAAAAGCTGCCAGATTTCCATCTGTTAGCAATACAACTTCAGCCACAAAGACAACTGTCGTGACAACCACACTGAGTTAGTCTTTCAAATAAAACTTGTTAAAAGCTACTGCCCTCCAGCCTCCACCCATTGCAGTTAACGGCATTAAATAGCACTCTAACTAGTATTTATTTTCTTAGGCGTTCCTCACTTGTGCAGCTGCTGGCACACTGGCCTTTGATTTAAAATAACCCCAACAGGATGAGAGTTTACAGTCCCTGAAGGTCATGATGTATATGAAGTGCCTGTCTAAAAAGAAATGTCCAACCTGAACTTTCTCAGGCCGATGTTGGATTCAGTGTACTCGTCTCTCTCCTATTTTACATGGTCTCATGTCTGGGAACTGTGATGGCTCATATGATTTCTTCCAGATGATGGCTGACCGCAAAGACACCACTTGAGCTGTTCTGGACAACTGGTCTGGTTTAAAGGATGGTGGGAATCACCTTTAGGGCCTTGCTTTCCCCTTTCAAGTCCTCTTGCCCATTTTGATGACCCTGGGTGGCAAAGGCAAGTTCAGGCTAGTTTCAGCCACAAAATCTACGCTGAGACAACAATATCAAAGCTATTACGATGTTCAGTAGAATAAGAACCCTCATGCCACAGCTTATTTTTATTTAAACATTTTAGAGGTCTCAAGAGCTTAAATTAACACAGCCACCCATTGATCTTAATAGGAGCAGGAGCAGGAACAGAGTATTTTAATGTTCCCACTCCTATTCTGTGAAATTAGTATAAATACATCTATATGATCTTGAAATATTAGAAATATACCTGATCTCGTATCATTGCAGGCCAGCATGTGAACTACACCATTATTGCTCTGATGTACTGCACAGTCAAAGAGGGAGACACAGGAAAAAAAATTTTTTTTGATCTGTCTTTAATTTCTAACTATGGAATTTAAAACAGGGACAAAACCTCTTGCCTGAGGGTTAGAATGCCCAAAAAAAGCATTAATGGATGTGAAAAAATGTTTTTCTTTCCAGATGGTTAATACAGGCTGTGTGAAAAATTGTGTCCCATGCAAAACTGGAAAGTGGACTTTTTCATCTAATATCAATATCTCCGTGCACATCAACAGTATATTATTTCACATTTACTTCTATTTGGGAACTTTAGACTTAATGGGGTACACACTGGTTCTCAGACAAAACTGGCCTATACCATTTAACAGTCCTCATGCTATGAACACTAGAGCACTAGGAAATCACATACACAGGGTTCTTTCTCTGTATGTCAGATCCTCCCTAAACATTTAGGTTGTGATTTTCTAAGGATCCTAAGGGAGGTAGGTGTCCAAATCTCATTTGTCATTTGCATTTACAGGTAAGAAGCTTTCTGGAGGAAAGAAGAGGGTTAGGGCATGTGTACTTTATGGATGGAGTATCACGTGATTCATTTATTTAATTCCCTGGGGAAGACAGTAATATTTTCCTTCCATACTGATGTAATTGAGGCAGAAGATGGAAATACATGACTGGAAGTCAGTGGAGTGAGGATATTGAGGAGGACTTGCCCCACATGTGAACAAAAACTGATTGAAACTGGGGAGTTCAAAGTCTTTATTGAGTTAAATCAGGATAGCTCAGGGAATATGCTCCAATTTACTGTACTGGGTAAATGGGTCAAAAGGGGACTGTTAGGAGGTCTCAGGGTACTGTCTGGATCATCAGAATGCCAAGTGTAATAGAACTCGGCATGATATGGAGAAGTGCCTGATCGACAGTGGCTGTAATCTTTGCACAGATACAGGGCATTGTTTATTGTCACTGTTAGAGACAACAGATTCATTTGCTGTATGAATGTGTATTGAGACAATGGGTTTGGCAGTACATAAAGTGTAACAACAATAAGATCACTGGTTCAAAAATACCAACACCACTCTGACCATTTCTGGCTTCTGAAAGGTTATAAATAATGACACAGCATCTTCAAAGCACTTTACAACACTAACCAGTTAGAATTCCTTTTTTTAGTACTTTTATTCTTGTTTGTTAAGGGCTAGCTTATACTTTTAGACTTGAGTAAGGGGTTGTGGGAGGATCCTCTGAGACATAATTTCTCTAGCACATCCCTCTTGTGCTTGAGCCCTGGTGCTAAACAGCTACAGTTCTCCATGGGGTGCAAAGTACAGCACTTCATGTGCACAGTAAAAGCCAGCTCCACTGTGGTGTGTGTGGCTAGGAAGCGCAGAACTATTGCTCTGGCTCTGCCATCTGTGCCTTCTTGCAGGGTAGGTGTGACGTATCAGGCATGCATCCCTTGCTCTCAGATGGGTCTTCAGTGTCCTGACAGGGAGGAGTGTGGGGTGCATTACTTTCCTGCTTGGCCACAGAAGCTGAGTGCACAATCTAGCCCTAAATCTAAGGGCCAGAGTGTGCCCAACAGGGGAATGATGTAGAGCCTTTTCTTCTCCATGTCCCATGCACAAAGGCTGGACAGTCATATGGAACCTGAGGTTCAACAAGGACAAGTGCAGAGTCCTGCACTTAGGATGGAAGAAATCCATGCACTGCTACAGACTGAGGACCGACTGGTTAGGCAGCAGTTCGGCAGCAAAGGATCTGGGGGTTACAATGGACAAGAAGCTAGATAAGAGTCAACAGCGTGCCCTTATTGCCAAGAAGGCTAACAGCATATTGGGCTGCATTAGTAAGAGCATTGCCAGCAGATCGAGGGGAGTGATTATTCTCCTCTATTCGGCATTGGTGAGGCCGCATTTGGAGGATTGTGTCCAGTTATGGGCCCCCCACTACAAAAAGGATGTGGACAAGTTGGAGAGAGTCCAGCGGAGGGCAACAAAAATGATTAGGGGGCTGGAACACAAGGCTTATGAGGAGAGGCTGAAAGAACTAGTCCTGTTTAGTCTGCAGAAGAAAAGAATGGGGGGAATTTGATAGCAGTCTTTAACTACCTGAAAGGGGGTTCCAGGGAGGATGGAGCTAGGCTGTTTTCAGTGGTGGCAGATGACAGAACAAGGAGCAACGGTCTCAAGTTGAAGGTCTAGGTTGGACATTAGGAAAAAGTTTTTCACTAGGAGGGTGGTGAGGCACTGGAATGGGTTACCCAGGGAGGTGGTGGTATCTCCATCCTTAGAGGTTTTTAAGATGCTGCTTGACAAAGCCCTGGCTGGGATGATTTAGTTGGGGTTGGTCCTGCTTTGAGCAGGGGTTGGACTAGATGACCTCCTGAGGTCCCTTCCAACCCTCATCTTCTATGATTCTATGAACCTGCACTTTCCTGAGTGCACAGACTGGCTCTTCCTAGTGTGACCCCAAAGGGCTGGGGAGCAGGCAGAATGGTTTTGCCCCTCTCTCCCTCCACTCTACTCATCTCCAATTGACAGGCACAAAGAGGGGAGCGTTCTGCATCAGCTCAAGGGATAGTGCAGCCGGGGATATTCCCCTGCATGCTTGGAATCTCTCTCTCAGGCACATTCCCTCTTGGAGCTTCCTCTGTGGTGCTGCTCCTCCCCAGCCCTAACTCAGGCCAATATCTCACAGCCACAAGGAAGCCCTGTGGTATTGTGACCAATCACTGCAGTTTTCCTTTAAGCAACTGCAATCAGAAGTGACAGCTCAGTCCAGCTTGCCTAATGCAATTGCATTACTTACTGATAACAGGGAAGTTAATTTGGTGCCACACTGTAACAACATTAGGGTTATTTGTAAACAGATAACACAGAGGCTGGTTTGTGATGTGATTTTTTTCCGATCAATGAGGCTAGGTAATGTGCCAGCCTTTGTCTGAAACCTCTACAGGAAAATCAGCCAGATTAAATAGAGAATTTCCAGTGATTTTATTATTAGTGTGTAATATGTTTGCTTAGTCCTGAAGAAATCAGATAACACTGTAGAAAAAGATGCGTACTTTCATAGCTACTGGAAAGAATAATCAGTCTGTGAAGTATTTTAGGCGTGCTTCAGTTACAAGTAAATGTCACCTCATTGTGGCTATTAGCTGAAAAGCATTGTGATCCTGGAGTAGAAATTATCAGCTTGTGTGTGCAAGTCCTGAATTTTCTTGCAATACAACAAAGTAGGGTTGTCAGGTTCCATGCAGAATTACCATTGACATCAACACAATTTCTGTGTGTCGGTCTGTGGTATCCTGTGCCCGTAGGGCAGTATCTTAGTCACAGTAGGTAGTGACTTTCTGCTTAAAGAAGGCCTTTCATACCAGGAAAATCTTTCCAACATGGCTGACGTAAATATAACTAATTCCAATAAACTTCACATGTTTTTCATAATTTTTCTGACTTTTTTCCTAATTATCCTAGATGTGTGTGTTCCAGAGTCAAACCTTGAAGACCTTATTCTACCCAAACTCCCACAGAATGCCTAAGGACAAACTTCAGGATTTTGCCCTTACAGAGCACTTGCTCCCTCATAGCGCATCATCTAGACAAGTCACATGGGCTTATTACCCTGGGCTGTCCATTTCTTCTGCACCAATACAAAATGAAAATGATCTACTTTGCATTGACACTTTCCACAGAAAATTTCAACTTTTTGTCGAGGAACCCAAAGTAAAAAAATACGGGGGTTTTGGGTTTTCAGTTTTCCCAGGGAAAAAAAATATTTTTTGAGAAAAGCACTCACTTTCCATGAAAAATTTCATTTAGTTGGGAAAAAAAAGTTGCAAAGGAAAAATGTCAGCCAGCTCTATCCCTGGTGCTTTTCAGAATAGCGGCTGATACACTTCTTAAAGAGATGCAGGACCCCAGTCTTCTACCCGACTACCTTTGGAGTGGCTAGCATCTTTTGGAGAACTAGGAGGCATTTAGGCAAGAGCAGTTGTTGGCTCTTGCACAGAGTTTTAAGGGTTAGGGGAAGCTTCTTGTGTCCTCTTCTTGCCACTACACAGCTATGCCAGGCACAATCTGTCTCTGACTAGTGCTATCATAAAAGAAGGAATAAAACCATAAACCAACAAGTGATATGAAAGCAAGGCACAAGGGTCTGCTGTATGTTTTGACACAAATCAATCATTTTATTACACTTGCCTTTGCCATGATGCCTACAAACTTACAGTGGTTATGCTGCTGGTGTACTGAGACCACAGCCTGTCATGCTGACTAGTATTGTCTCATTGTTTCCTTATACTCTGCTGTTGGTCTGTCTGTATCCATCTGTTGTCTCTTGTCTTACATTTAATGTGTAAGCTTTAGTGGGCAGAGACTGATTTTTTTTTTTTTTTGGTCTGGGCTTGTACAGAGCATAGCACAACAGTTCCTGCTTCATGGCTAGATCTCTTAGGTGCTATGATAATACAAATGATCATTATTATCAATAATAATGGTAATAAATAATAATAAATAACTGCCCAATTTAGATACTTATTTAACCTCCATTACTATAGTATCTGAGCATTTCACAATCTTTTTCATGTATTTTTCCTCACAACATCCTCTGAGGCAGGGAAGTATTAATCATCTCCACTTTGAAAATGGGGAATTGAGGCAGAGAGAGAGACAAGGGCCCAGATTCTCAACGGTATTTAGGCTCCTAATTTCCACTAGTTACAATGGAAGTTAAGAACCTAAATACCTTTGAGTATCTGGGCCTAAATGACTTGTCCAAGTTCACATAGTAATCCTGTGGTGCCACAGGGAATTGAATTTGTGTCTCAGGGTCATGCTCCATGTGCTCGATCATCCTTCCCGTTCATAGCCCATAGTATAACACATATGAGCAAGTGACTTCAGTTGTGTGTCCCGCTGAACAGAAGTAATGTGTCAGCTAGTGCTGCCTTTCCTAGCTCTCACGTTTGTGTGAGAAATATGTTTGTGTTTGTTTGTTTGAAAGCGTTTCTTGCCTACCAGCAGTATGTCTAGCTCAGCAGGAGGGCCCAAAAATAAATGGATAATTAGTCTCAGATTGTAGGTGTCTGGCAAAGAGACCTTCTACAGACCCAAACTGGAGTGTTACTAATGTATTACATCTAGACCATACTCAGACCACCTTGACCATCATTGCTTTGGTCTGGCCATACAATATTACAAGGCACTTCCTAATTCTTATTTTGCAAACTGTATGTAGGAGTAATACACATATTTACTGTATAAAAAGACTAGACTAAAGGAGAAATATGGGTTCCTTTTATAACATTGTGAGAAAAATAGTCCTCCATGAAGTACAAGTCTACTGTGCTAGCTATGTGTGTGTAAGGGTGTGATTTCAGAGCCATTGGCTATTATCTTTGAAAGCTCATGGCAATAGTGGGAGGTCCCAGAGGACAATTTATGTGCTGCATGCCACTTTTTAGTAGAAAAATATTTTTCAAATTTCTTACTGTGGTTAATACATTTTCTATTGAAGCATTTCACTTAAACTTGAAGAGAAGTTTGAAGAGTGTTTTTTTGGCTTAAAGAGAGGTGTGGATGTTCACAGACATGCACATGTGTGCATATGCATGCAGCAGGTCAAACAAGAACAAGTAGAACAGATTAACATATTAGCTGTAAATGGTTAAAAAGTGTAATAATTCAGATAGAGATGGAATGAGATAAGGAACAATGGGGGAAAAATCAGCTGGGGAGTTACTCGACCTGCACAAACATACAAAGGTGTGAACGGTTGTTCAACACCTAAACATTAATCTGAAAATGTTGGTTTGGAGTTAGACCAGGGGTGGGCAAACTTTTTGGCCTGACGGCCACATCTGGGTATGAAAATGTATGGTGGGCCATGTGGTAGGAGAGGGGGAGTGGTGGCGCTGGGAGGGGGAAGCAGCTGCCGTGCTCCAGCCAGGGTGCTGCTGGGCCCATAGGGTGGGAGAGGGGTGGGAGGGTTGAGTGGGGGGCATGGCCACTGTGCTCCAGCCAGGGTGCTGCTGGTCCCATGTGGTGGGAGAAGGGAGGGGGGAATGGGTGGGACTGGGAGGGGGAGCGGCACTGCGCTCTGGCCAGGTCTAGTTGGAGGGCCTGATGAAAAGCTCAAATGGGCCATATATGGCCCGCAGGCCGTAGTTTGCCCACCCCTGAGTTAGACCAAGTCCTGAAGCTTGCCATGGAATCAGGGGAGATAAAAACATGAATGTAAGAGAAAACAAATGGAGGTAACAGGAAAGACAAAAAATACTGTTTCCTAATTGTGTTATGGACTTTCTAAAGGATCTCCACTGTTTTATGACCCCAAAAAAGGGGCCATATCCTTAAGTTCTTATTTAGATTTCATTCACACCTTAGGAGGACAAATCCTGATTAAATTTAATAGCAATTTGCCAGGATGAGGATTGAATAAAGATTAAGAACCCTAAGGGATTTATTCAAGGAAATTACTTTGTTTTATGCCCTGATAATGGGATATATGTATTATGGAAATTACAGATGGCAAAACTTTATGATGTCATCTAGGTCATTCATCTACCAGTGGAGGATTATTCCTGTAAATAATGACAGTATACACAGGATTGCTGATAAAATGCAGTTCTTTATTTCCTGGCCTCAGTCACAATACATGGGTCAAAGTTACACAAGGTAAGATACTGTCACATGGAAGGGAAAAGTAGCATTCTGTTCAATTCCCTCCACCCTTCTTTATTTTTGAAAAAAGTAATATGGAAACAAAATATATCAATCAAAACTAAGAAGCAGACTAACATGGGTAATTAATATAGTGGATGAGCGCATGCACGTCCACGCAGACACTTGCACGCGCGCGCACACACACACACACACACACACACACAGATGTCTAGTTGGTGGCTAGGGTAGATCATCTGAACCCTCTAGCAGATGGTAGGATTATTCTGTCTCTTATTGGACAGCTGTTAATAATGGCTATCTCTGAAGCTCAGTGGTTTTAAGATCAGATTGTTCTCCCAACAGTCTCTTTTTCAGTGGTGTCTTTGGCTGTTGTGGTGGCTGCCTCTCCAGCAGGAGCCTGTATGTGCTGCTCCCTGTCGATTTTCATTGTCAGGCAGTTACGGGGTGGTCATGTGTCACTGTTTTTGAATCCAAGAACTGCCAGCAGCCCCCAGACTTCAGGGATGTTTGAATAAAGGCATCTTGCTTTCGTCTAGCTGCATATTTATATAACTAGAACAGTAGAAGACATGTCACATAATACAAAATGTGTGGGTTTTTTTAATTTACCTGGAAAGTGGCTAATATACTTTGGAGTGTTTTATAAATAATAAAAAATAATGCTCAAAGATACAGTAACACAGGTAAATGGTCACAGCCAGTCCATTACAAATTTATCAATTTTCTCTTGAATCTAGCACAATTAGCTGAAATCATCTCTTCTGTAACTTCATAAGTTTATATGTATATATATATGCAACAACAATGAATTTGGTCTAATCACTAAAATAAATTTGGGATTTTGATGGTATATTTCGTAGAGAAGGAGGATGGAGAGAAGGAGGCTGGGGATGGAATGTTTCTGTTTTGGTAGAATCACTTATAATAGAATTAGCATTTGCATAGCACTTTTCATCTTCAAAGTGTTTTACAAACATTTCTCCAGCTAGCCACCAGCATTGACGTAATTCTAATCTCTTTAGCAGATGTTGTTTTGCTGGACTCTGATACTGAGTCCCTATATCCAGTGACACAGAACACAGTTGGAACAGCAGCAGAAGCAGCAGCAGCAAGGCCCGCTGATTTAGCTTTGATGGATGTTACTGAAATTGAAGATAATACGAAGGATGCGGGGCGGGGGGAGGGAGGGGGGATAGAGGGTGCAACCATAAACATTTTGTATTTTTCTTTCTGCGTGAGACCATAGTCCCAAATTAGCAGATGACAGTAGGCTAGTGAGGTTGGGGAAATGTGATTTCATTGCAATATAGGACTGACCAAAATAGTGATAGTCGTGTTGGGTGCTGGTGATCTGATGCAGTGACTAAAATGATCCTACTTCTTAGAAAACAGACTGTGCTGAGCTACATGTTAAGAGACATCATGACTGGGTCCACAAAGAAATGTAGGAAGAAAGTCCCAAAGCAGCCACCATCATTTTTCATATCCATTCTCCATGCAATCTATTTTATTATTAATAACAGGAAAAGAAGAGTGGATATTTTTTTTTCTTTTTATATCACTTCTCCTTATGACGTACATGAAACAAAATCACTAACCAGTGAGATCTAGCTACTAGAGTGGTACATTAGCCATTTATCTTTGACAATTCATGTTCCTAGGTCACTCAGAAATGAAATGACTTTGTTATTAGACATACTTTTCCCTCATTGTATGGAAATAATTTCTCTGTTTTTTTTAAAAATAATGTGTCACAAGCACAAACTTTTCCGAGATTTCTGAAGGTTTCATGATACCTCCCTTACCCCAGATATTTCCTGGTTTCTTTATTCATAGGACTTATGAGTCAACCTAACAAATTGCCAGAGTAGGTAAAATAAAAATCAGGAATGTCAGTTATTCATTAAAATTAGAAATAACTAAGACTCTCTACTGGATTTTCCCTTTGATGAATCCCAGCCTAATGCATTTAAAAAAGAAAGAAAGAAAATGCTGCAGGCTTTCTACCACCACACACATCCTACTATCCCCCACACATATCCACGTATGTGAGCACGCACACACACATCCCCTATGGAAAAAGATATTGTGAAAGGTTATGTGCAGGGTTTTAGGAACATTTTATAACCACATTGTTACACTGTTCACTTGAAGTCAGATTTTCCTTCAGTTTTTTAAAAAATGTTATCGTTACAATAAAAGAAAGAAGAAATTAACTCTTGTATAACAATTAAATCTCCACAGTTCTTCTGTTTGCCAAGAATCTATGTGATGTGTTCTGTATGTTGAAAAGTTTATTCCTTTGCTTGGGAAACAAAATCACCAAAACCGTCCATGATTGTACAATAAAAATGCTTCACAACAATAATTAATTTGTTTGAAAAAATCATGCTTAATAACTTACACATTAAAAAGAAAATTTACAAGAACATTTCTTGGCAAATTGATATTTTATAACCAATTGTGTGCATAAGAATGTCTGTTTTTCTCAGAAAATTTCTGATTAAAAATATTCAAAAAAGGCTCCCTTGTACTTACCAACTGCCCCTCAGCAGGAGATGGCACATACCTGCACTTGCCCAGAAGCACATCAGAGATAAACTGAGATGCAGAGAGTGACATTTTTTCCTCTGCTCCCTTCTCACTCAAGAAAAGGAGCCACTGACCTCATATTTTCATATGGCTTTTTTCCCCATTGTGTGCTCATTCATCAGAGTAGCTGGTCAAGTGGAGGGGTTGGAGCCAGGTTTTTCCCCAGCCTGCAATCCTTTCCACTTGGTCACCATGGGGAGTCTTGGACAAGTAGCCCTCGCCTCCCAACCAAAGCTGGAGTCACAGTATGAGCAGGGGTGTGCAAGGAAGTTTGGAGAACCTCACTCCCATGATTCTGCTATGCAGCCAAGTAAGGGTTGTGACAATCTAAGCCTCCAAGGAAAAGAAATTATATAACACAAGGAATAAGGCTCAGCTCCAACCCCCATGGGCTTGGGAGCTCCTCTCACAGAGATTCCTCTGAACTCTTCTGGTGTGTTCAGCCCCACAAGGAGGAAGCAGCATATTCAGCCTCTCACTCTGTGGATCCTGGGGAATACGGGGGAGGCCAGGACTATCTTTGTAGTGGCCTTATGATATTGCACTGTCTCTTGCCTCCCTGTGATACTCTGCACCCACCTCTAATGGAGCTATGCCCCTTAAAACCTTTTTAAATGCTGGTTCCAAGGTACAGGGGGCTAACCCCTGGAATTAGCACAGCCTTCTAGGCAAGTTCCCTGCAGGGCTGCAAGGAGGGGATGATCTGTGACCCTCCTCAAACTCACCCTTGTCTTATTCCTGCTCCGTGTGTGCATCCTTGCAGAGATTGCTTTGCTATAGACCTAAGGAGACTGCTGAGGAAGGAGGAGAAGGTGTTAAAGGAACAGCAGAGCCGCAACTCCCCATGTAGACAGGGCCTCTCTGTGTTCAGATCTGGTAAGAATAATTTATCATTAAGAAACTAAATATCAAATACTGTGTTTTATTTTAAAGAAATTGCATGTGGGCTGAGGAGAAGCTGTGAACCCAGTTTCAGGTCAGGCTCATAATAATTAAAACAGCTAAGTTATCAGCCCCCAACACATTGGATTTATGTCAGAAATGTTAAAGGATGCTTAAGGCAACACTGGGCTACATTCTGCTCTCAGTCCAGCAGTGTAATTCCACTGGAACTTCAAGGAACTGAGGGCAGAATTTGGCCCATTTTCTTTTGTTGATCATAGAATCACAGAAAATTAGGACTGGTTATATTGACTTCAATGGATTTACACTGGCATAACTGAGATGTTCATTTTTACCTTCCATTGGTGTTTACAAGAATTATGTGACATTCCCTGAAACACAGAATAAATTATCTGGAGCTGATGTAACTCCCTTGGAGGTAAATGGTTGTTACACGCATGCAAATTAATATAACCAGGCCCTGTGCCAAATATATGATAGGAGGAGACTGCAGTCTGATAGTGAAAGACGAAACTTCTCATTTTGGATAGTTTGCTGTCACATCAAGCTTGATATGGACAGAATGGACTCATTTCTCTTTCCTCTCAAACCCTCTCACTATCTCCATTAAACAGTGTAGATGATAATACCACCATCTGTCTTGTGACTTGTGATTTTTGACTCCTCCCACTCCATTTCCCCACCCATATCTAAATTGCTTCTTCCTCTGTAACGGAAGAACTTGAAACACCTTGGGCCTGAAAACTGGCTGGAAGAGTTAAAAAAAAGAAACAACAAAAACCAACCAACAAACCAGCAAGAATAAAAGTAATTCAAGATGAACTCAGGCACTGAATTGCCTGGATTGCAGCATGCATGATTACCTGCCTTGTGTGCATTCAGTGCAAGCAACTCATAGTTCTCAGAGACCAAGTACAGGCTTTTGAGACCCAAGTGGTTGAACTGGAGGAGCTAAGGGAGACAGAGAGGTACATAGACAAGACTTTCAGGAGCACAGTAGAGCAGTCTCACTCCCAGTCTGACAGTCTCTGTGCTCTTGAGGAGGATGCAGATCTCAGGGAAGGAGAACATCAAGCTGGAGTGGAGGGAAATGATTCCATAGTTGGGACCGTCCTTCCAGATGATATCAAGGTATCTTCTTGCACTAAGGACACCCCCCCAGGGAAGGGAACCTCAGTTATTAGGAAAAGACAGGTAATAGCAATTATTAGAAATATAGATCATTTGGCGGGAGGGGGGTGTGATGTCTGGGAGAACTGCATGTGGAATTGCCTACCAGCTGCTAAGGCGGGGTCTACACTGATGGTGGCAAATTCGCCACCGTCACATCGATTGCTCTGGATCGACTGAGCGGTCTGTATAGACGCGCTCAGTCGATCCAGGAAGCAACGCAGGAAAACCACCCCCGTAAGTGGAGTAGCGCTGCGTCGAAGGGCGCACTGTTCCCTTCGACGCAGCGCAGTGTGGACACCGCGCAGAGGAGATGCTGCAAAGTCGATGGGAGATACGCAAGTGATTTACGTCACTTGCATATCTCCTGTCAACTGCCGCCGAATCGCCAAGGTAAGTGTAGACCAGGGCTAAGACAATAGATAGATTTATGTGCGATGCTGGTGACAAGCTAGTGGTCATGGTTCATGTAGGTACCAATGACGACATAAGGAAAGGTAGACGAGAGACCCTGGAGGCTAAATTTAGGCTGCTAGGAAGGAGATTAAAGCCCAGGACCTTCATGGTAGCATTCTCTGAAATGCTTTCAGTTCTATGCACAGGGCCACTTAGACAGGCTGAACTGCAGGGTATCAATATGTGGATGAGATGATGGTGTTCAGAGGAGGGATTTAGGTTTATTAGGAATGGGAGAACATTTTGGGACAGGAGGAGCCTATACAGGAAGGATGGGCTCCACCTAAGCTAAAACAGAACCAGGTTGCTGGCATGTAAAATTAAAAAGGTCATAGAGGAGTTTTTAAACTAAGGGCTGGGGGAAAGCATACAAGTGCAGTGGAGCATATGGTTTGGACAGACACATCTCTTAGGGGAGGATCTATTAAAGGGGACACTATATTCTAGTAAAGAGGAGAGGATAGAGGTTGATAAGGTATGGATAGGAACTGAAGAGAAGCAGTCAAAAAAAAAAAAGAGTCCCATTCAATTACATCACATGAAGGCAGACAGCTAAATATTGACAAATTTCATAAGTAGTTTGTATACAAATGCAATAAATAAAAATACTAAGAAGGGTGTACTTGCATGCCTGGGTACTAAATGAGGATATTGCTATAATAAGTATTACAGAAGCATGGTGTAAAAGATGGTAATCAGTGGGACATGGTAATATCAGAGTACAAAATACATAGGAATGACAGAATAGGTTGCACTCAGGAAGATTAGAGAGGCTACAAAAACAGAAAACCCAATATAATGGGGGATTTCAGCTATTCCCATATTGACTGGGAATATGTCATCTCAGGATGGGATGCAGAGATAAAATTTTTAGACACATTAATGGCTGCTTCTTGGAGTAGCTAGTCCTGGAACCCATAAGTGGAGAGATAATTCTTGGTTTAGTCCTAAGTGGTGCACAGGATCTGGTCCAAGAGGTGAATATAGCTGATTCACTCAGTAATAGTGACCATAATGTAATTAAAATGTAACATCCTTGTAGGGGGAGAAATACCAAAAAAACAAAACAAAACACACCACAGTAGTATTTAACTTCAAAAAGGGAAACTATACAAAATTTATAGGGCTAATTAAACAGAAATTAAAAGGAACAGTCATAAGAGTGAAAAGCCTGCAAGCTGCATGGAAACTTTTTAAAACCACCATAATAGAGGCTCAAAATATATATATATTTTAAAAGCCACTATAACAAAACAAAAAAGTAAAAAAGGCAGCTGAGGCAAAAAGGCATCTTTTAAAAATTGGAAGACAAATTCTACTGAGGAAAATAAAAAGGAACATCAGCTCTGGCAAATCAACTATAATTAGGCAGACCAAAAAAGAATTTGAAAAGCAACTTGCAAAAGACACAAAAACTAATAGCAAAATTTTTTTAAGTATGTCAGAAGCAGGAAACCTGTCAAACAATTAGTGGGATCACTGGATAATTGAGGTGCTAAAGGAGCACTCAAGGAAGACAATCCATTGTGGAGAATCTAAATGAATTCTGTGCATGAGTCTTCATTGTAGAGGTTGTGAGGGAAATTCCCACACCTAAGCCATATTTTTTAGGTGAAAGATCTGAGGAACTGTCTTAGGCTATGTCTACACTAGCACATTTCATTTTTATTGGTCAGGGGGGAGACAAAAACAGCCTTCTGACCGATATAAGTGTTACCAACAGAAGAGCTAGTATGGACAGCGCTGTCAGCGGGAGATGCTCTCCCACCGACATAGCGACTGACACTCATTGGGGGTGGTTTAATTATGCCAATGGGAGAGACCTTTCCTGTCTGCACAGAGTGGCTACATGGGGGACCTTGCAACAGTACAGCTACAGCAGTGCAGCTCTGTCACTGTAAGGTTTCTAGTGTAGACATAGCCTCAGACTGAGGTGTCCATGGAGGAGGTTTTGGAACAAACTGGTAAATTAAACAGTCACCAGCAGCAAGTGATATTCACCCAAGGGTTCTGAAGGAACTCAAATATGAAATTTCACAACTACTAACTGTGGTATGTAACCTATCACTTAAATCAGCCTCTGTACCAGATGACTGGAGGGTAGCTAATGTGATGCTGGTTTTTAAAGGTGGCTCCAGAGGCAATCCTGGCAATTACAGGCTGGTAAGTCTAACATCAGTACCAGGCAAATTGGTTGAAACTGTAGTAAAGAACAGAATTATCAGACACACAGAAGAACACAGTATGTTAGGGAGGAGTCAATACAGCTTTTGTAAAGGGAAATCATGCCTCACCAATCTATGAAAAATTTTTGACGGGAGTCAACAAACATGTGGACAAGAGGGATCCAGTGGCTATAGTGTACTTGGACTTTCTGAAAGTCTTTGAGAAAGTCCCTCACTAAAGGCTCTTAAGCAAACTAAGCAGTCATGGGACAAGAGGGAAAGGCCCTTTTTTGGATCAGTAACTGGTTTAAAGATAGGGGGGAAAGGTAGGAATAAACTGTCAATTTTTAGAATTGAGAGGGGCAAATAGCTGGATCCCCCCCAAGAATCTGTATCAGGACCAGTGCTGTTCAACATGCTCATAAATTATCTGAAAATGGAAGTAAACAGTGAGGTGGGAAAGTTTGGAGATGATACAAAATTGCTCAAAAAGTTAAGTTCAAAACAGACTGCAAAGAGTTTCAAAGGGATCTCACAAAATTGGGCGAGTAGGCAAGACTATGGCAGATGCAATTCAATGCTGATAAATGCTAAGTAATGCACACTGGAAAACATAATCCCAATTATACCCAAAAAATGATGGTGTCTAAATTAGCTGTTACCACTTGAGAAAGAGATCTTGGACTCATTGTGGATATTTGTCTGAAAACATCTGCTCAATGTGCAGCGGCAGTCAAAAAAGCTAACTGAGTATTAGGAACCATGAGGAAAGGCATAGGTAATAAGACAGAAAATATCATAATGCCACCATATAAATCCATGGCACGCCCACACCTTGAATACTGCGTGCAGTTCTGGTTGCCCCAACTCACAAAAGATATATTAGAAATGGAAAAGTTCAGAGAAGGGGAACAAAAATGATTAAAGATATGGTACAGCTTCTCTATGAGAAGAGATTAAAAAGACTGGAACTGTTCATCTTAGAAAAGAGATGACTAGTGGAGGGGTGAATATGAGAAAGGTCTATAAAATCATGAACGGTGTGGAGATAATGAATAAGGACCTGTTGTTTACCCCTTCATGTAACACAGAAACCAGGAATCACCCAATGAAATTAATAGGAAGCAGTTTTAAAAGAAACAAAAGGAACTACTTCTTCACACAACACAGTCAACTTGTGGAACTCATTTTTAGGGGATGCTGTGAAGCCAAAGTTATAACTGGGTTAAAAATAATTTAGATAAATTCATGGAGGATATTTTCATCAATGGCTATTAGTCAACATGGTCCGGGATACAACCCCATGTAAGAGGTGTCCCTAAACCTCTGACTGCTAGAAGCTGGGCCTGGATTACAGGAGATGGATCACCTGATAAATTGCCCTGTTCTGTTCACACTTTCTAAAACATCTGGCATTAGCCACTGTCTGAAGACAGGATGCTGGGCTAGATGGACCATTGGTACTACCCAGAATGGCCATTTTTATGTTCAGGTCTTCAGAAGTGCTGAGCAACCATAATAGTAACTGAAGTTAGTGAGGGCAGTAGATGCTCATCACCTCTGACAGTCTAGCTAAGACATATCTCAAATTGAGAACCCAAAGACAGACACATCTAAAATCAGTGACTGCTTCTAAAAACACAAGCCCAAAATTATAGCATATATACTGAAATACAAGTAACGTGCAGTGTGCAGGAACAATGTTCCATATGAATAGCATCCATAGGTGTGCTGGGGGTGGGGAGATTGCGCTAAAATACAAAGGCTAATCTGGGGGTGAATTATTCTGTTTATGTATATGAGAACATTGATGCATGAGTCACTGGCATATGGTGACTAATATTTTACATCAGAGTAATAGTGTTCTCACTTACAGCTATTCAAATCTCTGAATAATGCCTAAAGAAATGTTCCTGTTTGAAATCAATCATGTTCTCTGTTTGCAGCATGAATAGCAATGTACTGGCTCACAGACACTACAGTGATGGATGCCCTAAATATACCTAATATAATTGATAGACAAATCAAATCGTGCAAATACTATTATGGAAGTATCTTGAGATAAGTCTTCTTTTTACTGCATGCATATTTTCTTGTAACTGATCTCTGTGCTGGAGGTCAGTGGCCAGCTGGCTCATTTACTATTCTTGCTTGGAATTCAAGCAAATTGTTACTTTTTATGTTAATATTACCTTAGAGATTGGGGCTGGTAAATATAATCAGTTCTTAAATTAACAACTTATGAGGGTTTGAATTAAAACACAATGTGAGTATATTAGCTTTCATTCTGAACCCACATGGTTAACTACAGCAGGTATCATAGCAGCAGGAATCATTAGCTGTCATATTTGTGGTAACCTCCTAATTGGCTATGACATAGAACAGCCTTTTGATCTTGACCATGTTCTACTAATTATTTAATCTTTGACAACATACAAACATGTTTCAGCACATATCATAGGAAAGGATATACTATGAGGTTTCTCCTGAGGCCTAGTTTAAGTACTATAGCCTGTAGCTTATATATATATATATATATATATAAAGAAAAACTGTTTAAAATACACTTTGCATTTTCCTCCTTACTTTTACTAGACATGGATTGGAGCTAAAACCCCAGATCTGAATACTCCTGAACTTTGGGGGCATTTGAAATCTGAAGTTGGATCCAAGTTGAATCTAGATCCAAGTCTGAATTTTTGTCACTTGGTCTGCTCTGTAGTAATTGGCAGAATTCATGACCTTGGTTCTAAATTCCTCCTTTCTTGTTTGAAATCTGGGTGTGAATCTATATTTTTGTATGTTGGGGCCATCTCTCTTTATTACTTTTTATTTTATTTTTATAAAACTGGGTGTGAATTTAGTGAGGGGTGACTAGCAACTAGCACTGTGCAAATTTCTCCAATCATTGTAGCTAGTCTGGTCTTGGGCCTTTCATGAACAAAGCTGTGAGAAACAACTTATTTATTTAGCCAACTTCACCCTCTGTGATAATTTTTAAATTTTTTCTGTTTTCCATACACAAGAAGAACCTATATACTTTCAGTCTGAATGATTACGGAAACAGCAACAAGAAAGAACAAAGGTAAAGTCTCAGTGAGAAAGCAGGAGGAGTGAGTCTCTGTTACATGCTGCTGCTCCTTAGAACAAACTGGCTGTTTCTGCAAGCGAAACATTTGAAGGTGAAGGTACAGAAAATGGAAGGTTAGAAATGTGACAGTACAGACAACAAAGGGATTGCAGTGTCATATCTATATGCACTATATTTATTTTATACAGTTTCAGCAGTGACTGGCAATTTTGCCAAACTATGTGATGCTTTTTGCTATGGATAAATGTGCATTAGGAACAGGCCAGCATTAACTCAAGTCTCCAGATAGAAAATACAGGCCTGTAAAGAGGGATTCAGTGCTTGCTCACTGAGTCTCCTAGCTTCCTTTCAGTTCACTTCTACCTGAATAGTTCCTTATGTAAAAATTTTTGAATTTTTTTATCTTAAAGCATACATTTGCAAAGCCATATTCTGATCATGTGCACTTTATGTGGCTATGTCCTGTCTTACGACGCGTAGATCTAATTCTAAACATCCTCCCACATAGCAGCAGCCAAGATCAACATACACATCAAGTGGACATGTACCCAACCCAAAACACACTTACAGAAATTTCACCTGAAAGTTTAAGGATGCTTTGATCTAGAACCAGATCTACATTGGAATTTCATGATTCAGGTTGATAATAGGCCTGAACCAGAACACTGAATCTGAACACACAAACACTGTCAAAATTCCACATTTGGATCTAAAGCTGGGTCTGAACTCCATGGCTGATTTCATCTCTATTATTACATTCATGGGGGCATCTAGTTTTCCCCTTTTGAAGGCAAAGGAAACTGGACAATTTATGAAGGCAAAGGTCAACTTGAATGTTTCCTTTGACTGCAGACAGGAGTTGTTCAAGTCCCAGCGAATTGGTACTGTCACATATTCATACCTTTGGTGAAGAATTCGGAGTATCCATCTAGTAGAGCGCCCACTGATAGAAGCACACACTCTACCCAGCTTTTACAGAAGGAACACATACGGTACGTACTGAACAAAAACACTACCAATCTCCTTGCAGTTTTTTAGTTTATATATGTGGAGAATGAGATTGAGAGAGAGAGCGAATGAGCATAAGAGCAGTGCAGCATTGATCTTGTGCCTCTCAGTTCATGCAGTGCTATGGAACTACATTTCATCACTACAGTGGAAGTCTTTATAACTCCAGCCCTGGCTGAACTTAAAGTAACTGCTGGGTTATTTTAAAAGCATTTGTTTTTAATAGAAGAGTTTTTCTTAATATTTCTGGTAGCTGGTGAGGAGTTTGGTCCTCCCATGGGCAGCTACAAACACAGAGGTGAAAACACAGTATAAATTAGTCTCTGCTCATAATGGGCCTGTGTGTCTATAGAAATTTCCTCAGTGACTAGGCTGCAGTCCTGAAGTCCAAAAGTAAATCCCTACCCTACTATGAGATTGTTATTTATTTCCCACAGAACATAGCTGCATTTCCTTCTCCCTAAATGTATTTCACAAACAGGATGATGGCACACCAAGCACACACATTTTGCCATTTGTTTATTTTATAGCATCCCCAAATGGGCCAGCTGCTTGGGCTCTGCACAGGATGAAACTCTGCCAGTGTGGATCTGATTACAGGATCAGACCCTAAATTACATGCTGGTGATCACACTCACAGATAGTTCCCAGAAGTGTGAGCTAATTTAGGAATATTTTATAGGAGCAGTGGCAAAAGTGACTAATTGCTCTGCCAAACATAATTTCCTGTGCCAGGCACATGTGCATTATTCTGTATTCTCACTCATAAATATATGTATAAATGTGCAAGATTATAATGTCTAAAGAGATGTATTTTTGTAGAAATCTGCTAGTATCCAATGTCACAAATCTGAGAGGACATAAATCTAAGACTGTATTTTCTATCTGGAGACTTGGGTTAATGCTGGCCTGTTCCTAATTCTCATTATCCATAGCAAAAAGTGTCACATAATTCGGCACAATTGCCAGTCACTGCTGAAACTGTATAAAATAAATATAGTGCATATAGCTGTGTTATATAATCCACTAAGATTTTAAGAATATTGATCTATAAACAATCCTATGCAAATTCTCAGCAATGCCATCTACTGAAAATAACTTGATTATATCATTGTCCAGCATCAAAATTTAATTTCATTTAAATGTCCTTTGGTATTTGCTGTTCCTGGGTATAGACTTCTTGTCAACGTTACCTTTCCTATCTAAACGTTACCATTTCTTAAGATTTAAAGTGTTCTCTGTGGATGCAAAATAAAGACAGGAATGTAAAATACCAAATAGAATTAAACTGCAGAAAATCTCTGGCTTCCAGAGTAAATCAATGTTTGGGTTTGCTTTGCTCTGAATCTTTTTGGTGGGGTTATGATTATGTAATACAAAGAGACTGAGTGGGTCACATTCAAGTTTTGTCTTCTGTATTTCAGTTTTTGATGACATGTAGAGCCAAATTCAACCTGACACAAGTAGGTGTCATTCCAAAAGTTGATTTTGGCCATAAGGTTTAAGGAAGAGAGAAATACACATAACTAGCTCATTTCGGCACATCCCACCATTTTTACTCATCTCCTAGTCCCTTTGCAACAGAGCTGTGCAACATTCCCAAGGCTGGGGCCCAGTTCTGAAAATGTTTAGCAGTTTCACATTCAGTTGCCTGCTGTTTTGCTTTATATACATTTGTACCCCCAAATTTCCCTTTATTTGCAATTCAGATGAAATGGCTATTTTCATATTGAAATGTATGAAAATGTGACTTTTCACGTGGTTTTTTATTGGAAAGTTCATCTTTACTCTAATGCAATGCTCATTTTTCAATTAATCTAGTTTTGTGTCCCCTGTGGGCGAATATCAGATGCAGTGTCTGATGACTGCGTAACTGTGTTACCTTGAGAATGCTACAGATATTACACATGCTTACACTTCATTGGCATGTTCTCAGGATTGGGCTAAACATTAGCATAAGTACAAATTGTACAGTTCGCATTCATATTTGACTATTTGCCCACTCTCCTATAAGTCTTGGAGTTGCTTGGCATCTCTTAGCAGGCCTCCAGCACCTGGCAGGATAGGCTTCTTGATACCTTAATGGAAAAGACAAGAGGACAGTCTCTTCAATGTTAAGAAAAGGAAAAAGATGCAAGCATATTAGAAGTCCTACTAATAGTCTGCTTAAAATGTCATACCTGATTTGTGTTATATTAGCACGTATACAGTGCATGAGAGCAAAGGGTTCTCAGTACCTCCCCTGAGATGCTCTATGTTTTATAGGTTTGGGCTCTATGTGAATAACAATGAAGAACTACAAAAGGAGCCGAATCTAAGGAGCTGGGAAGAAAACTGGCTTCACGGTATTTCTTTTCCCCTCTTGATCAGTTCAGAGCTCCTGAAAGGTGGCTGAATTGACGATTCAGGAGATCGACTTTCCTCTATTTATGCACAAAACTGGTACAGCAGGGATGGTGGTTTTGGAAATTTCCCCACACTGCCAGTGTGTCTCAGCCCTGTTCTAGAGGGATCACCTTCAGGGCTGAGAGGATAGTTCAGTTTCCAAGCCCATTCAGTTTTTATTCTGTGTTCATTGCCAACAAGGACACCAATTAGTGCATGGCCTGAGTATTCCAAACAAATAAAAGGAGAAAAAACAGAACAGAAGGCGAGAGAGAGAGAGAGAGATGTGTTTGCTACTGGAATTGTGTTTTGACATTTATTATGGACTTCATCAAGGCCTAAACTCTTTTATATTAATTTAAGAAAAAACAAACAAACAGTCTCATTACCATTGGATGTGATGATGGAGGAAATGGGCTGGAAAAACCCTGAATCTTTGCTGCTCTTTATTCTGCATTTACAAACAGTAGAGCAAATTCTTTACTGCTGTGCCATTCAGCTATTATGTTTAACAATCTAATTAGAATGGCTGTGTAGCTTTCGTACATTAAAAAAGCAAAGACAGTGTACACAAACACAACCAATTAGACAGCTGTAGCTTACAGAGCTGTACTGCCCTCCAGTCAGTTTCTAATGAACCCCCAGTAGATGGCTCTTATCCACAAACAGGGCTGAATTACAGTGGCAAAAGCGTGCTATGCTCCCTGCTGTCAAGTGCTAATGCAGTTTAATGCTAGCAGGCTGGTGCAAGTTGTCACTTCAAGTTGTCCTTAGTTTCTGCAGTCATGATGCTTCCAACTACAGCACACCAAAGGAGTATGCCATGCTCTGTTGACCTGGATGATAATGCATGTCCCCACCGCAGGTCAAAATCACACTAACAGGTGGCAATAAATCAAAAACGTTGCTTTCACTTTTATGAATGTTACTTTCTGCACACCAGGGACATATTTAACTTAAAACAGACATAAAACTATACATTAGGCTGCATACTTGCCATACTTGTGTTTTTCCCCACGTATGGCTTAAATTAAAGCAGACTATATTGAGCACATTGCTCATTGCAAGTTAGTCATCTGTTTAGTGTTTCGTATGTCCCACAAGGCAGTTGTGGTTATTCACAGCTCTGTTAATTAAAAAGAAAACTAGTAAGGAAACTACTCAGTCAGTTGATGAACCATTCAGCCACTTCAAAACCAAAGAAAACATTAAAGCAAAGCATTCCATCTTTTCAATAATCTGATAACGGATATTTGTTTGAACTGAACTTTATAGAACTTGTGAAAAATAAACTCCTGTCATCAATGTATTTAAATGAGGAGTTTCATGTACAAGATTCAGAGTACCACTGTCTGAGGTAGAATAGTTTAGATCATGTCAATATTTCAGTGGATTATGAGTCTCCAGGCTGAAATTTTGCATTTTTCTAACAGCAAAACTTGGGTCAGAGTGGAGGAGGTTTTGGATAAATTGATATAAAAGTTTTTAGATTGAAAATACTTGTGCAAAGTATACATTCAACTGAGTATTCACAGTACCATTTTCTTACCATTTTCTACTTTTTCTACTTGGGAATAATAAATAAGTGTGAAAAGTTTTTTTTCTCCACTTTCTCACACTTTTTAACCTTTTCTTCCCTCTTTTGAGTGCAAAAGAAGATGGGAAGTAAAAAGTAAGAGAAAGGACGGTGAAGGGAAAACCTGGAAATCCAGGAGTCAAAAATGGAAAACAGAATTTTTTTAGTCACCAAAAATTGAAACAAAGCATTAAGTCAAAACTAATTTTTTTAAATATATTTTCAAATGGATTTCATTTAAAAAATCTCTGCCAAAATTCTGCCTTTTTTGGTCAAAATATTTGGAGAGGGGATTTTTTTCTCACAATTTTTTTGGGAGAAACAATTGGAGTTTCCTGACCAGTTCTTGTTGTTAAGGGTCGGGTTTAAAAACAAAAAGTGCAGAATTTTAGAAATGAGGCTAGAAACCTGACCTGAAGGAGAGCAGAATCCTAAATTCAAACTACAGTTAAAAGAAAAGAGAGAGAAAAGTGTGAATCAACAATGAATTTTTTGACATTTCTTTAAAAAAAATTATAACAGTTTTTCTTCACTTGCGGGCTTACTTGAAACTCATTTTTATTTCAGCTTCTTTTTTTGTTTTGCTGGATAGAAAGTAAATTTTCTCCTGTAAGTGTGAGAGTTAACAATTTTTGTTGTTGTTCCCCATCACTTAAATATGTAATTAGTGATTTTTTTTAAGGTGTTACTTGTGGCTGTGGTTAGATTGAATCTAGACCCTGTTATGAACTTTATTAAACTTCATCAGGCTGGTGTGAGCATCTTAAACTGGCCCTCTGGGTGATGGTAAATACAAATAATTTGTTACATAAGCTACTGTATATCTTTAACTATCTGCCAATAGATATTCCTAAATACCTCTAAAAAATAAACAAAATATGTGAAGTGTTCTGATGGGGATTAGGAAAAAAGCCTAAAATAGGATATGAAGAAACGATTCTTCACTGTGAAAAATATGGATTTAGATTTTCAAAGCTAAAATCTATACCATGAATCCTTTACACTGAGGCAAGCTGGCATTTCAAAGAAAGGAAGAAAGTACTTTGGTGGTGGGTGAAGTCAGAACAGGATTTTTAAAGGTCTATCCCTAGGTTTATAATGATCATTTTTTGTTATTGTCAGAAATAAAAGAGGTAAAAGCACAAAATGGGAAAACAATTTCATGAACATTTTAAGGTGTTTCCGTTATGCCCATTTCATATTGTGCAAATGATACATCTTAGCATAGAATGGTATTCCACCATATGACACTTGCATTAAACCATCCTGATATTGTCTTCCATCATGAAGTTATGATTTTCTGCCACTGATGGTTTCAAAGATCTGTTGAGGGTGAAGGATATTACATCCAGAGAAAGAGAGAAACGATCCTTATCTTTCAATTTCTTTTCTTTGATAAAAAGTATCTGCTGATTCATTCCTCCCAACAGTGTGAGATCTTGTCTCAAATGGCTAGAATCCATTCTCTGTTCTTTTCTAAAGACAATAGCATTTGTTGTCTTTAAATGTGTGCTTATTAACTGCTTATTATATACTTAGCTTTTCCACAAGGATCATCACCTTGCCGTGTTCCAATGATACCGAGAGCAATGCTGTCTGGAGCTCACACTCTGGTAGGGCCACCCATGGTGGTAAGATTGAAGGTGAGGTTCCAGGCAAAGAACAATCCAAGAAGTCCTCAGTGGCGGAGGAGATGGAGGAAGGTTATGGCCCCAATGGCTGTGAAGGTGGAAAAAGGCTGCAATGGGAAAGTGGCTCCAGTCATCGTGCCACAGCGATCCACCAACTATTGGAGAGTTGAAGAGGGCCATTCAACAGATGAAAACCAACAAAGCCTGTAGGCCAGATGGTATACACTCAGAGGTCTACCATGCCTGTGGCTTCCGGCTCATGTTAAGATTTCATTAGCCTCTGAGAAGGAGAACACATCTGCGGTGATCTCAGGAACGTGATCATTGTGACCATCTACAAGAAGGGGACAAATCTGACTGTGGGAACTACAGGGGGATTTCCCTCCTGTTCATCATGGGTAAGAGCCTAGCCTGCATCCTCCTGAACTGCCTTCATACCGTTGCTGAGGAGATCATTTCAGAAACCCAGTGTGGCATCTGACCATCCCAGGATACTGGGGACATGTTCTTTGTTGCTAGGCAGATCGAAAAAAAATGTCAGGAAGAAAATAAAGAACTGTTCCTCACCTTCATTGACTTGACCAAGGCGTTCAATCCCATAAATTGTAAAGCTCTGTGGATCATCCTCCAGCACTTTGGTTACCAACACTCAAAGGGCGGCCAAAGGAAATGGTACAAAGACACGCTCAGCATTGTCCTCAAGCATGGAGCATTGACATCAATGACTGGGAGGAGCAAGCTGCTGAACACTCGGTGTGGTGCCACCTTGTTCATCAAGGTGCTTGCCACTTCTAGGCCCAACAACTTGATACCAAAATGGAACAGCAGCAGCGGAGGAAAAAGAAGGAGACCAAGTTGGGGCTGCAAATCCCACTCCCCCACACAACAACATGCCCTCACTGTCGAAGAATGTGTGCATCCAGAATCGGACTCCTCGATTATCTGAAGACCAACCAAGCCTGATGGATGTCATCCTTGTTTCTGAGAGACTGTTATCGCTGCCAATGTGCTTATCACTGCAGCAGGCACATGGAGAATAATCCACAACCCTCCCCCACTTTCATCTTGATCTCTAATAGTTAGAGATTGGCATAAACTCTGAAACACAAGGTTAAATACCCTTTCTGAAAATTGTATTGTCATTAATTATGACAACTCAAGAGAGTCTTTTAATCCATACAAATATCCAATCCCTCCTTGAATCTGGGAAGTTTTTGGCCTCAGTGATTTCCTGTGGCAATGAGTTCCATTTTTTAATCACATGTTGAATGGGAATATATGTCCTTTGATCAGTTTTGGGAAAATTCAGAATTGCACTCTAGCTGGAAGGTCTGGGGTGGCTGTCCAGGGATAAAAAAATCATAGAGATTAGGATTGGAAGGATGTCAGGTGGTCATCTAGTCCAACCTCCCCCCAACTCAAAGCAAGACCAATCCCAACTAAATCATCCCAGACAGGACTTTGTCAAGCCGGGACTTAAAAACCTCAAAGGATGGAGATTCCAACACCTCTCTTGGTAACCCATTCCAGTGCTTCACCACTCTCCTAGTGAAACAGTTTTTCCTAATATCCAACCTAGATCTCCCTCACTGCAACTTGAGACCATTGTTCCTTACCCTGTCATCTGCCACCATTGAGAACAGCCTAGCTCTATCCTCTTTGGAGCCCCCCTTCAGATAGTTAAAGGTTGCTATCAAATCCTCCCTCACTCTCCTCTTCTGTAGACTAAATAAGCCCAGTTCTCCCAGCCTCTCCTCATAAGTCATGTGCTCCCTCACCCTAAACATTTTTTTTTTGCCCTCTTCTGGACTGTCTCCAATTTGTTCACATCCTTTCTGTAGTGAGGAGTCCAAAAACTGGACCAATTCTCCAGATGCAATTCACCAGTGCCGAATAAAGAGGAATAATCACTTTCCTCGATCTGCTGACAATGCTCCTGCTAATGTAGCCCAATATGCCTTTAGACTTCATGGCAACAAGGGCACACGGTTGACCCATATCTAGCTTCTTGTCCACTGTAACTCCCAGGCCCTTTTCTGAAGAACTGCTGCCTAGCCAGTTGGTCCCCAGTCTGTTGCAGTGCATGGGATTCTTCCATCCTAAGTGTAGGACTCTGCACTTGTCTCTGTTGAACCACATCAGATTTCTTTTGGCCCAGTTCTCCAATTTGTCTAGCTCCCTCTGTATCCTATCCTTACCCTCCAGCGTATCTACTGCTCCCCCCAGTTTAGTGCCATCTGCAAACTTGCTGAGGGTGCAATCCATCCCAGCAACTAGATTTTTCATGAAGACGTTGAACAAAACTGGCCCCAGTTCCAACCCGCAACAGCGTCCGGGTATGGCCAAAGGTGCTGTTGTATGGTATGTGGGGTGTCAAGGGACAACATGTTGGGTTTTAAAGATTATTTATACTGGGGTGAAAAATACATTTTTATTTTGGGACTTACTTTTTGAACTACTTACACTATGTTTTGATAATAAACTGGCTACAAGAAAGGAAATTATTGGGGCAAGAGAACCTGGAGTGGAGTCCCTGTGATACCTGAGAGGAAGTAAATGAAGCCAGGGTGCCACCAAGCAACCCCAAGGCATGAGGGGGTACTTGTTCCCCCTGTTCTTCTGTTATGGGACTGGAAGAAGAGAAATTCCCAATCTATCATCTCTAGACCATTCATATTCATCTCCTTTCTAAAGTAACAACCCCAATATTTTTTGTCTCTTTTCATGAGAGAGCTTTTTCAGGCCCCAACTAATTCCCATCATTCTTCTCTGAACCTGTTCCAGTTCTGCAATATCCATTTTAAGATCCTGGTGACCAGTACTGCACACTTAATTCCAGGTGAGGCTACACCACTGATTTATATAAAAGCATTATATTGGTTTTGATTCTATTCTCCATCTCATTCCTTATGCATACTAATATCTTGTTCCTTTTTTGTACCACTCTGAGCAGGAGTTTCACTGAACTGTATATAGGGGTGCTTTTTTCTAGTTGATCTAGTTAATTTAGAACCCTTGAAGGCATAAAAGTAGTTTAAATTTTTCATCCAATATGCATTACTTTACATTTGTCAATATCGAATTTCATTTGCTATTGCATTGCCCATTCACCTAGCTTGGTTATGTCTCTATGAAGTTCCTCACAGTCCTCTCTGGTCCTGACTAACCTAAATAACTTGGTGTCATCTGCAAATTTTGCTATCTCACTATTTGCCTCCATTTCTGGATCAGTAATATATTAAAAACAAGACCTAATATAGAAGCTTGAGGCACAAACTGTTTAATTTTCATCATAGCAAAAAGTTATCTTTTAATCCACATCGCTGCTGTAGGTGGGGATTTGTGGGGAAAGCAGGGCTCCATATGCAGAACTGTCCCCAAGCCTGCACAAGTGGAAGTGGTGTGGAATGGGTAGAACCTTGATTTTTCGCTACAATGCATTGGCTAGCACACCCAGTTAGACGTTGGCGTGGGGGCAATAATCTACCACCAATCAAGACAGTGTCTGTGACAATAGAGCCTAGAGGAAACAATCAAAATTGAGGTCCCATTTGATCTAGGCACTGTACAAAGAGTAAGAGGTGGTCCCTGCCCTGAGGTCGTTACAGTCTAATGAGGACAGGAAGGAACAGATGGGTGTAAATAAGAAGTAATGAGGGAAGGAAGTCGAGAGAAACAGTCAAAGAGCATGTACCTTCACAGGCCAGATGTACTAGCAGATTATATCATTTCAAACCAGCTGATTTTTAATTTTTTTTTGTGAATTATAAAATATGATCAGATAAATGTAATTAGTCCCCTATCTAGCTTTTTCTTAGGTGACCATTACAGGTAGCTATTCTTAAATGGAAGTTTCTAGTAGCTCTCTATAATCATAGAAACGATTCCATTTTATCTGTTTTAAATACATATCTGAAAAGTAAGTCAAAATGTAAACGCAAATGTCTCTGTGTTACTGTTATCCAATATACATTTTTCATTTCTTCATTCATTCATTTTTATTTTGATCCTAAAAGAGCTTTTCATGGAAAGTTGACCATCTAATACTCTGGGTGGATGAGAGACATTTAAAACCACAGGCAGTAAGGGTCCAGGCTGTTTAGGACTTGATCGGTGAAAAACCAGCACCAAGAAATTGCTGACCTGGCCTAGGCACCTAATTCCAGGGGGGGTTCCTGGCTATGAATCCTGAGCAAAGGTAGGTGCCTTTTGAGGGGCCCCACCCTTTTCCTTGGCTTTTCCCATTGGCTCGCTTAGGCAGCTTCCTTCCTGCTCAGTGTGCTGGCTTCTGTGCATCTTAGATACCTAACTCTTCCCAAGCATTGTATATGGAGCCTGAGCGCCTCACTCTGGGCCAAGAATTCCACTGGGTGCAGGGCACCTAAAGATAGACGTTGCAATGCTGAGCCTGACTCTCCTTTATTGATCAAGCCCCAAGTGACTTAGGAGCCAAATCCAATTTTCAAAAATGACTTCAGCACTTAGCCTCAGTCCCACTGACCACAGTCCCATTGACCCAATCAGGTGCTTTTGAAAATATTATTCTAAGAGTCAAACTCAACCATCCTTACTCAGTTTCAGATCTCTGCTTGTGTAAGGATGTCAGGATTTGTCCCTAAAGGCACAACTCCTAAATAATAGGCTTGAGCCTATAAATCCTTACTCACGGGAGTAGTTCTTAAGAACAAGTAGTCTCACCGCACTCATTTGAACTCCTATCCGGCATATTTACATGAGAGTTTACAAGATCAAACCTAAAGTCTGCTTTTTCTAATATGTTTGAGGGTAGCAAGCTTTCTTCTGACTACAGCTGGTTGATTTTTTTCCCCACAAGAAAAGATTTTTTAAATAAAAAATGTCTCTTAAAAAAATCAGTAGGGGGGTGGGGAGGAGGATTTTAAATATTATCAATATTTTCTGGTTTTCACAAAAATTCTATGCTATATTTTACTGGAAATTGTAGCAAATTTTAAAAATTTTCACTACTGAAACCTAGATTTCTTACTGAAATCTGTGTTTTTGTGAAATGAAAATTTCAGTAAAAGTTTTGGTACAAACTGTAGAAAGCGTAATGAATTTTGATACCCAACTTTGCAGCGCATTAGTTACAACCCATAAAGAGATTGCCAACAGTTGTCTAGTGGGTTATGATAAACTGTTCTTTCTTCCCGTCTTGTCTTCTGCCAAAATAAATCTGTTGAGCCAAGAGTTGCTGATTCTCATTTGATGTCAGAAATTACACTATTGGGTCATAAATGTCAATTATGCAGAAACCACTACATAATATTTTGACGTTATGAACCACTCAGACAGATTTTTTATCATCTTGTATCATATCATATTGCAGTCTATAGTACAATGTAATGCTGTATACAGAACAACACAAACTACTGAGTTAGAAAAGACTGCATAATCATTTACTGGTTTAGTAATAATTAGAAAATTGTGAAACAAATGAAGAACTGTAGTTTTGTGGGATATATTCCCATCTAGTTACATTTACTGTAATCTGAAAGCATCATTGTAACCAGTTTGTTTTCAATTATATCATTTGAGATTTCTCTTTTTATACATTTGAAGGTTACCTTCATTCTACTCACACATTGTTGCTTTAAAATGTCACCACTGTGAAAGATCACTTGAAAACCTTTATGATTTTAACCAAAGGGGAGAAACTGATACAAAAAATATAGGATAAAACAACGAACAACAACAAAACATGTATGACAGTTTAGCTGGCCTGGTATAGATTGCTTCAAAGGATTCAGTTGCTTACCACCGAGGCGAAAAGTATGTGTCAGAACTATTTCAGATAGGGATCAATTTTAATGAATGTGACCTCCAACTTTCCAAGGTGTTTAGGTCTGGGAACACTTACAGTACATCTGTTATTATTTTGGTTCAACTGAGCTTTTCTTCTTTTATACAAGCAACATTTCAAGAGAGCTTTTTTAAGAGACTTGGAATAAAAGCACCGATTGCTATCCTGTCTTTACATTTCTGCAAATATTTGTTTATTTATATATCACTTTTCTTTTTATAGCGTCAGCTATTAGAAATCCAGAACTATGGCAAGAGAGCACCAAAAATCAAGACTGGGTGTCTTTCTGAAAGACAAACTCTAAGATCAACCAGATATTATTACAGCTTGAGTCAGGAATCACTGGGTGAAGTTCTATAGAAGTGTTATGGAGTAATTGAGACTAGCTGATCACAGTGGTCCCCTTCGGCCCTTAAAATATAGGAATCTATTAAAACATGCTGATTTTACACATCTTACCCTAACTAGTGCCAGTGAAGCAGCTTTCTATGGGTTTCTTTTTGCTGTAGTTTTTGATAAATATGTTATTCCTTCATTCATTGTATCCTGGACAGTGCCATTGTTAATCAGTATGAAATGATCTGGAATACTGTGTCCAGTACTGCTCACTCCATCTTAAAAAGGATATTGCAGAATTAGAGGGAGTTCAGAGAAGGGAAATGAGAATGATTAGGAACAAGGAAAAATTGTCATAGGAAGAGAGATTGAAAAGATTGGGATTGTTTATCGTAGAAAAAAGAGGATAAGAAATAATGAATGGTATAGAGAAGATAGATTGGGAGCTTCTCTTCTACCTGTCTCATAACACAAGCATAAGGGGATTTTCAATGACATTGAATGACATTCAAAACTGCCAAAAGGAAATACATTTTTCACACATCACTTACAGTGTGCAACTCATTGCCACAACATATTGTTGAGACTAAGGATTTAGCAAGATTCAAAGAGGGATTGAGCGGACATTTATATGGACGTTTAATGAAAACGTGCAGAGCTGTAATTGCCAGTGCTATTAGCAATTTGGAAGGGATATTAAACTTCATGAAAACTCCTGTTGAATTCAATGGGGGCAGGATTTCACCCGCTGTCTCAGTAAAGCCCTTCTAAAAAAATACAAATAATGTAACAATCCCGTAACACATACATGAACGCATTCTTATAACCTGGGAGGATAGGGTTTTGTTCTGGATATTTTTTGCTTCGGAATTTTATTCAGTACTTAGATATTAAGCCTGCTACACTTACCGGACGATTCAGCCACAGTCAACAGGAGTTACGCGAGCTACGCAGAGTAGCTTGTGTAACTCCCGTCGACTGCTGTGCTTCCCTTCTGCGCTCCGCCTTCACTGCACTGCGCTGATGGGAACCGTGTTCCCATCGGCGCAGTGCTACACCACTTGAGGGGATGGATTTATCGTGTCGACGTCCTGATCAGTTGAGCAAGTCTACACTGACGGCTCAGTCGATCCAGATAGGTTGATCTGACGGCGGTGACTTTGTCAGTGTAGACATACCCTGAGGCAATAGGTACTTTATCATACTGTGATGACTGACAAATAAGTTGTCTCAAATTTCACCAGAGTGAGTTTTCTGCTTCTGTAAGACAGTAATACCTAGAGTAGGTTCTGATAAAAACTGTGAGGAAAGCATTAGTGATGCCAGGTTGTCCCATGGGACCAACATTTTGAAGTGCATTCTATTACTTTCATTCTACTTTCACTTCAAACACTACTTTGTACTTCCTTAAATTGTTCCTCTCCTCCCTTGCGGTTTATACCCTACAAATATCTGTAGGTTTTACGGCACCCCACTTGTCATTGTTTAGCCAAGCCATCCACATTGAGCTCTTTAACCTTTCCTCATAAGTCAATCCCTCTGGCCTAACGGTTCATTTCTTAGATGCTCCCAGCAGCTGCTTTGTTTCCTTTTCTGAGTTAGTGTAGGGAGAGAGTATGGTCTAGTGATTAAAGCAAAGGGACTCGGAGAGATTCAGGGGATCTGTTCCTTGCTCCGCCATAGACTTACTACTGCCATGACTCAGCATAGGGGTTAAGCACTTATTTAAATTTAAACATAGGCGTAGTTCCATTAGGTGCTACGCTGGATAAGGCAAACGTGGGCATGATCTTTTTCTCTCTCTGTTTACATTTATGTAAATATAAGGTAACTTACCTGCTTCACAATGATGTTGCTGTTAGGCTTACTTGATTAGCATTTGTAAAGTGTTTTGAGATCCTAAGACACTTACTACATCCGTGCAAATGTTATTGTTGTTCAGATAGCTAAGCTAAATTAATGGAGACAAAGTAGTACTATACTGTATACAGATTTAAATACAATTTTACTGTATTTCAGGGTCCAGATAAAGTCATCCAAAAAAACATATTAGTTTTAGGGTAATGGATGGAAAATACATTGTTTCACTAGGAATGTTAATTTTACAGGTAAAGTTAGTGTGTTATTACACACTAATGTCTGTTTTGTTGCATAGACGGTAAACTTTCCTTTAAGTGTTCACATATTTTTAATAGATATACACTTTAGAGAATTTTATGGTATTACTCTGCATGTTCAGATTTGGCACATACTATAATGTACAAACTTCTTGGAGCGTGTTAAGAGAACTGCCAAGTCTCTTGATTTTCCCAGCAGACTACTGTTTTTTGGCCCTATCTTCTGGGAAATCTGGCCATTTTGCTGCTTTTTCTGGTGATGGGTTCTGGGCTCACTGCAAGAAATTTTCACAGACAGTAAGAAAGTGATTTGTTTCTATTAAAATATAGCCCTGGCATTAAAACGTTTAGAACTAATCTTCTCTTTCTCTGTCTTTTCTCATAATTAGATGAGCCAATTCCAGATTCTCTAGGCTCTTTGAAGACCTCCTTCTCCTAGGCAATATTTTTCAGACTGTTTCTGTTTTTAACATCCAGATTTCTCAAATTTCCCATTTCAACCCTTTCAAGCTTGAAATTTGAACTTAGTGAGACTCTCTTGTTCAGGACTTGATTTTTTTGGATTGTTTCTTGAGTTCAAAGTGCAAATTCTTTAAGAAAGGGGGAAAAAAGGGGAATGTCCTTTTTGTTCCTTGACTTTCCAGTGTACAACCTTATGTTGTCATCACTTCTTCTAAGCACAATCCCTGGGTAGTTGAACAGGGCTTGAGTTTTCTGCCTATCCTTTTTATATTGTTGGACTAAATTAAGTAATAATTAAATTGTGAAAACGTTAAACACATATGTTCCTCAGACAAGGAGGATAGAGTCCCAGTTAGTTATTTAAAGTATTTTGCCATTCTGAGTAATGTTAATTTGGTCTTACCCCAGTTTAGCTTCATCCAGGAGCTGATCTCTTGTAGGTATTATGGCGTCCTTTTAGTGACACTACTTTTAGCTGGGAGAAAATGAGATATACCGCTAGATGCCATATGCATGCTGCTGGCAGTGGAGTCCATGGCACCTTACCATGTTTCATTGGTCTCATATAGACATAAATGAGGAGTAGAGACAGGATGGATCCCTTTAGGGCACCGCAGGTGAGGACCCTTGGGTAAGAGGTGCCTATCACCACTCTCAGAATCCTGTTGAAAAGGAATATATAATATCAAAAAGGAAGATCAGTGGCATATTGTAGATGGTTGTAAAAAGCTGTTTCTTTGTTGAGCCCAGTTCTGGATCCTGACTGTGAAGCATCCAGGATTTGGCAGATGGCACATGTTGTTAGAACTCAGCTGTTACCACTTTCATAATGATTATGCTTAGGAACAGAAGGTTGGGAGTTGGGGTGATAATTAAAAAGATCTTCATCAAATGTTGGATTTTTGAAGATTGGATAGACTGTTGCTTTACAAGGTACATGTTTAAATGTAGGTAATGATCATATGGTAAGTGGATAATGACCACATGTATCAAAACAATAGCAAAATTGACTATGTATAACAAATGGAAAAAGGAAATTGATAGCAATGAATATAAATTAGAAGTTAGGAATTGTAAAAAAAATTGATAAGGGAAGCAAAATAACACAAGGAGACATCTATGGTGAGTATACATAAGGACAATATGATTTTTTTCAAGTATATGAGGATCAAACGAAATGCTAACAACGGTATTGGTCCAAAACAGACAAAGGTAAAAAAGATGGAAATGGTAGAACTGTCAATAATAATCCTGAAAAGGCAGACATGTTCAATAAATATTCCTGATTTGTATTTGGGAAAAGCCAGATTATGTACCATATTATAGGATGATGAAGAAATACTCTCCATTGGAACATTAACTAAGAAGGATGTGAAATAGCAGCTGCTGTTAGACATTTTAAAATCAGCAGGTCTGTATAATGTGGATCCAAGAGTTTTAAAACAGCTGGCTGAGGAACATTCTGGACTCTTAATGTTTTTTTTTAAATAAATTTTGCAACACGTGAGAAAGTTCCAGAGGACTGGAAGAAAATAAATATTATGCCAATATTTATAAATGTGACTTGGGTAGACTTGTCAACCTGACATTAATCCCAGGCACAATAATGAAATATCTGGTAGGGACTTGATTTAGAAATAATAAAAGGAGGGTAATATAATTAATATCTATCAACATGTGTTTGTGGAAAAATAGATCTTGCCAAACCAACTTGATATAACTTTTTGATGAGATTGCACGTTTGGTTGTTAAAGTCAATAGTGTTAATTTTTGACTTTTGTAAAGCATTTGACCTCTAAACCACTTTGTTTAAAAATTAGAACACAACACAAAATCAACATGGCACATATTCAATGGATTAAAAACTAGCTAACTGATATGTTTCAAAACATATTTGTTAACTGGGAATCATCACTGAGCAGGTGTGTTTCTAGTGGGTTTCTTCAGGAATGGGTTCATGGCCCTACGCTATATAACATTTTTACTAATGACCTTGAAGAAAACAAACTCATCACTGATAGAATCTGCCTATGTCAAAAGATTGGAAGAGTGGTAAATAATGAAGAGGACAGGTCACTGACACTGAGTGACTTGCATTTCAACATTGCCAAATGTAAAGTCATATCTAGGAACAATGAATATAGGCCATACTGATAGGATGGGGGATTTTATCCTGGAAAACAGTGGTTGAAAAAGATTTCAGGGTCATGGTAGATAATCAACTGAACATTAGCTTCCAGTGTGATACAGTGTGGCTGAAAGGGCTAACGCAATCCCTAGATGTATTTGACACTGGTGTGACTGCTACTGAAATATTGTGTTTGGTTTAGTGTCCACAATTCAGGTTTTATGTTGAAAAACTGGAGATGGTTCAGAGAACAGCCATAACAATGATTAAAAGATTGGAAAACATGTCAAAGTGAAAAACGCAAGGCGCTCAATCTGATTAGATTATCATACAGAAGGTTAAGAGGTGACTTGATTACAGTTTTTAAGTACTTTCATTGGGAACAGAAATTGGATAATAGGGAGCTCTTCAATCTAACAGACAAAGGTAAAATAATATCCAGTGATTGTAAATTGAAGCCAGAAATATAAAGCCAATTTTTCAACAGTGAGGGTAATTAACCATTGGAACAATTTACCAAGGTTATGATTCCCAGTAATTGAGAAATTTTGTATCAAGATTAGATATTTTTCTAAAATATATGCTCTAGTTCAACCACAGTTATTGGACCTGTAGCAGGAATTAATACGGGGAAATCCTCTGGCCTGTGTTATACAGGAGGTCAAATTAGATTATTACAGTGATCCTTTCTGTTTTTGTAACTTAGGAGTCTCTGAATATTTCCGTTAGTGATGGGCATACATGTTCTTTGTCGGCTTTTCACCAACAAGGCCAAGAATGAGTCTCTCTTGCATGGTGACATAAATATTTGTCAGGACTTTCTGAACTTCAGTGGATGAGTTGCATGGGGTCAAACTATGTCAGGGTAGCATGGTGGATGAGGGAGAGTGGGTGAATTTGGAATTTTATGGCTTGATGAGTTTCCCTCTAATGTAGTTTATCTTCTCTGGAAAGTAGGACGAGAGCTCCTTGTAGCTCTCAGTAACTAGGTCAGAAGTTTGGATGCTGCAGTTGGAACTGATTAATCATTTCACTAGGGAGTGTGGGGAGGTTGTAGATATGATGATAGTGAACCAGAGGGTTCCTCTTGCTTCCTTTATTATAGTAATATGTGGTGATGACTGATCATTCACTGCTATAGTGCTTGAAGGAGATATGCTTTATTCTGTGACTGGTTCTAACTGACTGTACATAACAACTGTAAGAGCTTAACAGCACCCCTGCCAGACTCTATCTGGGTAGCTCTGCACTTAAAGGCACTGACCCCAATACCACACTGGTTAGTCCTTGTATGATAATCTTTTTTATGGCTGACAGATAGGTTCCGAGTTGGTTTTATGCTATAGGCACACCAGTCTTCCTATGATCTTCATCTGTCAAAATTCTTCAGTGAAATGGAGGTCTTTTTGGTCTGTGGAGGGGAAAGAGAACAAGGCATTGATGTTTGAGGTCATCAGATAATTTTAGTGTTCTCCCAGGTTGTTAGCCTCTTGACTTTATGAGTGAGTGATTTTCCCTTCAAGCCACCTTTCAGGTGGTGGAAAAGCCTGGAGATGATCACTTAGCTTATCAAAATGAAGATTGAAAGGTGGCTTGATTACAGAGTATAAGTACTTTCATGGAGAGAAAATACCGTGTACTAAAGGACTCTTTAATCTAGCAGTGAAAGGCACTACAAGAACCAATGGCTAGAAGCTGAAGCCAGACAAATTCAGATTTGAAATAGGTCTGTTTTGGCTTTAAATGCTCTAGGAAACTCTGAGGAGCAGAAGGTGATGCAGGGACTGGATGATGATGGGAATGGGAGGAGGGGGAGTAGAAGAAGGAAATGTGTGGGGGCCATAGCTGGAGGAAAAGGGGAACAGCTAAGGCTTTCCTACTTCCTGGCAATTCCTAGCTGCTTAACAGCCCCTTCGTGCCACTGGCAGGAGGCATAATTTAGACCATCTAACTTATGCTGGAAGATCAGATCAGCATGCTGCTGGCTTGTGAGCAGAGCACTGCATAGCCACCTGAAACTGTCTGTCGTAGGTTCATTGATTCCAAAGTCAGAAGGGACCACTGTGATCATCTAGTCTGCACTCCAGTATGGCACAGACCATAGAACGTCCCTAAAGCAGATCTTCCAGAAAACCATCCAATCTCGATTTAAAAACTGTCAGTGATAAAGAATCCACCATGGCCCTTGGGAAATTCTTCCAAGCTGTTCCTTTGCAACCCTCTCCTCTGTTCTCATAGCTGAAGATATGGGCCTATACACCTGAATCGATAGACCATATTGATCAATGTAAAATATACAATATTATTCTCAAGAAAGAGCAGTTACAAGTATTTATCAGTTATTAATCATTAGCTGATAATATTTCCTACTTAATGATTGCCTTTAAAAAGAAAATATATAGATACTAAAAGCAATATAAGAAAAGCAACAATGCTGGGTCAGAGTTAAGGTTGCTGCAATGAAATCTCATTTGAGATTTTTTAAAAAAACCATTGTATTTTTTGAAATAACCATATGGCAGCGATATTTTCGCATTACTTCTGCATTGATTTTGTTTTCATTTAGTTGTTCTTAACATTAATGCAAGCTATACACTATGTTTTAAATACATATTCAAGCATGTTTCTGTTTTTAACTTTAGTTTTTCCTGTACACTACAACAGGTTGTGAACATTTATCCTGACCTCACTTCTCTCATTTTTCTGGCCCCTGCTATGAAATTACAGGCTTTAACATTTAAAAGAACCACTGTGACCATCTAACTTCCCATATTTACTGAAACATCCACAGTATAGTTGCTGTATTTGTTGCAAAGATAAAGAAAAAAAGGCTTCTACAAGCATAAGAAGGTGGGGTATGGGTTCTCCAGTTACTATTCCTTCTCATGGCAGCAACCATAAGCTATTAAATCACTGAAACAGCATTGCTAATTTGATTTCCTTTACATAAACAATCTGAGCTAGGCTTTGAAGATCTTAACTAAAGCTTGGATAGGTTCAAATTGCAATAATTCAGCTAAAAGCATAAGGTTAATTAATCTTATATATAAATCAGTGAAACAGAAGTTAATTAAAATGTAAACAATGGGCTTCATTGTTGCTGATAGCTTTTGAAAAAGAATCTTTGAAATTCTTTGTGTAATGGATTTTACCTAACTGTTCCTAGCATGGGGTGTGGTTTAGTAAGAGATCATATTACTGAATTAGCCCGTCTTTCACTTTTAAAACGAATATATTTTTTCCTCATCCAATGTATGGCAGCTGCACAAATCTGAAATAGTCAAATGCAGTCAGAGCCATATTTACTGGTGAGGCACTGAATACTGAGAGCCTGTTAACCATGAAACATTGTGAGAAATGATTGGCGTTTCTGAAACAAACAAAATGAGATGTGTCTGTGAGTGCTGGGGAGAGAGAAACAGATGATCTGAAAAGTAAGAAGGCATAAAAGATGTCAGTCAGTGCAAAGTGATTAACACTAGGTCAGTTTATACTAGGGACAGAGGTTCCTTTCATGTGTACAAAGTCCTGGCTTTCAGTCGAAGCATGTAGAGTAACAGAAGCCATCCAATTCGTCAGCCTGATCTGAAACTCACTGAGGTTAAAGAGAAGACTCGATGGGCTTTGGATTGGACCCCCTTTGAGGGGCTAGGTCCAAAAGGATTTGCCAGAACACTTCAGATAGTTTGTGTTTTTCAGGGTTAATCTCATTATTCCTGCTCGTCAGAGAAAATGAAGAAAAGATGTGCCAAAAAGGTGGAGCAAAAATTCTGGAATTTATGAGCCTGAGGGGGGGGAGGGAAGGATACTTGCCAAGCTATTTTTCTACCTCAGCAATGAATTATTTAGTAAATGCGTGTCTTCTAAGTCAGTATACGCCCAAAACATTCATAAAGGTAACATACATGAAGAAAAAACCTACACAGTAAAAATAATATATGGCCAAACACAGGATGACAACAGATTGTATCTTTGGCTCATTTCTCCATGTTACACAGAGTGCCAGCATATTTCAACCTGGTGCATTGTGTATGTCACCTCATGTAACCTGCTGTACTACACCAAAAGCCATGCGGGTAAACTGAGTGACCACTGTTTCTGTGCCTTACATGGAAAGTTGGGATTTTCTGAAAAAAATGACTGGATTCAAGGGACATTTATTCCACAGGCTTTTACTGAATGGAGGGGTTTTGGAGTCACAAGTAAGAAATCAGCCCTAGGGTTTTGCTGCAACAAAAACATGTCATTATATCCTGGAAAGGGTAGGTTTTTACAGACTTACTTTCTCTATTATACGCTGTCTGATGTTGTTGTTTGTTAATTTTGTGGTGTTCCAATGCACAATGCATGAAGACTATTAATTATAAAGCATTATTATCATCAATCCATCATCAACTGTTTTCATATTAATTCTACCATTTAGGAAAAAGAGTAAAAAATGGATGGATGAGAAGATTCAATATCTTCATGGACAAAACATTAAATTCTTCTCTCAGACAGGTTTCCTTGTCGTGTGGCTGTGAGTGACATTTTGTTCTCAGCATAACCTCGATGGCCAACACCACATTACTAAACCCTCAAATATAGAACTTGGTGCCTTTGTTGGGAATAAGTAAGTGAGCACAACAGTGGCTAACTCCTAGCCGTAGGATGATTACAAGTGATTATTGCTTAAATAAACACCCAGAGTGGAGACTAGTGCTGGGCCAAAGGGGGAGAGTATGATTTACTGCCATGTATGTGAAATCATGACTTGACTCTACCATGTTCAAGAACATTCTTGTTTGCTTTGCCCCAACACATTTGTGTGACCAATTTTTGTTTGTGCATGTTTGGAAAGGAGCTTCGATTGGTGCATGAACGCGTGTTTACCCAAGAATGAGCATATTTGTCCTGAATGTGCTGAGCATACTGCCTTTGTGTGGTTGGGACGGGGGTCATCAGAGACAGGAAAAATATAGAAGAGAAAGAGACAGCCCATGATTTGCAAACTAAACACATACAATTGAGTGATCACTCAGCATGAAGTGGCAATGACAAGGAAAGAATGAAGGGGCTATGAAGGGGAATCTCAGGGAGAAAATGTTTTCCTTGCTTCCTGAGACACTTTGAATGTTTTTCAGCTGCATATCACGGAGCAAAGTGTTTGGAGTATTGCCAGATACTAGAGGAGAGGGTCAGCATCCAGGACTAGCTGCCCTGGGGACCACCTCTACATGTGGCACAGGGCAAAGAGAGAGGGGAATCTGCACTTCTCCCCACCTTCAGGGAGAAGTGGGGGAGGGTATCCTTTTCACTGAGATACATGACATGCCTCAGTATTTCTTCTTCTGAGGGCAAAGAAGTTGATGCTAGCACTGTGTCAGTTACTCTTGAGGAGGAAGAGGAGGAGCATGAGGATCAGCAGCAGTGAAAAATCCAGGAAACACAGATGCAATAGATTTACACGTGCATAATGATTGCAAGTGGGAGCCCTCATTGGTGAGCTCCTGTGGCAGGAACTCTCTCTTGCATCTTGTTCAGTTCTGAGCACACCGTAGGTGCTTAATAACCAGCACTTATGTTCATTGTTTCTTTGTATGCATGCAAGATTTGCACATAGGTGTGAAAACATCCCCAATTTCAATATTTTTAGCATCCCCTGCATGTGTATTTTATATATGTATGGCCTGTGGTGGGAAATCACTGTGTATTATTATTCCACTAAACATCTGCATTCTGCTGTGGAAAAGGACAGGATATTTCCCTAAGCTGAAAGCCCAGGACAGGCTGGAATTGGTGGCAGGGAGGAGTTAACTTACTCAGGAAGAAACAAAATGATGTAACATCCTGTAAAAATGGATCTGATGGAGGAGGAACATTCTATCTCCAGCTGCTTCCATCACCTAGTTCTCTCTAAATTTATATGCCTTAGTTTAAGTTGCTGATACAGAGTGTAATCTATCACTTCTCACACAAACAGAAGTAACGTACTTCTTCAGTAAATGAATTTTAGCTCAAACCCCATTTTTCTCCCAGTGAGCATTAAATTAAATTTATAGCACTCATTTACTCATTAAAAATAACATAGAAAACTCAAATTCACTTTCTGATGGGCTGAAGTATTTGTGAAGAATGTTTCTGTGTCTTTGCCTAGCCCTGTATTAAAGAATCACACCTTGACAAATCAGGGAAAGAGAAACCACCTATACATCTGGGGTTCAAATACATGGAAATAAAAAGCTACTCAAAGCTAGAGCTCAGTATGTGACAACAAGGACATTGCTGTAGTCATTACTCTAATGAAAATCGTTAAAGAGAGCTTCAGATGCATGATAGCCGCATGTGCTAGAATGAAGATGCTTTCCCAGCTAACCCCAGAATAAGAAAATACACTACCTCCATGCAAACTTCTCTTATAGCCTCTTCAAGGAGTAATTTGCTCCACCTAATATCAGCCACATTCCCCTTTCAGCTGAATTCTCTAGCAATCTCTGTAATAAGCCATTTTGCTAATGGAGAAAGTTAATCATTATCTCTGCTGATCACTGACTAGGGTTTGTATTGACAGCACTACACATTCTAATTAATATGTAATTGATGTAGAAAAGTTATTCATTGAACTGAGTGAGGCTCACAAGCCTGTGGTGAACGTCTTACATTGAACACAGGACTATAGTATAGATCCAGCTTGAAAAACTGCCTTTAATAATAAAATAATAATAGTTAATAATTAATACCAAATTTTTATATAGCACATAATGCATGCCCACTGCTGTAATGGAAAGAAGCAGCTGCACTAATTTAAACCTGCTGAGAGACACTTTTTTTACTTAAAAGAAAACTTCTGCGATTAGTTACAATACTTTAGATAGCTAAATACATGCTGGATAAATAAGAACGGAGTTTAGCCCTCTTAAAGGGATTAGCTGTTCACCACGAAATCTGATTATTTTGAGTTGTCAGCTCCTAAAGAGAACTGGACCACCTGCGATAAATTTGCTTAGGTTCAATCCTGCAAACTCTTATATGCATACTTAACATTGCTACCATGAGTAGACCCATTGAAATCAATAGAGCTAATTATGATAGTAGAATTAAGCACATGTGTACATTGGAGCAGGCTCACGGCCTTAAATGGTAAGCTCTTTGGGGGCAGAGACTGACTTTTCATTGTGTCCAGTGCTGAACATTATTATTATTTGTAGTGCTGTAGTGTAGGGGCCCCTCGCTGTTCCCACAATCCAAATAGTACACTAAGCAAATAGAGAAAAAATATGTGGGCAGTAGGAAGTTGGAACTTCAGATTTTGCAGCCTCAGCAAATGTCAATCATTTATTCTAGGATCCTGGGTAGCAATTTTCTTTTGAAATCACTAAAAGGAATAATTTATTAGACAACATTCAAAATATTAAAACTCTACTGTATGCCATGGCTGTGCTGGCTTTAGCTAGCAGAATGTGCTAGGAGTGGAGCAAGGAGCACCCTTCGCTGTCTGTATGGTGGTGGAACTGTTACCCCAGCATGTGCCGCTCAAGAGAAGCCTCCAAGAGAATATCTGATTGGCTCTGCCTGAATTCCTTCTGAGGGTTCCACCAGCAATGAGGCTATGATGCAGCCATACCTACTCTAGGGGGCCTGACGGCACTCAAAGATTAACTTGGTAAGAGTGAGTGCTTTGCTGTGGCTTCCAGGACTAGAGGAACTGTGTCTTGGGTTAGAAAGGGATAACACATGGTCTTTACATGTGATCAGGTGTAATTTATGACTGAAGAGCCTCAGAGGACTCAGATGTAGTGTTTGGTTGGAATAAGTGTCCAAACTTGTCCCAAATTATCCAAAACTTCTAAACTGGGCTTTTAGCTTCCCTTTCCAGATGGAACCAGAAATGCCAACAGGGAGAAAAGTTATCTCAATTTCAGAACCTCAAAATAGGGTCAGTTTGAGTTTGGTTTATAAAGTGAACAAAGGATCTATAAGTAAGTGGGCAGGGCCTCACTCTTGGGTTGAACTCTTTCCTTGAACAAAACATTCCATGAAGCAAATGGGAATGTTTCCTGAGCAAAGGATAAAACATCAGGCTCTGAGTGGGATAGTCTGTATGTACTAAAACAACCCTTAGAAATATCAGGTCCAGTTTCAGTATCTCAGGTGCAAAAGGGGTCACGGCCAGGCCCTAAGCACAAAAAAAATGGATGCAATTGTGAAATAGACACATTACTAGTATTTACAGACACTCATGGGTGTCATTATGAGAGTCTTAGGAACAAGACTGATTCCCTTGCTTCTCTGCCTATCTTTAGGGTTTTAGGCTGAAGGTTCAGAGCTGCGAAAATTTGGCCTCCATTCCTCTGCTCATTCTTGCAACCAGCCTTGCCTCCCTAACCAGCTATTGTGCCCCTCAGCTTCCTAAAAAGATCACTTCCCTGTTTCCTGGAAACAACACATGGGTGAATTCCCCCAACTTGCACTAATCATAAAGAGTCTGCACAGATTCCCATAAATTCTCCCTAGCATAAAACAGCCCTGCTGTCTAGTGCACAGGCAGCTTTTCATCACCTACCCAGAAGCCCCAGTGCAGGGGCATTGCAGCATGAGGAAATTCGAAGAAAGAAAGGGTGTGGGGATGAGGACAGAAGGAGACAAGCCTCAAGGCTGCTGCCATGAGCTATCCCTTGCCCTCTAGCAGCAGCAGAATAAGAGACATACAATCAGCCTTCTCGCTAACCCTGCACCAACCGTAGTCCTGAGTCAAAAAATAATCTGGCCCCCTTGTTTTACCTTGTGTGAGGCAGCCACTGGTCCTTGGGCTCTGTGCTGATTCTGCCCCACTCCCTGGCTAGTCTACCTAGATAGATTACATTTCTATAACACAAGGTCTCTCAGCCACTGCTGTTTTCTAGCTCAAGAGATGGGGCAGGAAAAAACAAAGATTTTACAATTAGATTACAGACCGATTCTGATATTGTACTTGGGTTTCATACAGAAAACTGAATTCATATACCTTTGCCATTATTATGATGGTCAGCTGGGGGTAGCCTTTGTAGATCTTTTTGAAAAAAAAAATCAAATCATTGTATGATAAACTTGACAAATTTACTTGCATGTTATGTCCCTTTCCCCCACCCTTCTCCTGTGCTTTTATTTGTCCTTTGAGACTCTGATCTTGTAAGCTCTTCTAGATAGACTCTTATGATCATGCAAAGCCTATTGACTTCACTGAGCTTCCTTGTGGGCAGAGGGGTCTTCCCACATACAACAGCTTGCTGGCTAGGGACCAAAGCTCTGAGGAACATGCTTTCCCTTATGTTTATACAGTCTCTAGAGCTATGTGGGTGCCCTCAGAAACAAATAAATTAACCATAATAATATAATTAATTCACATTAAAGACTGAGTCCCCACACCTTCAAACTGTATTCACAATGGCCTTGAAATTTCTAGTGTTAATAAACTGTCATCTTCATCTGCTAGTCAGTTTCCAATGTGAGTCATTCTGGTTTCCAAAATAAATTGTCTTTCCCAAATAAAAAAAAGTTCCAAATGTCTTACATTTTCTATAGAAAAATGGGCAGGAACATCAAGTGCATATAGTCGAAGAATTGTTTTCTATTTCCTTTTACATCCCTAGTCTAGACGAGAGGTGCTATGATGAACCTTGCTTCTCCTGCCAATACCAACAGCACTTTTTGGTCTCGTTACCTCACAACTGGCTAATTCCCAAGGACAGTCATAGCTAACGAGTAGCCCTTTGGATGGTCATTACAGCAATTCATTTGGGCCACAGTTTCAAACTGCGCTAAGAATTCTTCCAACAGAAGGTCTTTTCTAGTGGGCAATGGTTCACTCACTCTGAAAGTCAGTCAAGTTGTTAAGATTTATATAAATGAGGCATTGTATGTTCAAAAGGAGATCGGTATGTTTGATCCTAGCTGTTATTGATTTACCTATTCCACACGATAACATTCATTAGGCAGGATAAGTAAATGCTGGTGTGTTCCCTTTCAATTGTCAACAGCTAAAATACAGACATCACAAGGGTGTAACTTCAGTCTAGTTTCATTGGACTGAGACATGAAATATTTTCCTACTAAATCATTACATGGGATGACTTATGGCTTCTTTCACACAAAACCTTTTAATGTTTTTACACTTTTTACATTGTTGCTGAGTATTTGTATTTTAGGTCAAGAGAGCAGCAAGCAATGCTGACAATGAAATTCTTTATTTGATCATGTATGCTATGTAAAATAGACTGAGAACTTGAACCATTTCTCTTGTGCTCTGCTTCTGTCCCAGAGTGATAATGGTATGACACACAGTGGTGCTGGTAAGAGACTAACTTGGCTTTAGTGCCTTGCTCCAGTCACTTGACATGAAGACAGGTCGACACTGCAGGAGGGAGAAAAAGACCCACGTGGCAACAAGCCTCTGAGCCTGGCTCAGCAGACTCAGGCCTGTGGGACTTATGCTATGGGGCTAAAATTTACGGTGTAGATATTCCCAGTTGGGCTGGAGCCTGGTGTCTGAGACCCTTCCTGCCCCATGAATCCTAGTCATTTGAGTGAGAGTCAGAGACTCACTGCCACTGGGGTTTTTTTCAGTGTAGTTGTAGTTTTAAAAAAGGTGGACTCTGTAACAGGAATCAGTGGATGTTGACTCCTACCCCTGGATCAATATCCACTGACTCCTGTTGCAGTCACAACTAGGCTCAAGTCAAATTTTCTGCAAGAAAGTTGTTACACTGTATTTTCCCAGACACAATGAGCAACCTTGTACTTTCAGTATGGATGACTTTTATTTTAGATTAAGGAAAAACAGACAACAACAAAAACCAAAAATAAAGTCTCTAGAAGAGTGCTCACTGTGTATGTGTGTGTCCTTTCTATCCAGCTGCAGCATCTCTGAGAACAAACTGGCTAGTTTCTGCAGACAGGCTGAATTCTACCTAAGTAAAGGTGCAGCACAAGTAGACCTCACTGTTTCATAGTTACATGGAGCACAAGTTAAGAAAACTACACCTAATATAGATTATTTTGATTTGCTACATCTAGATCTACATCCAAATCTGTAAGTTGCTGAACTTCCTCACATTCCTCTAAAGTCAATGGGAATGGAAGGCACATACTCTCGAATACCTGCAGAATAGAGGACCTACTTACAAAAGAAAAACAAAGCACTAAAAAATGTCCTAAGTATTGCAGTGATCTTGCTGTCTCTGAACTGGGCACTGTAAACCTCCGATACTTTACCCAGCCAGTAAAGAGTTCCATGATCCCTCCAGCACAGGAGGTTGCAATACTGTCTGAGGAACTGGTTGAGAAGGGAGCAAAAGACAGCACGGGAGCTGTAGCAGCAGGCTGAGAAGTGCAGCCTGGAACTTGCAGTGGAGAGAAAGCCAGGCAGCTTAGGACCTGGGACTGAAATGCTCACAGCCAGGCTGGGAAACGCCTGTTGCTGCCATGAGGGCAAGCAGTAGCTGCAGCATGTGGAACTCTGGCCAGAAGATCTGCAGACCTGAGCATGGTTACCTCTCTGAGAAGGATGGCCTGGAGTGAATATCCTGGCACTAAGCTGGAGGAGTCCCACCATAGTCCTATTGTACCGCACTGCCCTTAGAGGCTGAGGTAAGACCTGTTGGTTCATCTTTTGTTTGTACCTTAAAGTAATTGTACCTGGGGTGATGGCAACTTTTATTTCTGGCAGCCTTCGAGGAAAGTAATTCTTTGTTACTTCATCAGACTGAGTGTTCATGGGAACCAAGTGAGGACTAGGTCCTAGTGCTTTGTGCCTCTGTGCATATGGTACAATGAATATCCAGGGGACCGGTGTACCACCACTCTCATGGGTGACATCCTGCCGAAGGGCTGGTTACCGAGTAATTACAATGGCTGATTAGCAAAATTAACAGAAACTCAGAAGAAGCCTATGTGACAGTCGCATGATGTGGATGAAGGCCAAGGGCAGGCAGCTGTGGATATAAAGGCATGATGAAGGCAGGAGTTCTGTGTACAGACGAGCAGTCCAAGTAGGCCTTAAATGAAAAGGAAAATAGTTAAGGAAAAGACATTGAAAAATAGTGGAAGATGCAAATATTTGTTACTTCAGCTCCCAGGCACCTTTGCCCTTTCTGCCACCGCTTATGCATGGAGCACTATGTAAAAGCAATGATTTAGAACCACCAAACTGTGCATGTAGGTAACCTATGTAACCACATGTTCCTATCACACTTACCTCCATGCTGCCTCATCCTTTCCCTCTGTTATGAGAGTATTCTACAATACAGGTGTTGGTATATGTCTTAACAGGCATTGTGCCAGTAGATGGTGCCCAAGAACATGCAGCATGGAACATAAGTTTTCTAGCACCAACAAAAGTTGTTGGTGTGCACTGCATATGACGTCCAGTTTCCATCTCTTTCCATGGACCTCCTGACAACCTCCTTCTGTTACTGCATCCATGTGTTATATCCTTGCCTCCGTTAGATAAGTTAGCTCTTCAGGGCAGGACTCCGACATGTTTCTATAGTGAAGGGCACCCAGTCTGCCTTTCATCACAAAAGTTGCTTACTAAAACTACAAGTAGCTGAAAGCCTGTTCTGCTGCACAGGTGTGGCAGTTCGACCAGGTGATTCACCATTTGTACAGTCTCCCTCAAACAACCAGTTTTATTTCAATTTGTTACCTGCAAATTAACTGTAAAAGACGGGTGGTGATTGGTTGAGTTACCTCTCTTGTCACAGGGGTCTAGTACTTTTGGCCTAGCATTCATACATGCCTTACTGTAGCTGAAAGCCTGTCCTCTTGTACAGGTGTAATTTGTAAAGTTAAAATGGCTGAGAACTTAAAAATTAGATGGTAACACACCACAAATAGCAGGGATGGTTTAACCTTCTGATATTCAAAACAGAAAGAACTGTCAGCCATGCTGAATTTGTTTCCATCACTTCACAGTGACTCAACTGACATTCTAGGCTTCAGAGTGACACATAGAAAGAGGTGACAATGCTGGGATCTTATTTTATAGATATATTCAAAACATCACTGAAATGAAGCCACTCTTAGGATGAAATCAAGCAGACAGTCAAACACAACACACTGCAAAAGAGGTAGAGGGTGGGGAAAGTTTTGGCCTTACCAGTGCCAAACCAGTGCTCTTAGAAAAAGTGCCTTACATTCTTTAATGTCCAAGACAAGCAGACATGACCTTTTCAATGCAAGATCTCATCTGAAAAATCCCCATGAAGCAAAGGAACTTTCTCAATTTGGAAAAGGTAAAGGAATGAATGGATTCTACCAGAATTTAAACCCATACTTTGGTGTTACACACCTGAGCCAAATGTTGAAAAAAGGTCATTATATTTAGATTCTTCATTTTTAGTGGCACTGAGCACCTGCAAGTCCCATTAACTTCTGTTTAGCACTTCAGAAAATCAGGCCCAATGTTTCTCTGGTTGGGCACCCAAAATTGGTGGCCATTTTTGAAAATGTTGACTCTGGTGCTTAGGCATTTTAACAGGCACCTCCACAGTAAATGTATATTTATAGCATATATGACATTGGGAATGACCTTAAACATCAGTTTTAAAATGTGAATAGTGAAATATTTCAGTGGAAATTTTGAAAGTAAGGGTGTGATGTGTATGGAACAATGCAATTTGTACCTGAAGATGGTAAAATAACATGATGTAAGAAATTATAGGCATCAGCTTGATGAATATGACATTTTTCTAATATTTCTAATCTTTACATATCATTTGTACATGTAGACCTGAATCTGGTTAGAGTTTGAAGTTTGTAAAACAGTGTTTAAACTGTTGACTCCTCTAAATAGCATTTGCAAACTGAAAAGTAATTATGGATCCCTTCTGATATAAACTGCATGGGTTTTTTTGCTTCCATAATCACTAATGTCATCAGATTCTGCTAAATGTGTTATTCATTCTAGAGGAATATTTCTAGAAAATAAGTGAAAGGTGTACTAGTAGGTAGATAAGGCTCACAAATTTAACCTGCTTTAAGAGAGTTAGATTCTGATGGGGATGTCTTCAGCCTCTGTTTCCACAAAACATTAATTGTTTAAGCAAGTCTCGGGTTGTACTTAAGGATACAAGTACCCAAACTCAATCAGCTTATGGTTATTTTGCCAAATACAAAAGATTGGCGAGCTTATAATAAAGATTTTCACTGATAAAACAAAAACCTTAGGAGCTGAATGCATTTCATAAAAAGATGCCATTAGAAACACATATTTTCTTTGTCTCACTCATAGGCTGAAACTCATGGATATTCCCTGCAAGGCCTATGCTCCTTTTCTTACACAGTTGTTCATACAGTTTCTTTTGCTTCTTCTCTCAATATTATTGTCACTGAAGTGCTGTAGACAGCTGGTGACACTAAAGTCTGCTGCAGCTGTGTAAATTGAGATACTCATGCAGTGGCTATTTTGTAAGATAGAAATTACAGTGACCTGTACAAACATAAAAAAATGACGTTCAGTTATAATGACAGGGAAACGAATAAGCTCACAATATACTGCACCTCTGAGTGCCCTTTCCTTCCTGGTGCACCATGTGAATAATTACAGATTAGATCTCAAAGCCAGAAGGACCATTATGATCATCTAGTCTGACCTCCTACAGTACACAGGCCGTAGAATCTCACCCAGTAATTTCTGCACCAAGTCCATAACTTCTGTTTTAGCTGGAGCGTATTTTTTAGAAAGATATCCATCAAGTCCCCAGAAGTTAATTACCCTCATTGTTTAAAAATTGTGCCTTATTTCTAGACTGAGTTTGTCTAGCTTCAGCTTCTAACCACTGGATATCATGATGCCTTTGCTGCTGGATTAAAAGGTATCTACTATCAGAAATCTCTTCCTCAGACAGATACTTAAAGACTGTGATAAAGTCTCCTCTTAACTTTCTCTTAAATAGGATGAGTCTTAAGTCTGTCAGGGTAAGGCAGGTTTTCCAGATCTGGAATTGTTCTTGTAGCTTTTTTTTTTTTTAAAACCCTTTCCAAATTGTCAGGATTCTTTTTGAAGTGTGGACGCTGGAACTGGCCTCAGTATTCCATTACAGAGAGATAAAACCACCTTCCTATTGCTATTTGTTGTTCTCCTATTTGTGCATCCAAGGATTATATTGCCTCCTTGGCTATAGCATTGTATTGAGAGCTCAAGTTGAACTGGTTTTCTGATGCGACCCCTAAATTCTTTTTGATCCCTGTTTTCCAGGATAAAGTCCCCTCTCTAATTATAGTGATCTAGGTGTCTGACCTTGTATTTGGTTGTACTATTAATACATAATAATAATAATACCTGGTTTTTGTGCAGGGTTTTAAAATGTGTGTTGTTCAAATGAGCTCACCTTACCGAGTGATCCAGGTTGATCTGTGTAACTGACCTGTCCCCATCATTATTTACTACTCCGCCAGTTTTTGTGTCCGCAAATTTTACTAGTGGTGACAAAAGCCTACTCAGGTGCTTTGTGATTTTAATGCTGAAGCCTTGGGTTCTATCCTTAGCGACAACTGTAGTGTCTGTGCTCAGGAAAACTGCAGGATTGTCAAATATGTGTAATACGCTGGCCTGTAATACACTGCAGGTCATCATGCCTTCCTCACATGGCTGGCCCCAATACTCTGATAGTCTATTACTTTTTCAAACAGCTGCCTAAGTTTTCCTTCAGCTCACATAGTAGGGGCTGTGTTTTAGTGCTGTTGGCCTGGGTTCACTCTCCCCAGTGATTGGGATGTGTAATGAAGATATGCAGCCAGGGTTCGTTCATGTCCTCTCCTCTGTGTTTTGTTTGCAGCATGTCAGATTCTGGGTCATGGAACAGGATTTGTGCATGAATGAAACCCCTATGCACATGTATCCATCAGCCATATGGTGGGGGTGATTTGCCACTTTGTTGGCTTCATTCCCACTTCTAGGGACTCTGTAGAGCTCTGTCAGAATCAGGGATCAGTGTATGGTGGAGTAGAGATGGTCTGGAGTACTGGATTTAAAGATATATTTCCTTATTCTTTACCACAAGTCCTCTCTCTCTCTCATGCCTCTCTAGGAGACAAAAAAATAAGGTGTGTGTGTGTAATAGTGCATTGCTGTGGCAGAGATGGTGGGTGGAGTATGCATTCTGCTCTACTCTGCCTATTAATGATATATCTTCATACACTGTTTTGTTTTTGTTTTTTTAAATCAAGGCAGGGTGTCTTTTCATCACAGCATGGGAGCTCTGAGTTAACCATAGTGGGAAAGGTTTCATATTTACAATTTGGAAAGGTTTTGTGTTGTGCTAGAAATAGCCTTGTGGTGTCACTGTGATTTTAGATGGGTCTGAGGAAAGGGCATTCATTCAGAGTCCTAGTTCTGTATACAAAGAATATTAACCAACACTCACTACAGAGAAAATTTAGTAAACTAAATCTTGCTAAATCTGCTCTGTGATAAATCTGCTGCCCAGTCATTTTGCTCATTCAGTGTATCGCTTACTCAGTTAATCTGTCTAAGAGTTTCATCTGCTGTCTAATGTTAATATTAAAATCCTATAGAACCTCGATCAGTCTGTATTCTTAGACATGCCTGAACGTATCTGTTATTCTAACAGTGCCTGACTCTCATTATCCCAGTTTTCTGACAAACCTTGACTTTGTTCCTAAGCCTTAAATCTTAAATAAAATGAAGAGTCATCCTTGACCCCAGACTTTCTTTTCGTCTCCTTCATTTCCCTGGTCTGTAAATGCACCTGTCACCGCTTCAGCAACACTGCCAGAAGTTGTCTTTCCCTTTCGTTTGCCTCTCATGAATACCTTATTCATACCTTAATCACTTCCCTTCTCATCTCATCTGTTCCAATTGCCTCTTATTATGGTCTTCCTAAATCCTTTCCTTCTAAGCTTCCCTACAAAGCTCCACCAATTCCATCAACACCACTGGATTTACACCAGCTAAGAATCTAGCCCAGAGTTTGTAAGCATTTGTTTGCCTTCCGAATGGCTGCCCAGTTCAACTATATCCAAACCCTTTATTATTTGCTATTCATGAACATTTTTCTTTGATAGATTTGGGTTCACATGAATGTTTGGGGAATGGCTATTTTTCATCTGAATATTCATATTCGTTTACAAACAGAGAGATAGTTTTGTGCAGACAGGAATATACATTGCTCATACGTCCCTAATTGTTGTTTGTTCTTCTTCTGTTTAAAATGTTTCAGTCATCCTATCAGGGCACAGAAGTTATAACATCTGATTGAGATGACCAGCTAAAAATAATGAATAGTAAATATTCAGTGACCCATTTGTGAACACCCTATAAAGGCTGAAATTTGTTTACATCATCTGTCAGGCAATTACCTGTGTTACCTCTGCAGAATTCAGGCTTCATCTGTAAATGATTCATGAACAACAACAAAAAGGCTAAATTCATCGGATAATTTATTCACAATGAGGACACAATGACCAGCTCTTTCCACCAGGTTCATATTTCTGAATAGGGACTACTCTCTCATTCTGGCCCCATCTAATCTCCACCCCCAGTACAGTTACCTCACTACCTCTATATCTACTGTAAAATGGCCTTTTTGTTTTTAAAGCACTCCATTGATTTTTTCTCCATTCCAGCTTTCTGAACTCATAACTACCTACGTCTCTACACTCCTCCATTCTGTTCCTCCTCCTACAAGGAGGCTGGTAGTCCTTCTACAGGGACTTCTACTGTCCTTCTTTACAGTTGCTGTTTTAGGTTTGGTATTGGAAATAAGACTCAAATGCAATAGTGTTTTTGTTGGACTTGTTTTTCAGAAGTATTCTTCTTTTATAGGCATTTCTATCAGGGATCTGTAAATATCTATCTACAGTTTGGCTTCAGATTGTCTATCATATCTTGTAAATGTATATAAGATCAAATCAGAAAATTTTCAATTTATGATTCAGAGTTGTAAAAATATATCTGATACGGTGACACCCCAAGGCCAAACTTTTGAAAGAACATCAAATTGACTTCTATTTTTGCATCTGCAACTCAATGTGCAATAATTGCTGACAAATGACATTTACACAGATAACTCTCAGAACTGCCAACACAATTCAGTAATTAGCTAAGTGGCATTATTTGCACCTGCACTTGATTACGGATGCAAAACATAGAGAAAAAAAATGACCCATAAAGTTGTCCTTTTCTGCCTACAGTGTGTTGTATGATTGATGCTAACTTTGGCTGTATTATGTTTGGAACCAGTCGGAGAATATGATACTGAGTTGAAGTAGTCAAAAAATTATCCAAGTGATGACAAAGCAAAACAAAAAAACCACAGTTTTGTTTTTATTTTGGTACTATCACTGAAGACATAAGAAAATACACTGCTAATAAGGGACAAGTTGGAAACCAACACAGACTGGCAGATTTGGCAGCATGTCTAATGTTACATTAATGTTAGATGTGCAAACTGTGTTCTTGCTAAATGTGCTGCATTTTTCTTAGAATTCTGTCCCTCTCTTTCATTTTACAAGCTAGTAGAATAGTATCAACACATTGTATACCCTTAATGGCCATAACTGATGGCAGGATTAAGGCAGGGGTGTTAAGAGCCTTCAGATTTTAGAAAAAATGTCCACATTTTCATTGTTACACCATGTCTCCTTCTCATTTAATAGGAGGAGAAAGGATTTAGTTTCTGGACTGCAAGTACTCTCTCCCCATTTCCCAGAGACTGGCTGGCTGCATCAGTGACTGACATTTTGCATCAACTACACAGCTGATTTCTAAGAAACAGTTATTGTGACAGTACTGTTTAGCTAAACTATTCCATATTATTTCTATGTTGTAGCTTTAAAGTAATAGTATAAATTTTTAACTGTGAGAGTAATTAACCATTGGCATAATTTACCAAGGATGTGGTAGATTCTCCATCAATGACAGTTTTTAAATCAAGATTGGATGATTTTCTAAAAGATCTGCTCTAGGAATTATTTTGGAGGCAATTCTATGGCCTGTGCTATACAGGAGGTCAGGGGAGATGATTACAATGGACAAGGGCAGCAAAAAGGGGAGAACAGGTGCGGGGAGGGGAGACAGGGACAAAGAGGACAAGATAGGCAGGAAAGGGCAGAACCCTTCCTCTACTCTCTGTGGGCTCTATCCAGCACAGTCTGCTTCTGGCTCCCACTAACTTCTCCAGACTCCCAAGTTGCTCCTAGGTCCTACAGCCCTACTTTTACTGTGAGGTGCAAAGAGATAGGGCTCCTGTCTCTCCCCACTGGTTCAGGGTACCCGTAGGGGGTGCAGATAAGTGACCATTTCTCACTAGTGAGAAACATCATGCAAGAAGCTGTGCAAACATTGTGACCTATGCTTTGGCCTAGGAAGGGTGTGCTGTGCTGGGAGCCAGAAGGAGATTCTGGATTTTTATCATAGCTCTTCCACCAACTAGTACAAATAATTTCATTTCATAGTCCTTATTATTGACCAAGGCCGATTACCCTACATTAGTCTACTGTCAAGTATCATTGCCCCTCATTTTACAGACAGAGTAACAGGCTGCACAAGACCATCTTGTGTAGAGCTGGGAATAGAATTTAGGTTTCTAATATGGGAGATCTAAATCGCATCAGTTCAGCCACCCTGCCTTTCAGAAAGATCACAACAAACCTATATGCTTGGCTTTGCTATCTATAACTGCTAGACAACACCCCTACCCAGAACCTGGAAGAGACCTCAGGAATCCTGACTCCCAGCATTCCTCTGCTGTCTAACAAATCCTTGTCAAACCTACTGGTAAAGTGTGGGTCTTCTCCTCTCTGGTGGCTGGTCCACCCAGAATAACAGCATATTACTGTTACCAGTTATTCAGGTCAACTGGTACAGATTTGTGCTAAGGATATAAAGATTCCAAACCAACTCCTTCAGCAAATGAAGATGGGGTCCTACAGACAACAGCCTTCTTCACTGTAGATCCCTGATTCAATCCCTGAGCAACATCCATCCTGTGCACTAAATGGTGCGGGGGCTCTGTGGAAAAAATACTATTTGATCATGTAATTAAAGACTATGATGATGCATTGTCATGAGAGGGATAAATTCGTGTTGCACAGGCAACCTTAATTAATTGATTTTGCAACCTTAACATTATTTTAAATGGACATCTTTGTATCTTACTATTGACATTAGAAATTCAAGTCTTCTTTGCCCTGTCTTTCCTGGAAGAGACTGTAGACACCTGGAGAGCCAGTTGGGTCATGACATGACTGTTAGCAAGTCATTACATCCTGATTAATTGAGAGTAGAGATTTTAATTCAGATAATTAAAAACTCTTTGAAGAAAATGGGATGTTTGTATTAAATTTCAACACTCCTTTTGTTTTTCATTAAGTGTTGAGGAAGCTTACAGTGTAGCCTGAGAATGTAAGTGATTCTTCTCACAAAACAAAAAGCAACCAGACTTGATATCCCTGAAATATTAAAGCACAAAGAAAACAATTAAAATTTTTTTTCCCCAAGCTTTTATACATTACATATGTATAAAAAAAGAGGTAAAAAACCATTTCCCGTCTTTCAGGTAATCATTAAATTGAAGGCACTTGCTGGCTGCAGACACTTTTTACATTAACTAGATTTCAAGTTTACACTACCTCTTTCAATTAAATTGCGCTTTTGCTAATTTATTTTAGTTACCTACAACAATTGTAAGGAAACTTCTAGGCAGAAGGTTAAAAGAACACAGATATGAACAGGACCTATATGTCCTCTAATAGGAATATAATTTGAATAGAGTCAAATTGCTCAAATCCAGTCCAGGTAAAATATACAGTTTGTTGATTTGCTTTTGCTTTTTCAAAGGGGGAAAGAGAGTTTAATTTTAGTTTAAATTTATTATTTAGTATGTTCCAAGTTGCAACTAGCAATTTCCTGACCTCCCAGATGCTCTGTGTGTGAGTATGGGACACCATCTTGCAGCTCATACATTCACAATTGCTCTAACCTATTTTTTTTCTAGTGATACATGTGCTATATAAAACTGGAGGTCTTCATGGTCCTGCCCTGCAAAAACACTCAGAAGAATTCTATACATCAAAAAGATTGTCCAAACCTTTCATTTTGTTCCCAATGCTGAGACAGCAATGTGTCTTTGAATGAGGGATGAGTTAGAAGATCATTCTGGATATGAGCATGCTAAATTTTATTTCAGAATTCTTGTATCTAGGGATGGATTAAAGCAAAATGAAGATTAATCTAAGAAAGGTACTTGTTTGGCTCCCACTATAATTGCATCTGAACACCTCACATTCTTTAATGTATTTATCTTCCTGATACCTTGGTGAGGTATGGAAGTATCATAGCTCCATTTTACAGGTGGGGAACTGAGAGACTAAGTGATTTTCCCAAGGTCATACAGGAAATCTGTGGCATAAGAAAGAATCAAAGCTGGTTCTCCCAACTTCCAGGTTTAGTGCCCTCATGACAATCTAAGAGGGACCTTCTTTCCCAGCCCTTTCTCTTCCTATCCTCCACTCTTGAGAACCTGATCTTCCTTCCTAGAGAAGCAGCTCATTCTACCTCTGCTAGGGGCCCTGCTGTGTGCTTCCAGCAGACATTCTTCCTCTGAATCCTCTGCTTCTGCCCGTGTCTCCTTTGACAACACTCCCTTATAGAAAAGACTTTTCAAATGTCTTGGGGTGAAACACGCAGTCAGTTGTACAGAAATGTAATAAAAAACCTATTGAAAGGTAATCATTTTCTATTGGATTGTACAGGACTTTCCCATAAGTTTTACTCTGATGAATGTTTTTACCTCTGGAAACCTTGGTTCCAATCTAATTTAGCCCAAAATAGGTTAGGTAGGCTACTCTGTGTCCCTGCTGTCATTTGTCTACACCACAGATAACAAGACAACCTGGAGTAATGTAGTGTGGCTGATAATCTCTGCTCAAGGATCACAAGACTGGAATTGTAGGGGTATTGTAGCTCAGTGAGCCGCAGAGCTGCCAGAGGAAGCCTGTACAGCTTCTCTCAGCAGCATACCCAGTTCTGGTTAATGTCCCATTTCCATGCAGGTGGATCGGTGCATGTTTGATTGCTCCTGGGATTTTCAGTAGAACGTTCAGGCACAACAAAGTCCTCTGGGTACACTGCATGCAGAGCACCCCACAAAGGTGGGACTAGAGCATGGTTCAGGGTCTGGCATCTCAGTAAGTAGTTTTCAGATGCACTCAGAAGCACACACGTGCTTAGCCAGGGGATTCAGAATCAGTCACATTAGAGGCACAACTAAGCCAGGAGGTGCAAATTAAGCCACTCAAGCACCAAGCCTTTACTGGTCACTGTGCACATCACATCCCTGGCAAACCCACCAAAAATCTTCTTAAAAAAACCTCAAGCACACAGGAGAGCATATGAGGGAAAGAAAGAGAGGCTAGACAGACATTGAGATTCATGTAATTAGAGAGCAACTGTGAGAGCAAGGAATACAGTGAGGATTTGCATCTAGGGCAGGGCCAGACATATGGCAGTAGAGTTGCAGGGAACAGTGCAGTGTAGAAAAGGTTCCATACTCACCTCAATGAGGCGGAGGATTGGGCCTACATATGTGTGTGTATACATGTTATCCATAGAAGCACTTGCATGATCAATTTCAGGCCAGATACTCAGCTACTATAAATTGGCATAGCTATATTGGCTTTAACTGAGATACAGTATTTACCGGTACATTAGCTGAGCATCCAGCCCACTGGTTTAGTATGTTTCATGACAGCATAATTAAAAAGAAGCTCACCAACCTACTTTGTTTACTGAACATTAAAACAAAAAATAACTTTCTCTTCTCTTACTCTGGAATAATGGTGCTGAGACATTTGAGTTCCAAAGCTTCTGCAAATACAGAAAGCAGAGCAATCATGTAATATTCAGAATTGTTATATTGCATCATCTCATTTTGATTCTTACCCATGATTTGGCTCAGCTTTTGGCAGTATCAGAATAAGACAAGAGCTTATGTAACTTCATTAATTGTATTTTCAATTACAGTAAACCAGAACCTTCATTTTTGTCTTTAAATCAAGACATTACCACTATTATACTTTGCAGAAACAACGTAATGTGTTTTCCTTTTAAAGAAACATTTGTTCAGAGATCAGTCAGCAAGACCTAATATTTTCTAGCACCGATCCTTTTCTTTATTTTATTCTTACTAGCCTCATTTTCACAGCTTTTATGTTCTCCACTTCTCTTGCCAGACTTCTAAGGGTTGTGAGGGTTTTTTTTGTTTTGTTTTGATACCTTTGACACTAGAAGTCAAGATTTCCAGACACAACTCACCCAGTGCCAAAGGGTTAAAGAAGAGAGTTGGCTTGTTTGGTAGGTTTTTCCATGCTTTTATAGCTCTTTAATATGAACATCCAAAGCAGTAAAAACAAAAGGCACTGACATGGAGATTTGCTATGATTTTTCCACCCTCGTTATTATATGAGAGTCGTCTCTACGCCCATTTTACAATGGGAGTAACACAATGAAGGCTGCTCTTTAAAGAACTGTTTTCTTAGAAAACCTGATGGTGATGATACATATTTTCTGCCAGTTCTTTCTCTCTCTGCCACCAAATGTGTCTCTTTTCTTCTCTCAACAAGAGTATGGATGTTGGATTTTAAGAATCTTCACACTGAATCTCAAGTGTTTTTCCAATTCTTTTACAATTTTCTCTTCCAGTGTTGTGGTTAAGCATCTAAACTCTTACCAGCTAGAGTGTGGGCATTTTACAAGCCTGTCTGGTCTGAGAAAGTCATAGGTTGTACCTCTAGTGTGCCCCATGGGGTCAGAGTGGGCACCTGTCTTATCCCAGATATCTCTCTCTGGCTGTAGTTGTTACTGTAACACTACTTTGGAGTGACGGTGCAGTCTTCCATCTATAAATCTTAGGCAGGCGGCTTCCTTCCTTCAACAAGTGACTACTGTGCAAGATGAAAGAAAGGAAAACAAAATAATCCTGCAGCCCACGGAACACTCTGGGATCATCCCGATGTTCTTCACAAGGCAAAAGCTAAATTACCTCTGTGAAGGGGGCTGTGTTCCTAATCCCCTGAGTGCCTAAGAGGCCCAGGCTGAGCACCCTAGGGTTTAATGGAAAGCAAAGATGGTCCCTCTACTTCTGCAGAGGGTCCAGCCAGGAAAGATTTTTCAGCAGCTTTCTGGGGGAGCAGCCCCTGCTCTGCAGCTCTAGGGAGCTCTAGTTTGGCTTTCCTCTGAGTGCCACCTTTGACTGTGCTTGGATCCTCCCTGTTAAGGATCTGGCCCTCTCCAGCTGCCGGGAGCCTCTTGGGGCTACTGGACTGATCAGACCCAGAGCAGCTCTTTAACCCCTTCCTGACTGGGGTGGGAACCTGCCCCACAACAGACGCCCACATCATTCCTATCCACTTACTGGTAGCCGTTGCTCAGCAGCATCGTATTCAGCATGGTGAGGATGATAGAAGAGGAGAAAGCCACACTGTACATTAGAGAGACAAAGTGGGTGAGGGAATAGCTTTTGTTGGACCAACTTCTGTGGTGAGAGAGACAGGCTTCCGAGTCACACAGAGCTCTTCTTCAGGTCTGCTGCAGTGTATTTGTAGCTGTGTTAGTCCCAGGGTATTAGAGGGACGAGGTGGATGGGGTAATAGCTTTCATTGGACCACCTGAAGAAGAGCTCTGTGTGAATCGGAAGCTTGTCTCTCTCACCAATTGAAGTTGGTCCAATAAAAGATATTACGTCACTCACCTTGTTTCTCTAACATCTGGCTACTGACATGGCACTGCATATAGGGTGAGCAGATGTCCCGATTTATTAGGGACAGTCCTGATATTCAGGCCTTTTTCTTTTACACATTACCATTTCTATTACCTCCCAATCCCCTGTCCCGATTTTTCACACTTGTTATCTTGTCACCCTAACTGCATACACTGTACATTGGCATTTTTATTTTGCAGTGTCATACTCAATCAAAACTAGCATTTATAACCCACTTCCCTCATGGCATTCTGTACCACTTTTAAATGCCAAAGAATAAATATGTCAACTGGAAATGGAAGATTACGACAGCAACCAAGACAGATTATCATCTCTGCTTCATCTTAAAAATTAAAATGTTCTCTTATGGTTAAACTTGCTTCCTGCCGCATTTATGGCCTGTGAAAATACAGCCAAATGAGGATATGCAGGGTATTAGATATAAAAATGACATATCTTGTCTGTCAGTAAAAGATAGTCGCAGAAATAACACTCAATTGAACCAAAACAATTGTTTTCAAAACCATAACCTACTGTGAGATTGTTGTCTCTGTAGCAGGATACATACTTTAGAGGCATTAAGGACTAGGAGCATATTTTCTTAAGTTTGTGAAGCTGCCTAGCTATTGCTAACGCCAACAGCAATAAACATGTGAACTCTGCTTTAATTCCCCTTTACTATCGGAAAATGGAGTCTATTTTTTAATTGCACCAAGTTTGCTAACATTCTCCCAGTTTTCCCAGTAAAAAAAACAATGAAGTCCAGGAAAATTTGCCAGTCTCTCCAGCAGGTATGAACTCCATGAATCTTGAGCATGCAAGAGATCAGAGGCAGCCATTCAATAAAAAAAAGAAGGGAGAACACAAGCATCTTGACTTGCAATTATTTTGCCAGTTAGACTATATTACCCGGCCAAGTAGCTAAACTGTGCTTTTAGGTATCTTGCTGCTAAGCATTTCTAAATAGAAATCGTCGTCAATGATACCTTTTAGGACTATTGTCTGCTGTGAGGCATTGCTGTTGCATATGAATAACCTCACATTTCATAAGTTATTGTAGTGTCATTGCTCTTTACTGGAGACGGTTCTTTGAAAAGGCAATTCCATCCTCAGACAGCCCTAGCGTGTCCTTCTATCTAAAGTTCTAATACTCTGCTAAATAGAACAAGTATCTGAGTACTATTGAAAATAGTAACAAGCCTGCAGTTTTTGCTTTTAAGGAGTAGGGTGGGGACAGAGATACATTAACAGATGTTTCATCATATTCACATATTTTCCATATGAGAGATCCTCAGACAAGCAGCTGTCGAGTTAGAAAGGGAGAACAATATTAGCTTCTAGTGTTTGGATTGGTTTCTTATCTTTTTAATGTGGGGCCGATTGCATTTCAAATACCACTGGCACTAAAAGTTAATGAATTGATGTCCATTGTTTTAACCCAGCAATTTTCTCCACTAAGTGAAATGAAACAATAGCTACTGTAGTTTTAGAGCTCCATTGAAGAGAAAATTTTTTTAGTTACAAAAGACAATTTCTAAAAATGTTACTCCTTTTATTTGCAAATTACTCAGGATTAAAAAATAACCTGACCTATATATGTGCAAATTACTCAGGGTAGTAATTTCTCACTCTTTTATGAGTCCTCTCTGATGTAGTGTAAATGAATGGCATACGGTACCCCTTTCAGTCCTCATTACTCATTGAAGTCAATGACTATTTAATGTCATCTTATTGCAGTTCCATAGTAAGTTTCATCAGTGATGGTTATTTTTGTTTGAGAGGACTCTGATTATATTCTACTCCCTCTATGTGAGGAAAATTCCCTTACTTCAGTAATTCTCAGCAGAGACAGAGTGACACATGTGCCAGCTGTCAGGCACATGTGGGATTACAGCAGAATTGGCCTGGAAATGCTCAAATTCACAAGTACAGTAAACCATACCGTACATGGTGTCTTATTTATTAGGAACTTTCCTAGACACTTTCATCATAATTCCCTTCAAAGTGCTCCTGAACACAGCATGTCTTTCTTTTTTGCATTCTTTAGTACCCAGCTATCACAAGCCACATTAGTGATACTTAATACGGTAAGCCTAAACCCTGGCGTCATAGTCAACAAAGCATTTATGTTGCATAGTAAATTAACTGACCTTGTAATATTAATATTAGAAATGGCCTGAACCAAGGCACAGGATGTGGATAGCCAGATTTGAATGTTGCAGCTCAGGCCCATCTCTTGTTAATATATAGCATTGTTCTTATAAACTTTGCACTTTTATCACAGATAAATATATAATATTACCTCACTAATACCTCAATATGGTCTGTTCCGAGCTCCTCTTGTAATGGCTTAGATGGTCGATGAATGCATGATCGTGTGACTGATTCTTTTGAAAATGAGAACATTTCTCATTAGAAATACTAACTTGTTGTTATGGATTCAAGAGAGGCATCTAAAAGCGTCTGGTTAGACAGTAGGACTGGTGGAAGGTGTGGGACTCACTAGGACTAATACCTTTGACAAGAAAACAAGTAACGAAAAAGAAAAATAGTTGAGGGACTATGTTAAAGTTAATGAAATAATCTCTATTGTTTTATACCATTGTCTAACTCCAAGAAGTCCCATCTTTTTATTGATTGTACTGTAAATTGGCTCCAGTACTTCAATGGAAGGTCACACATAAAGCGACCCAGTACCACATACCTCTACTGTTAATGATAAAAAAAAAGACACAAAATAAGAGAGAAGAAAGTAAATATCTGGTTCAGAATTACATACATGAAATACAGAGGGAAAATTCCAGGTTTCACACAGATTACTTATCAGTTTGTACAAAACTATTATTGGCACTGTCAGTAAACAGCATTGACTTACTCAGTACCTCGAAATCCCCAACTCTCTGACTGTGTTCTTGTAAAAAGTTGGGGTAGGAGAAGATTACGCTGTCCTATGGAGGCTAGTTCTCATGTGCTTCTGTTCCTTTCTAAGTCTTACTATTTACTTCATTGGGAGCAGGGTTAGGCCAATACAGAGTACTTTTCTGTTATCCTTACTGTGGAATTTGCTTAAGGGAATTATTACAGGATCCGTATTATACCACCTTGATCTTTTTAGCATGATGATCTTAAAGCTCTAACCAGGAAAATAATTAAACTTTTGTAATTAGAGCTGCTCAGAAAACAGAGTACAACAGCAGTCTCCATCAAAGGTTTGTGGCTGCCCCTGATATGTTCAACACTGTTATTGACCAAATGATGGGAGACATCACTAGCCACATACAGGAGGGTGGGAAAATGGGGTGTGGGTGGTGCATGACATCTTTGTAAGAGATCTAGAATATGTGAATGATACAAATATAGTTGTATCCCCACAAACTAATCTCATGATGCCCTTAAAATATTTATGGAAGAAGCAAAAAAGCTTTGTGTTCAAGTTGATTGGAAGACCAAATTGATGAAAGTGGTTTATAGACCTATCCCGACCCATCATAGTCAATGGACAAAACAGTTCATTTCAGTATTTTGGCTCTGTTGTCACCAAGGAGGTAAGTTGCCTTGCTCACATGAAATACTGAATCAGCAAGGCTACGAATGTTATGCATGCTCTTTAGAAGCCACTGTGGTGTCAAGCATAGAATCAGAGAATCACAGAAGTGTGAGACTAGAAAGGACCTTAAGAGGTCATCTAGTCCAGTCCCCTGCACTTAAGGCAGAATTACATAATAACTAGACAATTCCTGACAGGTGTTTCTCTATCCTGTTCTTAAAAACATCCAGTGATGGAGATTCCATAACCTCCCTAGGCAATTTGTTCCAGTGCTTAACGACCTTAACAGGAAGGTTTTCCTAAAGTCCAAACTAAATTGCCCTTGCTGCAATTTAAGCCCATTGCTTCTTGTCCTCTCCTCAGAGGTTAACGAGAACAAATTTTCACCCTCCTCTTTGTAACAACCTTTTGTGTACTTGAAAACTGTTATACCTCCCTCTCCAGTCTTCTCTCCTCCAGCCTAAATAAACCCCTTTTTCACTGTCTCCTCGTAGGCCATGTTATCTAGACCCTTCATCATTTTTATTGCTATCCTCTGAACGTTCTCCAGTTTGTCCACATCTTTCCTGAAATGTGGCTGAGGCCTTATTAGCAGAGAGTACAGCAGAAGAATTATTTCTCGTGTCTTGCTTTAAACACTCCTGCTAATGCATCGCAGAATGATAATCATTTTTTTAACACTGTTATATTGTAGACTCATATTTAGCTTATGATCTACTAACCCCAGATCCCTTTCAACAATACTTCTTCCTAGACAGTCATTTCCCATTTTATATGTGTGCAATTGATTGTTCTTTTTAAGTGGAGTACTTTTCATTTGTTTGTTGAATTTCATCCTATTTACTTCAAACCATTTCTCCAGTTTGTCCAGATGATTTTGCATTTTAATCATGTCTTCCAAAGCACTTGCAACCCCTTCCAGCTTTGTATCATCCACAAACTTTAAAAGTGTATTCTTTATGCCATTATCTAAATCATTTATGAAGATATTGAACAGAAGCAGACCCAGAATCAATCCCTGTGAGATCCACTTCACTTGCTTCCAGCTTGACTGTGAACCACTGATAACTAGTCCCTGAGAATGGTTTTCCAGCCAGTTATGAACCCACCTTATAGTATTTCCGTCTAGGTTGTATTTCCCTATTTTATTTATGAAAAAATCATGCAAGTATCAAAAATCCTGCTAAAGTCAAGATATACTACATCTACCACTTATCCACAGGGCTTGTTACCCTGTCAATGCAGCATATCAGCTTGAACTAAAATGCATATTTAACAAGCAGCAGTGGTTTCTGTCCTTTTGTATGGTTCTGAAATCTTGGCCATCAAAAAAATGCAAATACACCAGCTTGCAGCTTTTGATATGAAACAGCAACAACATATTGAAGGCATATGGTAGTTTCATGGTGATTTCATCACGTTCATCATAAGAATTCAGAAAATGGTTTTCTTGCCCTCCTCAAACTCCTCCAACCCCGTCCTATCCAATATGTGCAACTATTGTTTCTTGAATACCTTATTGCCCCAAGGGGAAGTGTGCTTTTTGGCAGAGTTCACATGGGCCTGCAACCTCACTGTAGGACAGTAGCAGGTTTATGAGACCACAATTGCATATAAACATAGATATTATATTACTTCCAAAATATTGCTATTAAAATGACATTGAAGTCAAAATTCATCAATGAAAACAAGAGTTAAATGTTAAAGAGCTCATGCTACATTCTATTTTATTTGCCTATATTTTAAGCAAGACCTTTTAAGATAGTTCATTTTGGGCCCGATTCTTACCTCCTTACTTGTGATTGTTTAATAATACACAATTCCTGCTTAAATCACTGGGACTATTAATTGAGTAAGGTACTATTCAACATAAGCTTATCGGAATCTGTCCCTTTGAGCTTGCTTTGAATTGACAATTGCTTCTCCCATCTGCCTCCAGATTATAAATAAAATTAATAAATCAGAATTAGCCCTTATTTTCTTTAAGGTGGCCTAATATTACTTTAAGATGACCTTTCTGTCAGGAATCAGTAGTATGGATAACTGAAGTTATTAAATAAACTAGTTTTGTGCCAATAAAGAAGCAAAGTTTAGTCCACCATCCCTTTGTGCAGAGAGAGAATCAGTGAGGCACCAAGTTTTTACCTACAGGACAAAGCCAGGCATCATTAAGAAGAACAAATATAAAGCCACATTTTACAGCTAGCTGTACTACTCATAGTGAAGTTTTGTCTCCTGAAGGGCATAAATCACATTCACAGATTAAACTAATTTTCTGTGGCCTGAAGGGGATTATCTCGATCCTGTCATTAAATTTTTAGTTTAACTATTTTCAGATGTGGAAAAACATGTATGCGGCAGAGATGCAAATTTTTATCGCAACACTTGAGAAACTCATCCCATTATGTTTCTGGGACTTATAGACCTTTGAGCTACAGGAAATTGAGGTAGCAGTGATATAATGCTTCAAAACTCAATGATTCACAAAATTTGATTCCCTATATGTCATGTAAAGAAACCCTTCATTGAGACTGTTTGGTGGTTTACCATGAGCAATCTTATCTCTTCACTTGGGCCCTGATCCTGCAAATGAATGCATGTGGGTGCACTGCTTGTACTTCATCAGTGACAAAGCAGACAACCTTTCCTTAAAAAAAGAACATATGCATTTTAACTTATTAAATACTACCTCTTGTTACCTACATTTAAGCATTTTGTAGGGTATCATTTCAGCCTGGAAGGTGTTATCAGTAAATCACTGTATTTACTGTATGTTGCAAATAATAAGGAACACAAGTGTTAACAGGGTTAACTCATGGTAATCCATGACAAAGTCATTATGTTATCTTTTACACATCTTTTTCCAATACTGCTTTTAACAGAAGAATAGTACCTTAAAAATCAAAGATGTAGCATTAAAATACTACCTTAAATACTAAGTGCTATCTTAAAAATAGGAATACCTAGTCATCCACAATGAAGAGATACAGATTGCATTTTTGCCTGATTTATAAAAATATTCAAATAAGGGTGTCAACTTTGCTATAAATAAAATTCAGCCTCTAAAAACAATAAAGAACAACGTTATTTTCTTACAGTATCCTGCTCAGATAGTTATAGGCATTAATTAGCACTTGTCCTAGGTGCTAGCCTTGCTTTTAGAAATATTAACCCTTTTTAGCCTAGAATAATCTTTCTTTCAAGTACATCTTGTATTTAATATTAATGCATGTGTTGAACTGTATTGAGACAAATCTTTAAGCTTGAGGGCTCCTGATTCAGGAAAGAACATGATTTAAATCCATCCCCTTTCAGAAAAGTACTTAAACATGTGCTTACATATATGCATATTCTCAAATGTTTTGCTGAACTGGAGTGTTAAGCATATGCTTAACTTTAAGATTAGTATTTGTAAGTCCCACATAGTGAGGTGCTTTGCTGAACTGGGGTTTAATTCAGGATATGTTAGTACATTTTTGGTACTATTCAATTAAAATAAATAAAATAATGATGAAATGTTTCATCCTGCTTTGGAGAACCAAACCCTAGAAATACAGGAATTGCCGTAACTGATCAGGTCAATAAGATGAGCTCCTCATCTCTACTCAGGCTTCTTTATGACACCTAAAAGAGCTGGAGGAGCATAAAAGGCCTCTAACTCCTACCCCGCTCCCTCCGCCCCAAATGGGGGATGATTACTTTCATGCAAATACTGTGCAAGACATCTGCAGACTGCCTCCTGATGACCACCTTGGAAACTTCAGCATAGGGGATGTACTGGGGGAGGGATGAAGCTGAGTGAGAGGGGGCTGTTGGGGCAGGGCTGCAGCATGCAGTATTGCAGAGATTCTGGGCACAAGTGAATGCTGAACAAGCCATTATACAGTTTCTCCTGTCACACATTGGATAATCCTATTAGGGACCAGTGAGAAAGCATATGGGAATACTGCTGTCACAGGATCCATGCGTCTGCAGAGCCTGGTGTGGATTTGGGAAGTAACACACAGGCATAGATCCTCTGGTTGGATGGCCCTACATGGATTTCTCTTCCAACTTTTGACTGACTCTTTAAAAAAATCACAACTGAACTTTAATCTGCTTCATTATACAAATTATCAAGGCATCCTTTGCTTACATTGTCATGTTTTGGTAAGTGACTCAAAATTCAAGAAAGCAATTTTAGAGCTTGTGAGAAGCATCTCTTACAGTAAAAAATAGCTTCTTCTTGTTTTGTTTTTCCAAGACCACGTGAGTAGGAAAAGGCCAAACTAACTGCACTCTAGAGTTTGTAAATTAACAATATTTTAATAACAACATGCACATTGTGAGCCTAACATTGCAAACTAGTACTTTCCCATGCATACATACACCTGCATGAAGTCCTATTTATCCAATTAAATCCATTTTCATCTAGAGCCCTCTGAATTTATTTTGAAGATTGGCACCTGATTCGTGGAAATGGTGTATCAGTTGTTCTCTGCCCTTTTGCTGTATTTTCTGTATGCTTATCATTTCATCTTCGTGTACATTTGTAAGTAAACTTGTCTCATATTATTTTTCTCTAGCTTTTCTTGATGGTTGTACATCTTTGCATTAGTGAAGTAGTAGTGTAATATTTTTTCTCTTTTACTTTTTCTTTCAGATTGTCTCCAGAGGAATAGCAAATCGCCTGATTCCACTCTCACACTGGTTTAAATGTGAAATAACTCTTTGGATTTAGAAAGACATAGAACAGGTATTAGAGCTGAATCAGCCCAGAGTGTCTACAGCATTCACATAGCTCATATACAATACAGATGAAAATGCCTTGTATTTAAATAGACATTGGGGAAAGTTTTTTTTACTTGAAAGCACTCCAAAACTATAGCTATGTCTTAAAAATGTCGGAATACTTCTGCCTAATTGGATTAAGATCAATTTTATTAAAAGATGCCTGAACCAGTTAAATCCTTTGTGACAGAAAGTGAAATTAAAAAAAAAAAAAAAACCCACCAGTGATAATAGTCATGGCTTCTATCAACAGTCCACATCTGCATTTAACTTGAAGCAGATGCTTTTCAATATAAGCCATTGTTTTATACTTGCATGTGATAATATGTTTTGATGTTTTCTTCTTAATTGTAACATGACGTAATGAAATCCTTTCAGTATGTGTGTGGTAAAGTGCTGAAGCCTCTGTTTTTCCAAAAATCCTTGGTAAAATTTCTCATCAGCCCATGATCACTATTGTTCTTGACAATCAGATGATTCCTTTTTGAAATCACAGCAATTCCAGCTGGGAATTCTAGAACAACCTTAGCAGCAGCATCAAACCAGCGGCACAGCTCTTATTGTTCCACCAGGGCTGTGCCAAACTGTGCTCCTCTGAGTATGAGTGGTCCTGCTGCAATTGCTAAAGAAAATAATCCCATGTCACTTGACAGTACTACTTTTTAACGAAGTGAAATGATTAGATAATTCCTGAGTATTTACTGAAATGAATATCCCTGGTAAAAATGGTAACTACTGAAATCAGTTTTATAGTTGGACAAAACTGTCAGATCACTGGAAATCAATGGGGATGCTATCAGTAGATCAAAGGTGTAATATGGCTCTCACAATAACAGAGAGAGTAATAGAAAATGGATTACTATGTGCTTTTACTTGTGATGATTAGTACTTTGCCCCACAAGTAGTTCCACTGAAATTATTTTCCAAACACCAGCCAGCAGTGAAGTAGAAAATTATGCCAAATGTACTTTTGTAATAGGGAAGACGTATTAATTTTGAGATATAATATTGCAGTCTGGTTGCTATTATGTTTGGGTGCTGCTCTGATCTGCCCCCACAGGGCCACATTTTGCCTTCAGATACGAGCCAGCATATGAGGTCCCCAGTTAAGTCAAATAGTGCTCCCATTGACATAACTGGGGACCTCCTATGCTCATGCAAGTACAAAATTCGGCTTCTTGTGTTTTTCACTGCCCCTGACTGGTTGGTAATCCTGTCAGTTCATGAGCAGTATTGGTAACATTCTGGATGTCCTCAAGAAACAGAAAGTATCCTCTGGTTTTGTTTAAATGTCTTATTCCTTTCATAAAACTGACCGTCAAGAGCAGCTGTATATGACACGTAGCCTTGGTGTGAGTGGTATAATGTTAGCTTGGCAGCTTACCAGTCACTTTTTGTTTGAAATATAACATTCTTTCCCATTTGCAGTGAGGGTAGATGTTTGGCATTCTGTCATATTATTGCTTCTGTTCTATTTTCTTGGAAGAGAAGTTTTATGTAACTACCTCAAGATTAATTGTCTTTGACAAAAGAAGCTTGGTAGATGTTGGCACTAAGGTTTTGGGGCCAGATTTTTAAAGGTGTTAAGTACTTTTGAAAAGCTGTCCCTTTGTCCGTCTGTCTGTAAGTGTAAGAATTGGTTGGAAGGATTGGAAGCATTGAAAGGTGTATTGTGATAATCTAACAATAATAAATTTAGAACATTTAAGCTGCTAGGGCTTTTCTTTATGATGTGTTTTGCTTTTTGTACTGACTCATGCTGATTCTACATAGGAAGAGCTTGGCGTGATATGCTAGAACAGGTATATCAAAGATGATTATCTAAAGGAGCCACTTGTGGTTTATGGCAGCATGATCTCTTTTGGAAAATGAGCAGTTCTTGAGTGAGATTTGCTTCAAATTCTTCTTACTCCAGCAACTTTGTTCCAGTATTTGTAGGTGCTCTTGAAAAAATATCGGCTGGGTCTTTGTTTCACATTTAAAGAGTACTTTTGCAATTTCCATGATCACTTTCTAGGTGTTTGCACAATGGCTTCTATAATATGGCTTCTAAAGATTTAATGTGGGGGTGGTCTTCCACTGCTGATTTCTACCCATAAATACATTACTGACATCCCAAGGACAGCCTGATAGAGAGACTGTATGAATTCATATGTTATTAATCCCACTTACTCAGATGAAATTTCTATTGAAATCATTTTGAATTTCTGCCAGAACAAGGACTAAGGACAGCAGAATTTGGCCCAATGTATTTATTTCTTTATGGAAAATAATTCTAGTCAAGATAAAAGAAGATCCTCCAAAGCACAAAAGGACTTAATTCTGGATACAGATGGGAGTTGTTAGAGAGCGGGGCTGAACCTTCAGCAGGGCTGCTGAGCGGGTGAAATAAGTTAGGAGCAGGTACTGCAGGCCGGCAGGTGAGATAGCAATGACACTGCGCCAAGTATCTAGCATGGGGCATTGAACAGCTGAGCTGTGAGTGATAATTTGCAATGGGAACAATTCAGAACCATTTCTGTCAATAGCTGACTCTCAGGACTTCTCCCTGCTCTCACTTAAAGTCAAGTTCTACTCTAAAACTGAGAACTGGCAATAAAAATGGCATCATGGGATTCCATGTTTATTCCCTCTCCATAATTTGCATATCAGGCCTGCCCAATATACAAGCAAAAAGATGTTTTTCTAACTGGTAGCCTTGCAAACTCTTCTGGTATTTGAAAGACAAACAGAGCAATAGCCCTCACATGCACCAGTACCTGTAAGAAAGGCTTTTCTGGCCAACTAAGCTATAGCTGTGCAGTCCTACAATCTTTAAATTTTGTGCTGAGTGACATCTCGGTAATCTGTGTGTAAGAAGGAATGGAATCCAGTTTGCTGTCTCTGAGCTGCGTTGGGTCTTCAGGGCCAACAGGAGTACAAAACAGGCTGATGTTGTTGTGACTGAAACCAGAAAATATGAGGTTCAGTACAGACAGGGAGCAGATCTCCTGAGTAAGAAGGTGCCATTTTTACATAGTCAGAAGAAAATTGTCCTTGAGCACATGTGGGCGAGCCACTGCTCCTGGTTGTTGGACAAAGTACCTGAAAATTGTCAAAACTGGCTACTAGTCATAGCATAGGCATTAAATGGACTTGCTTAACCCTGGTCCATCTGACCCCATCATACCTACCCTTAGAATCATGGAATCATAGAATATTAGAGTTGGAAGGGAACTCAGGAGGTCATCTAGTCCAACCCCCTGCTCAAAGCAGGACTATCCTCAGCTAAATCATCCCGACGAGGGTTTTGTCAAGCCTCAACTTAAAAACCTCTAAAATGGAGATGCCACCACCTCCCTAGGTAACCCATTTCAATGCTTCACCACCCTCCTAGTGAAAAACTTTTTCCTAATGTCCAACCTAGACCTTCAACTTGAGACCGTTGCTCCTTGTTCTGTCATCTGCCACCACTGAAAACAGCCTAGCTCCATCCTCCCTGGAACCCCCTTTCAGGTAGTTAAAGACTGCTATCAAATCCCCCCCCATTCTTTTCTTCTGCAGACTAAACAGGACTAGTTCTTTCAGCCTCTCCTCATAAGTCTTGTGTTCCAGCCCCCTAATCATTTTTGTTGCCATCCGCTGGACTCTCTCCAACTTGTCCACATCCTTTTTGTAGTTGCAGGCCCAAAACTGGACACAATCCTCCAAATGAGGCCTCATCAATGCCGAATAGAGGGGAATAATCACTTCCCGCGATCTGCTGGCAATGCTCTTACTAATGCAGCCCAATATGCCATTACCCTTCTTGGCAACCAGGACACACTGCTGACTCATATCCAGCTTCTTATCCACTGTAACGCCCAGATCCTTTTCTGCAGAACTGCTGCCTAGCTCGTCGGTTCCAGTGTGTAGCTGTGCATGGGATTCTTCCCTCCTAAGTGCAGGACTCTGCACTTGTCCTTGTTGAACCTCATCAGATTTCTTTTGGCCCAATCCTCCAATTTGTTTAGGTCCTTCTGTATCCTATCCCTTCCTTCCAGGTATCTACCACTCCCCCTAGCTTATTATCATCTGCAAACTTGCTGAGGGTGCAATCTACCCCCTCTTCCAGATCATCAGTGAAGATGTTGAACAAAACCAGCCCCAGGACTGACCCCTGGGGCACTCCACTTGTGACCGGCTGCCAGCTAGACATGGAGCCATTGATCACTACTCGTTGAGCCCTTTGCTCTAGCCAATTCTCTATCCATTTTATTGTCCATTCATCCAACCCACCATTCATCCCTTCTCCCCACCAGAGTTGTCATGTCAGAAAAATTTGGGGGAGGGGGCAAAATTGTGTCAGAATATAGAACATTATATGTAATTATATTATATCCTGCAATGTTTAGGGCCAGGGGGGGAAGTGGAGTATAGAAACACATGTAAAATGTGGGGGTTGAACCAGTGTCAGTGGGGGGGCAACTCCACTCCTTTATCCCATTGAAAATGATGGCCCTACTCCCCACAATGCTCATGTCATTTTGCATGCACTCTCGCTGGGCCCTGTGTACGGTTGTCCATGGTCTGTGGGAGCGTCTCTGCGTGTATTCAGAGCTAACACAGAGTGCTCTGTCTGACTGCACTGCACTTCCTTCAGCAGCGATTTCACTGGGGTGGGATGCTGCTTAACACAGCAAGGGCACAGGGCTCCCCAGCTCCCTTTGCCATTGCTCTAACTCAGGTTTGTTGCATGGAATTGCAACAACTAGCACAAAGAATAGGGAATAGGCCTGTATGTGCTTATAGAGAGTTAGTGCTGCCTAATACTTTGAGAATGGGCCTGGGAGACAGGAAGTCTTAAATTCTGACTGTGCCACTGTCTTGCTGTCTGGTCTTGAGGAGGTCATTCAGTCTGTCTGCTTGTCAGTGCCCCCACCTTTACAATGGGGTTAACAATATCATGCCTTCTTCCAAGGGACACTTTGAGGATTCAAATTAATATTTGTAAAGCATTTTGAAGATGGAAAGCCCTATGTAAATGGTAAGATACTAGTATTCTTGGCCTGTTTCCATACCACAGTGTTTGATATTTCTCTATAACATCAGATACATGAAGAGAGGCAGAGTAGTCACATGTTTACCACAGGCACTCAGGACCTGTGCTTTCTGTTCCCAACTCTGCCACTGATATACGGTGTGACTTTAACCAAGTCATTTAGCCTCTCTGTGCTTCAGTTTGGCCATTTGTAAAATGGGCAACCAAATAAGTATCTAGTTCACAGAAGCCTTGTGAAACTTAATGGCTTAATTAACATTTATCAAGTGCTTGAAAGATTCTGTATCAGTGCAAAATAATTCTTATATGATTATTGTTGTTGAGTTTGTTGTTGTTTGCTGTTTAAAATTAAGAGAAATTATAACCATATGACACAGCTCAGCTCTAGAAAAGGACATCATCAAAGATATCGTTTATCATCAGGTGCACTCTGTGTGACTGGCAAATGGGGAGGGGAGAAGGGGAGCAACAGAGGGAAAATGTGGATGCTGTAATTCTGTTTTCAACAGGCACTGGCCAATACATTATGTCTAGACTTTGTCCCTTGATCACTCTGCAGAAGGTCTGGATTGCAGTACCTATAATAAATTAATTGTGGTGAGAAAAAAATCACAGTAGGAAAAGAAGCAGGGTCTTCATTTCAGCTTCCCATATAACTTCTCTGCCAATAAATAGCTTTACTGTGGTAGCTCAGCCAACAGGCGCTTTTTGAAAACTTGTATTGAAGCCCATACTTTCATACAATACCAGAGTTCACTGACTTGCCAAATAGCTTTTGCGTAGATAGCACATCTCTCTCCTTCTGGATCCATCCCAGGGTTTCCTTATACAGCGAGACTTCGTATGAAGTATTTTACATAATCATTCTTTTGGTTTCAGACTTTGAAACTAGAAGTGGGTACAGAAGGTTTTAAATATTTGATAATCTATTTGTACTGCCCTTGCTTTCTCATTAGTCACCTATAGTCACCATTTTCTCATTAGTCACTTATAGTTGTCTAGGTGTGTGTGTGTGTGTGTATATATATATATTGGTAAAGAGGATTAGTTTTATGCATTTTGGGTTACACTCTCAGCCTGCGTCCCAGCTTTCTTTTATGCTGGTGTCGTTTATGCTGCTGTAATACTTTGTCTCAAAGAAACTGCTAAATTTTAAGGTCCACATTTCCAAGAGGCTGCCTTCTTTTTGTACATGCAAATTGACAAATTTGTGGCCACAAAATGAAGTGTGGATGCAAATCTGAGCAATTGCAACTCTCATTCCCTGATTTATGCCCACAGTAAGAAAGTAGGTGATGCAACATGCTCATATTTGAGCTCACAAGTGAAATGCAGATGAAAATTTGCCTTTGGAAAAGCAAGGCCACCCTTTAGAAAATGGACCACTTTGAATACTCAATTCCTGTGGGACAAAATATTAAAAAAATGCTAAGCAATGTACATCCATTCATTGTTTACATTATTTACTATGTTTGTAAAAATTTACTAATTTTTTATATTTAAATATGATGTTCCTAAAGTAGTGGGCTTGATTCACTACTGCAGGACTCCAGTTTTATACTATTTATTCCAGTGGAATGAAACTGGAGGAGCAAAGTGGTGAAACGGACTCAATCTTTTCTGTATTTAAAGAATAGTTTGCCCTGTTACCAAAGTAATTCTGAAACAAAATTTAAACAAATAATGTAGCATAGATTATTTATATGCAGGGAAGAAGGATAGTGTATTTTACCATTCTTTCTTCTCCTTGGATCACAGTCACAAGACTCAGATGCAAAACTGTGCAAGATGTATTTCCAATCATGACAGCTGGCTCCTTGGTGGAGGCCTCATCTGGCAGTTTCAGATTTGCCGTAGGGTCTGTCATGTGGCGAGGCTACAGGTGAGCTGTCTGCATTGCTGTGCATTACTGGAATCATTCTCTTCTGACTCCCATTTTATTTTCTGAAGTTGCATTTCTGTCTGTTTGGAAGGGTCTACAAAATTCATTCTCTGTGGGTGAAATTCACTCTTGTGCAGAGGGTCAATGTGAGGCTTATGGATCACGTAAGACCTATTTAAGTTGTTGATATTGGAGTTACTGCAGAGAATTCCTTTTTGGGTGTCTGAGTTACTGCAGAGAATTCCTTTTTGGGTGTTGGCTGGTGAGTCTTGCCCACATGCTCGGGGTTTAGCTGATCGCCATATTTGGGGTTGGGAAGGAATTTTCCTCCGGGGCGGATTGGCAGAGGCCCCGGAGGTTTTTCGCCTTCCTCTGCAGCATGGGGCATGGGTCGCTTGCTGGTGGATTCCCTGCAGCTTGAGGTCTTCAAATCTCATTTTTGAGGATTTCAATAACTCAGTCATGGGTTCGGGGTTGTTATAAATGTGTATGGGTAGGGTTTTGTGGCCTGCCTTGTGCAGGAGGTCAGACTAGATGATCATATTGGTCCCTTCTGACCTATGAGTCTATGAGTTAAGTGATGCATAGATCTTGTATTGACCTCTGTACACAGGGGTGAATGTTACTGTCGTGGTTACAGGACTATCTGCTCTGACCTCTTTATGGTCTCTCTGGGGTCAGCCCCTTAAGTGATAAGCTTCATGCGTTAACCTTTCATGGGGTGGAATTCTGCAATTATCCCACTCTTAAACCGGGCCCTAGGCTACAGAACCTGTGTATCAGCCAGGCTTACCCAGCAAGTCTGACTGAGTTTGGGAATGTGCACTTCTTCCCTTTGGGAGTCTGAGACTAAACAGCCCTCTTAAAACAGAAGTAGTGATTGTTTATTTAACAGTAGGAACAAAGCTTTTAGGCAAAAAGGAGTTTGAAACAACAAACAGTCTACACACATCTATCTAGCCTAAAGTCCTGCCATCCCTTGACGGTAACCTAGGCAGGCACCACCAGTGGCTTCCTTTGATTGAGTCTGGTTTTCCCAAACAAGAGCTGACGCTTCCCTGACAGAGTTGTTTGTTCTTCTGTTTGATGCGTTCTTGGTCATCCCTAGTCAGAACCAGTTTTGTAGGCTTGCCAGAGACAAAGGTAGAATCATGGAAGCTAACAGTTCTGGCATTGTCCCTTAAAGACTCTAAAATATCTGTTTTGTGCCAGGCCAACCTCCAGTGAGATCGACCAATGTAACCATACAGAAAACATTTCCATAACCAGGCCAACACACTGTATCAATACACTATTACAAAGCAGCTCCAAACCCATCACAGCCACCCTCTGTGAATAATGTTAAAGCACTCTTTAAGACGTTAAACTTAACTACTAAACTGACTCACAAGTCAGGGAAGGACAATGGAATGGCTGAATATTTAATCTTAAATATTCTTCTTGTGCATATGCCTAACGATATAGTCTTTAATTACATACAGACTACAGAGTTGTTCAAACTCCCGGTCTCTGGCTATTTATTATTCTCTGGGGAAAAAAAATTCACCCTGCTCCTTTCCCACTGAAGTCAATAGCATAACTTCCATTGGTGTTAATGGTGCCAGCTGAAACCCTTAGACACCTGACTTCCACTGAAAGTCAATGGGACCTGGGCATCTAATTTCTCAGGTGCTTTGGAAAATCCCACTTCTATATTTTAAATATTTTTGATTGACTATCTCTTTTATGTAAAGTTATTATTGTTGTTGTTATGTCTGAACAGCACCAACAAAAATATAGAGTATCGAACAGTAAATATGGCCAAAAAGCAACATACAATAGATACATACGACAGAATAATGTAGTTGAGCAGCTCTCTTGATAGTGCTGCAATTTTTGTATATTGTATTAGTGCAGTAGCATCACTATAGTTAAGGTTGTGTTAAGACATCTGTTTAAAGATCGACCTTTCCCAGTCTTCTAAAATCAATAGTCAGAGATCTTGAAGTCTGGTGTACCTCAAGAGGGTGCAGGAGGGTTAGTGACCAAATTTTGAATAATTTAAGCCAGGAGTTTGGGAGATATAAGGCACAAATAAATAGCCATTTTTAAAAAAAGGTTCTAGGTTTTTGTTGTTGTTTTGTCCATAGCAAGAGATGTGGGCCAAAATGGTCTCAGTCTGTCAAGTTTTACCCAAAATAGTGCATGGCACCCCTAAATCTTCAGGGGACCCAAACTGAGAATGGCACTTAAGAAAATTTTCAATTTTACACTATGCATGTACCAGGCTTGTGGGTTTCCATTCCCACCATTATATATGCCTTAAACCTTGACTCTTGTAAATGCTCTGAAATCTGAACAGTCACACAGATTGCTTTGAAATTTGGTGAGCCTCACTAAGGCATAGGGTATCTTTAGTGATCCAAATATGGGGTAATTTGTCCAAGGGATTCCTGAATTACAGTTACCACCCCAAAAAACTGGTTTTCTTCTGCTGACTTGTACTGTTAAACTGAGAGGTCCTAATGAGTAGATGAATCACAGACCTGTTGATGGCGATGAACTCACCCTTCAGTTAACATCATTAATCACAATCCCCAGCTATGACAAAAGGGCTGAGTAGGTGGCGGTTGCTACAGTTTGTGTTAAGGGTGGCAATTTTAGTTTGGGGGGAATGTAATCAAAGTCTTTGGGGAAAACATTAGACATGTGAATGTTCCCTCGGAGGGAGGGGCATTAGGGGGTGAAGGAGTGGGAGAATCTGGGGAGAGAGATTTGGTGCTGCAGTGAGGGGAAGGGGTATTATGGGGATGTGTGGTAGGGAAAGGGAGAGAGGTGCAGGAGGCATGGTACCTCTTCATCTTAGCCAGTGAATCACAACCACCCTGCACCCCAGCCCGCCTGCACCCGACAACTGTGCTAGTGCACGTCATCCTTCCTGAATTCCCCAGTTCTGTCAGGGCACCCATCCTCTGCACCCTTAGCTCTGCCAGTGCAGCCCAATCCCCCTGTACCTCAGCCTGCCCGCGCTACAGCACTCTTCCACTCTCCTATCTCCAGGCACTTGCTGGGAGTTGGGCTTGAGGAGGAAGGAAGTAATGGGAGTACCAGGGAGTAAGGGCTTCAAGGAGATGCTTGAGGTGGGGAGGTTAAGTACACAGCTGGAGAAGGGGCCAGCTTGGAGGAAGGGAATGCATTGCATGGGTCAGGAGCATGGCATAAGAGATGAGCTGAAACAGACTGGTGGGGTGCAACTGGTGTGTGTGTGTTGATGGAAAAGGGCGGAGAAAACTGGTACAGTATGCTAATTGCAGGACATACTGTGCGCAGTTGCCTAAATGACTACTAACTCATAGCAAGAACATATCTTTTCCTATTAAAAAACTAGAAAATTCAAGGGCAAAAACCTATGTTAATGCAGAGGTCAAGTTGCTTGAGCAAAATGCAAACTTTTGAAAGCCAGGAAATGCACAGTTAAGGTTGCCCATGCAATGCCCTCTCTCAGCAATTCCCCGGTGCACCCCATTAAACACACACCTTTACTCTGCTGCCAACCACAGAGTTGCTGAATTGTACAACTTCTTTACCTCCTTTGACAGCCCATTCACTCTCACCCACAGGATTCCATCTAACATTATTAAAGGGGGGGAAAAAAGAGGGGGGGGATTGCCTACCTCCTTCCTTCAGTTCCCCTGCAGATGGCAGTAACCAGTGGGAATTATTTACATTCACTCCAGGTGCAGTCAGTGTATTAGGTGTTAGGTGTACCTACATTAAATGATGGAGGTACTAACTGTGCCTATTTGGTAAAGGTTTGTTTGTGGTCTGAGGACCTGTATTGTCTGTTTTGAGGTGTGACACAGAGCTGTGATTGTGATATGTTTTCCACCTTCTTTTGTGTCTGAGCAAAGGGATGAGATGCATGTGCACCTTCAGGATGCAATTAGCATCATTTCAGCACAGAATTGTGGGGTTATGTTGGTAGCAGGGCAGAAGGCTTTTATTGCAAAGGCTATCGTCAGCAGTGAGGTGGAATATGAAAGGATTCTAATACGTTAATGATAATTAAGTAAAAGCGTAGGGCGAGATGGCATCCGGTGAGTAAGTAGCCTTGTAAAAGGCCGTGAAATGGTTCTTAAATTGCACACTTACGATATGACATCCTTTCTGAGGAGTTGGCTGTGTGTGTGTGTACACCAGGATCTGGACCCGCCTGAATCTGAGTGCCACTTTTTATAGCGTGAGCACATGCTACTGAGGCATTGCTTGAAGGGGGTGTGAGCAACTTTTATTTTCCTTTTAGTTCTTTAATAGTTTTTGCTGGAATCCTGTGGGTGAGAATGAATGGGTTGTAAAAGCAGATGAAAAGCCTGTACATACAACATGCCACCAGGCAACCTTTAACTCTGTCAATAGAGGTTTTTGACTTTTTTTGCCACTGAATATATATTTTTATGTGCATGTAATTTCCAGGAAGTTAAGGAAGGTGAACATAGGTGGTCTTAGTTTTTATAGGGCTCCTTGGTGAAATGTGTTTTCAGCAAAGACTTGATGAAGGATTAGTATAGGCAGACCAAATCAGGGAGGGGATTCAAGTCCTATGGAAAAGTCCCAGAGACTGCCATTAGCTTTGTGGAGTTGATGGAGCTTATGAGACCAGAAGGGCAGCAGAAAGTGATGAGAGTAAAGAGCTCTTTTGTATGGTGCACAGAAAGGAACAACAAAGAGGAGCTGATGCACACAGCAAGTAGGGATTTGAAGTGGGGAAAATGTAGTGCCATGAAAGAATGGAGGCCATATTCTCACTACAGTTGTTTATTTGTGCAGAGGTTAGTGACACTCATATCATGGAACATGTTTAAAATAATGTCCAATTCAATTATTTATTCAAGGAGAAGTTAGAACGAGAGGTATCATTCCCATTTGGGCCACTGGCAGCGTGCTACTCGTATAGGTCCTGTGAGAGACCTGCAGGGAAGAACAAGAATGGGAAAGCTGATATTGGAAGAAAAAAAGAGGAAGTGTAACTGAGGGTTAATGAAGGTGTGAGGAAACAGCTGGACTCTTCAACATGATTGGGACAAAAAAGAGACTTTTCCCCTTTATTGATAAACTGTTGGACAATCAGAGAAACTTATTCTAAAGAGCCTTCATGGCAAGTGAAGGTTTGGAAGAGCTTATGACTGACTTCACAGCACGGTGCCACTGCGAGTGCTGTGGTACGCCAGTCCCAGTTGTTCATGGTCACGTGCTGGGTGTACTACATACTCAGAGGCAAGTTTTGTAGGTATGATGAATGGGTTTTCAAGCTGTAGCCCTCAGTGAGTTCTGAAAACACACTCACACATCAGGTAGCAGATTTAGGAAGGTCAAAGAGTTTCATTTAGACTAAAATGCATAGCAATGAAATGTTTTTACATTTTCAAATCAATTTTTGTGTGTCTTCATGCCACAAAAAGTTTTCATATTTTGACTTTGTCCCAATTTGGGACAAAATCAAATCCTGAAATATTGATATTTTCTATGGAATGGAATTTCCATGTTTCAATCAGCTCTACAAAATTTGTTTTGGGGTGTTTGCCAAGCTCTGTTATTTGAGAAGGGGTGCCAAGGCACCAGTAACAAAAGCCTGATGAGCTAGTACAGCCACCTGTACCATGAGATGGAAATTACTGGATAGAGCCCTGTAAATGGAAGTGTGCACTTAACAGGACATTCTGTGAATCAGTGCTATTTAAAAAGGGATGTTTCACGATTTCTTCCCTGCAGTGAATATTGTCTGTCTCCACTAGATCATGCTTTAATTGTCAGGACTGATTACATATTTTCTACTTTCAACTCTGTAGAAATGCTTTTAATAACTTTTAAATATTTTATTTTCGCATTATAGAGGTCAGGCTCCTATTCGTAACAAAGTCTTTCCCAGTGATAGTTGGACTGAACTGAAGACAAAGCTTTTTGTCAGTTACTTTATTTGCTGTTATTGCTGTTGTGCCCTGCACACATGAATGGTTGGTGGCTGGTGGCTAAAGAACATTAGACTGTTATCATTTATATTGAGTTCTAAAAATATACCGTCACTAGAGTGAATGAATTTAAATTTAGTTTATGCTAGCTATTGTGCTTTCACTCTGTAAATTTTAACTATTGTTTCACACTGTTGGGTATCTGTGATGTTTATTTAGGCTGGACGTTCAAAGGTGCCTAAGGGAGTAAATTTTAAAGGACTAAATTTTAAAGGCGGGAGGTAAAATTTTCAAAAGAGACCAATATACTTAGGAACGCAAGTCCCACTGACTGTCACTTAGGACTTTTGAAAATTCCATCCTGGTTGCCTCTAAATCTGAATCTAGAAATCTAACTTTAGACAACCCAGTATGAAAATTTTAACCCTAAGATGAATTTTGAAAAACCCAAACCTGTTTTTAAATTTGTACATTTATACTTGTCAACATGTACATTTGGGGTGAAATTGTGATCCCACTGACCATGGCAAAGTTCCCATTGATGTTAGTGGTGCCAGGATTCCACCTGTTGTTTTCAAGGACTAGATTCTGATACCCTCACTCTTTTTGAGTGGCACCTAAGTTAATGAGTTGCCACATTGACATTAATGTGAGTAATCTTGGAGTAAAGTGCTATCTAATGTGAATAAGGGTATCAGAATATGGCACAGAGATTTTTATTTCCTTGAGGGAAGGGAAATAAATGTTAAAAATGATAATTAATAATAGGTGTAAAATAATAATAAGCATAGATACATACCAGAGAATAAACATCAATATATTCCGTACATTATATTCGCTCTTCTCCTGGAATCCCATTCCATTTTAAAAGAGCCAATCTTAGTGCCTATATCAGTAGGAAGCTCCTCTTTCTCCCAGTTTGTGATATATGGGGGAGTAACTCTCAAGGGATTCACTGGCCCTACTAATATGTCCATGGTTCATGGGCTAATACGTGTTTTCATTTCCAAGAATATGGGCTAGCATCCTGAGTCTGTCAGTGGAGACAATGATGAGTGAGGCTTTTATTTGATTTAATCTATATTTTGAGGGGTCATGTTTGTTGAGCTGCATTGCTTTTGGATTCTGTCAAACTATATATTTATTGTTAGTGTATATTAATGATTCATTATTATTGTAACTACCAATGCACTATTTTTGCTCTTGATATTTTGGTGAGAAATTGAGATCTTTCTTGAATTCCTTTGCTAACATTTTTAAAGACATAAAGGAAAGAGAATAGTTTTTCTACTGCTTCTATGTATCCCCGAAATGGCATGTTTTTGCTGGTACAACACAATATTGTATTTCCACTTTAAATTGTGCAAGTTGACTCTCTTGGGATTATTTTTACCTTGTGTGCCTGACAAGGGGTGCTCTAGGAGTGATCTAACTGGTGGTCTGTGTTAGAAATCAATTTCTGTATTCTATTGAGGTCCCCCACATGGGGGGAGAGTACACTTTACCAGGGCCTGCAGGCCCTGGAGGCCTAGTCCAGGCTGCAACCCCCATGGGTATGTGTGTGGTAGGGGGCCCATGTTTCAAGTCTGTACTGGACCCCAAAAAATTATGTGTGGGCCCTGATTCTATTATCTACTAACTTGGGAAGTGGGAATCTTTTGTCTCCTCTATTTCATAGCCGTTGAATGCCACTGAACTGCTGAACTGGCTGGCCTATTTACTGATATATTTACACATTCTCCATGCCTGTAGTTATTCTATTTTTGAATGCTGAACCTTTGCAATCATCTCAGATTCATAACTACTTGTCAGGTTAAGGCAAGGAATTGTTATCCTCAAATGACCCACGACAAGATGATGCTTCTCATCAGGGAGATAAGAGATGGCAAAAATAACAGACAAAGTAGATGTGTTGCTGATTTGGATATTTATATTCAGCTTTGAAATGGAAATAAAATTAAACTGAGAAAAGCACAAACTGAGTTTTATTTAGATTACCTTGTTGAAAAGGCCGAAGAGTCTGAGAACATTTGGAAAGGAATGAAAGAAGTTTTTGTAAAGCCAGAACGACTCATATTATTGAATTAAAGATTGGGCTAACTTGTAACAGACAAAACAAATAGTTAAGGGATTAAATAATCGTTGCTGTTACTGTTAACAAATTTGAGAGAATGCTGACCCTTTGAGAAATAAAGTTTATGGGGTTTTGTCAATAATCAATTTTCCCTTTGTTACTGTGCATTTTAATGAGATACTAAAGATAATTAATTGCCATATAATCAAACTGATGGATGAGATCCTAATTTGCAGCTAAAATCCTTGACCATCCTATTCATGATTTATTCAGTATATCTAAGTGCCTGCTGAATCCTCAAGCCATTTGAAAGGCATTTCATATAACACCAAGGTAGTGTGGTGTTTTCTTGGATTTAAATAATTATAGGCCCTCAGATGTTTTAATGCCATTAGCTAACATTTTCAAATGTTTGGTGCATAGACAGATCAATGGCTTTATTAATTTAAACACATTACTTCTCCCCACCCTCCATTTTAATCTGGCTTTTGTTTAAAGCACTCTATAACCTCAGCCTTATTTTAGGTTAAATATGATATTAATCAAGCAGTGCATAAAGGCCACATATATGACTGAAGCTGTGTTTATTGGCTTTAGTAAAGCCTTTGATTTGGTCACACATTCTTTGCTCTTAACAAAGCCTCAGAATAATATAATATGGGTTTTATGTCAATCCCTGAATTGGTTATCATCATGTTTAAGTAATAATGGAAAACAACTATATTCAGGATGGTGGCATGTGATCTGATTTTTACACTGTCTTGTGCAGATGTTCTCTAGGGTTTCCTTCTATTGCCCTAGTGATTTCCTTTTGAAATGTCATATTCAATTTATGCAGACTGATACAGAATTTCATTACAAAAGACACAATTCTCTCTGTCCTGGCATTCCTTTTCACACAGAAAGTCTTTAATTATAAAATACACTTTGTTTATTGCAGCTTATGCAAAATATTTGATAAAGAAAGGAATAGTGAAAGGAGTATGACTAGTTTTAATAAAGAGGGATACAAATGACACATGAAGACAGAGTGGAAAGCGAAGAAAGAAAATAGACCCAAAAGCAGCAGAGATGCAAGTAGACTACCTTGCAAATTAGTTAAACATAATTTGGAGGTTAGCTAATAGATTGTCAAATAGATGAAATACAGTGTTTTGATTCAGTATGGCTGATATTGTAGCCTTGATCCTCCACTGTCTTGCACTTTGTGTATTCATTGGTCAGTACTGCCAAAATGGTTTAAAGCGAGGGTGAAGAAATCAGTTTTGTTGAGTGAAGAACACTTTTTCTAAGATTCTGCTGGGTAAAGTGGTTGCAGGTGGCATGACATAGTAAGTGAGGAGAAATACTGCTTCTAGGAGCAAGAGTAGGGTTTCGCCCTGGAATTCTTCCTTTGTGTTGGAAGAGCAAGTGGAAAAACTTTGAAGTTATTTTGCAGAACAGTGATATATCAATACATTACCATGTATACACTTGCCAGCAGTATAACAGATGTGTTAAAAAGCATTATCATCTCTGTGAAGAATGTAATCATTAGAGCTTGAAGAAGGGTCTTGCCTCCCACAGAGACAGTGGGTGAAAAGGTTAGCATTCACTTTGGTGATGGACAAATTAATGTTGTGCCTGCAGGGCAAATTTCAGGACTTTGTTGTGACTTGGTCTCCATGTCCATTTTATACTTACATGGACAATAATTTCCCAAATGCTGAGAGACCCAAAGGTTAACATAATTTTCTGTTTGCATAATAAAGTTTCTGCAGCGTATAGCCACTTATGAGATCCCCTGGGCAATGACTCAGTTCATTATGATGAGCAAGTTTGATTAACAATACAAAGTTTTAAAATAGCTGACACCTTTTTTTCATTTTTCCCCTTCTGGCCAAGATCCAGTGGCTGGATGCTAAAGTTAGAAAAAGCCAAATTGCAAATAAGATGCAACCTTTTTAACATGAGGAGAATTAACAGTTAGAACATGTTACCAAAAGATGTTGTAAATTCATTGACACTTGGAGTTGTTAAATCAGCAGATATGCTGTATTTCTATCACAAGTTATTGGGCTTGATACTGTTCACTTACAAGGAGAGGGAGAATAATTTCTTCCTTTGCAGGAGGGTGAAATTTTATGGCCTGTTTTATTCAGGAGGCTGAAGATAGTAGGCCCTTCTGGTTATAAAATCTATTAATCTTTTGGAGACTTTGTGTTTGTGTTCTATTTCATTTTAATTTGTATTATTTATTGTCTGTTAATTAAGTATTACATTTGTTCTGAGACTATTAACAAAATTGCAAGTTTGACTGTAATGCTAGCTACTGTACTGTCCTATTTGTTTTGAGTATTGCGGGACATCTTCATGGAGGCTTCTATATATGGATTTAAATAACTCACAAACTTTCTTTTCTCTTCAATAAAGTATATTTTTAAAAAGTGGGGAAGAAGGCACATTGTTTTGTAAAAACATCAGCTTCCAAAATGTTTTCTGGAAGAAAATCTGCCTTAATTTCAGCACAGTTAATCGCTGCAAAACTTAATAGCATCTATGCAGTGACCTGTTTGGTGAAACTCCTAAAAATACCTTACAAAAGCAGTGGTGACATTCATCAGGTGTTCAGACCAGTTAGTACAGTGCTCTGTATCCAGGTGCACAGCTGATGTTATCATACATTGTGAATATTATAAACTGAATTTCCTTTACAAATGTCACAACACTACAGACTTTCGTTGTCCAGGGGAGCGTACCTGATAGGCGGTTCTTTGATGTTGGTCTGCTGGTATGGGGTGACTTGATCACAGTTTACAAGTATCTACATTGAGAACAAATATTTAATAATGGGCTCTTCAAGCTAGCAGAGAACAGTAGAACACGATCCAATGGCTGGAAGTTGAAGCTAGACACATTTTGATTGGAAATTGTTAACACTGAGTGAAATTAACCATTGGAACCTCTTATCAAGGATCAGGATGGATTCTCCATCACTGGGAATTTTTAAAACAAGATTGGATGTTTTTCTGAAATATATTCCAGGAATTATTTTGGGGAAGTTCTATGGCCTGTGTTACACAGGTCAGACTAAATCAGTGGTTCTCAAGCTTTCCAGACTACTTACCCCTTTCAGGAGACTGAATTGTCTTGTGCACCCCAAGTTTCACTTCAGTTAAAAACTACTTGCTTACAAAATTAGACAAACATACAGAAGTGTCATAGCACACTACTACTGAAAAACTGCTTACTTTTTCATTTTGTCTGTATGAAATTTTAGTTTGTACTGACTTTGTTAGTGCTTTTTATGTAGCCTGTTGTATAAGTTGGCAAATATCTAGATGAGTTGATGTACCCCCTGGAAGACCTCTACGTTCCTGCGTGGAGTACACAAAACCCGGGCTGAGAACCACTGGACTAGATGATCACAATGGCCCCTTGTGGCCTTGGAATCTAGAAATCTATGAATTGCAGTGTCACTTGGCTTTGTACCATTTACAAGAATTTTTTCAACAAGGCTCTGAGTTGCTGTGTTAATTTCAGAGCTCAGACAAATTAATTACACAAATGACAATTAAAGGACAAATTAATAACACAAATGACTTAATACAAATTAGAAATGATCCGAAAATTATAAGTATTTTCTGCGCACAAAAGATAGAAAAAAATGAAAAATTTCTTGGTTTTCAGTTTTTCATTGAAAAACAACAATTTTGAGTGAAACAAAATTTTTATCAAAAAAGACCCACCATTTTTATAAAAATAAAGAAATAAAATAGTTTTAGTGGAAAATTTTTCACCAGCTGGCATAAAAAGGTATCTGATTCAATTCAAGTGAGCCACAAAGAACTAGATATGACTATTTTTGCTTTCATGGTGCCTTTGTCAGTTGCTGCAGTTCTTAAATGTACTTTCAGAATATGGCAGGCCAGCTGCACCACAGAAACACAGGCCTCGCTATTGTTTAAATCTTCCGTTAACTCTTCAAGTGGATCTAGCATACTGTTTGCAGCTTCTGCAAACAAATCCACACTGCATTGTAAACTTGCATTCACAATTGCTGGACTGGGGTCTCAACATCCATACTATATTATGTAGACCTTCTGATGCGGGTCTGTGGCTTGACATGTGTCCACACTGCAAAATCATAGAATCATAGAAGATTAGGGATGGAAAGGACCTCAGGAGGTCATCTAGTTCAACCCCCCGATCAAAGCAGGACCAACCCCAACTAAATCATCCCAGCCAGGGCTTTGTCAAGCTGCACCTTAAAAACGTCTAAGGATGGAGATTCCATCCCCTCCCTGGTGAATTCCAGTGATTCACCACCCTCCTAGTGAAAAACTTTTTCCTAATATCCAACCTCGACTTCCCCCACTGCAATGTAAGACCATGACAGGACTTGGGCTCTGACCCACCTACTCACAGGGTCAGACTGATTTTTGAGTGGACAGAAGTGGGGTTTGGGCTTAAACCTGAATCAGAGCCCAGGCTTAGGCTATGTCTACACTAGAGACCTTGCAGCAGGGTTAAGTAGACAAACACTTAGTGTGCAGGGTAGACATATCCCTCTGTGGATATATAGGGAATAGGAAAACAACTTCCCCCCATTGTTTTCTTTCATTCATACCTGCCCATTCTGGTCACAGATAGGACCATAAAGGGAGAAGAAGGTCCTGTTGTAAGGATACTAGCCTGGGACTTGGGAGACTTTCTGTAGGCTTCCCATGTGACCTTGGGCAGTCTACTCTGTATGCGTCAGGTCCCCAACTGTAAAATGGGATAAAAGCACCACCCTATTTCACAGGAATGTCACAATTAAAGATTGAGTTGGTCAAAAATATGGTAATGGGGGAGGAGAGAATAGAGATTGTTATCATATAAGTACCTCAGGCCAACATTTGCCAGCATTATTATACAGCTTTAGTTAGCTTTCCCTGTGCTTATGGAGTTTATGAGCTACTCTAGTCAGATTGAAAGAGTTTATGAAAATAAAGACTATACATAAAAATATTAGAATATTAGATGTAGGTTAAGTGCTTTCTAAAAAATTTGTCTGCAGACATCAGAGTATAATGATCACTGGAACAGACGAAGACTTCTCTGTGGAATTACATTTTCATTTGTAGACAGTGATGTTGATGATGTAAAATCTTTCAGATGTTGCAATACTCATGACATACCAATATTACTGTTAAGTGGAGAGATAGAACGGATGCAGGGTCAGAGTTAAGGTTGTTTGTCAAAGTTCAACACTTTTTAAAAAATAGCTTGAAACGTTATAATGCTGGTTTTAATTAGCGGATATATATTTACAACCTTAATTGTTATTGATTGATTGATTGATTGTTTTGGGAATACATTGTGACTTTCATATCCCTAAACCCTTATTAGCACAGGTACTAATATGATTACATGCAGGGTCACTCCACATACTTACATGCTTGCAGACAAGCCAGCAGATCAAATAGCTGATTTATCATCATGTGATCTGTTTCTAATTTGTTCACCCCAGTTAATGGTTTCTTAAAACTGTCTTTTTTTAATTATCTTTTCAGAAACACATAAACCACTTTAAATAATTACTTAGAATGGCTAAATATACTATTTATTTTCTAGCACATTGTCAGTGGTGTGAGATATACAAACTTCATTAACCTATATAAAATGTGTAGCCTTTTTGAATGCTTTTAGACACTGAAACTACAGAAATCTCACATGATTACTGTAGAAGCGGATAAAATAATGCTTCACCAACTCTGACATTTATTGCTCCAAAATGTATTGAAAAGTAGTTTTATGTCTTTCTAGGAAAGTAAAACTATTAATCTTATTGGATGCAACACGCACAGTATTCTATGAATTAGTGCCTAATTTGTTTTAAAAATGTAAATTGGCCCACCGCCTCATATAGAAACAAATAAGAGCAAATGCTAAAATTTTTTTGTTTGTTCCTTGTGTGATAATCATTAACTAATATTCTTAATTAAACTGTAATAAAGTTTAATTGGATCATCATGTATAGCACCTACTGTAAGTTTAATATTTCACCTGAAAGATTTACAAAAGCCCTTTTTCTTTCTCCTCTATGTACTGCAGTAGTTACATGTGGCCAAATACAACAGTATTATCATACATACATGTCCTTCCTGATGGTCTAATAGCTGGTATTTGGTGTTTAGGATTCCTTACCAGGGAAAAGTCTTCCATCTGAAGACATTCAGCTACCTTGGTGATTGGAGTGACAAAAGAGATGGAATGGAATTTAACAGAATAGGCAATTATATCTAATGATGCAGATAGTGTGTGAAGAGCATGAAAATTGCTAAGCTTACACAAAATCATTCTAATAAACTGTTAAAGAGCTTCTGATATACAGTTTGTCTAAAATAAATTAGTAAATAAATAAATAAATAATCCAGATTGGGCTCTAATCAGGGAGCAGAGCCTTAAAAAGTTGTCCTTCTAGTTTCTGCAAAGTAAGCACTTGCTTTTGAAAGAAAAGTAAACATGGAAATAAGCCAACTCTGAAATCCAAGCTATCCCATTGTACTACAGCTCAACTCAAATGGAGCCCAAGCTCCAGATAACTTTAGCTCAAATCCTCCTCCTTCCCTCTGGGTGTTATTTTACCTTGTTTTCTGACAGTTCTTATTTTCACATGAAAATTGTAGGGGGAAAAAGATCTATGAAACAAAACCCTTCCCTATTCAGTGCTGAAAGTGAACTGTGAATAGAACATGCACAGTTTAAACTTGCCTCAGCAGTTTGAACAGAATTACCCCATACTAACAATCTTTCAATGTATGTGTGTATAAAGATGTTGAGGTTCCAACTTAAATGACAAAACCTTGTGTGGTAGTGGGAGTTATTGTTCAACTAACATCATTTTAAAATGGAGAGGCCAAAGACAAGAAGGGGATGAGAGAGAATGGGAATGGCCAAAACAAAAGGAAATGGAGATGGGAAGGAAAGAAGAGTTTAGAAGAGGAGAGAAGGTGAGAAAGGAATAATAACTAAGGAGAAAAAGAGATGAGAGAAAATAGTGCTTTGTTTTATCCAAATTTCAGTGACTCAGGCAATGAGGTAGACTCCTTCCTTTGCTGTTCTGAATGTTGCCTGGAGTACATACACAGTACCAGTCCTGAAAATGCTTGTTCTCCAGTCTGAGACACTTTTCCTCAGATCACATGTGAATACCAAATAAGAACTGATGTAGCTTTTGGAGTTGGAAAATTCTAATTCTCCATGAATATTCCCAGCTTACTTATATAGGTATGAAAAAAGAACAGCATTGTGTTATGAACAGAGTTCACATCCAGTAGTTGTCTGGTTGGCAGTAATGGCTGGCTTTCATATCTTATGCTTATTTTCCATTGTAAGGAGGAGTTCCTATTAAGGCAATTATTGCTCCCAAGCTCAGAAAAGTCTCTTGCTTTTTTGACACCCTTTTTGCAAGGTTGCTTTGTTTCCATGGAGAAGTTTCATGCAAAGCCGCTTTTTGTCAGCAGTTGGCACCTCTAATTATAGCTGACTGGATACTCCCAAAATTGACAAAGCTTTTTCCACCTTTTGGTTTCAAATCCAGTCATGCATTTCTGGAAACACCTGGGGCTTGATTCTGATCTCACTTACACCCCCATTTTACACTGACTTTAATAGAGCTACTTCTGATTTACATAGAGGTGAGACTTAAAACAGGCGTTTCTATTCTAAAAGAGATTTTTATTTCCAGGCAGTGGTAGACAAACTAAGAAATCTAAATGCCTTTTTACAATCTATGAAATAGCTAAATTCTTATTTCAGTCATACTGGTGTAAACTCAATGGAGTGCCTTAGATTTATGCTGGTGCAATTGACAGTGCACTTTCCACAGAGTGTCTGATTGGTGCTAAGGGAACTAATATCCAGGGCAAACCATCTTTTTTGGTATTTTGCTATAATGATGGCAGATGTGAAGTTATAATCCCTGTCACAATAGAGTATTTTGATCTTTTCTTACCCCTGCAGTGTTGATACTGTTAATTCCTCACTGCCTGCTTCCATCCCTTTAAGGATAAATTGAGAGCTCTCAAGAAGTTTATTCAACTGTTTAAACTGTTAAATGCTTGAGGAGCCTCTGGTGGTAGTGAGGGATGTGCTTCTTCTTACAGTCAGTGCTACAGAGCACAATGGATATTATGGCATATTGTCATATGTCATATTGTTTGTTATAGCCCTGTTGGTACCATGAGATTAGAGAGAGAGACAAGGTGGGTGAGGTAATACCTTTAATTGGACCAACTTCTGTTGGTGAGAGAGACAAGCTTTCAAGCTTATACAGAGCTGAAAAAGAGATATGGGTAGCTCAGAAGCTTATGTCTTTACCAACAGAAGTTGTTCCAATGAAAGATATTACCTCACCCACCTTGTCTCTTTATTATGCCACCTTAGCAAATGCCATGCACTTTGAACACTGCCAAAGTTGTTGTTTGGTCAGATTCATTGCTTCATGAACAATGTTTGTGGAAATTAATGACTAAAAAAAGATGTGCACACTTCCACCTGAAGTCTTAAGATTATCCTAAACTTTAGTCATGACTTTTAGGCTAACCTATATAGAACAGAGATATCTCTATTTTTAGGCTTAGTCCTGTGACACCTATAGAAAGGTGGCATATGAGTACAAAACTGGAAAACACAAAAATTAATGTTAGAATGTGTGCACCACACAAATGACACAGTGTGCATGACAAAAAATTCCATAATGGTCATGCAGTATAAATTCCAGAGCAGACATTAGGAAAGTCAAGCATTATTTTCACAAGATGACCAATAAAATCCTCATAACAGGTGAGAACTCAACGAAACAAAGACTTTATAAAATTGGAGGATTATTTTAATCTATATTTTGTATGGTTCTTTTGGATGAGCAAAAACCTTTTTTCTTATGACGACATACAAGGAACTAAATTTACCTCACCAAGTGATTGAAAATGTTTACTTTGCTACTTTAAGGAAGCAGAAAAGAAAGCAAACAATTATAGTCACTTCCCAGAAAATTTGTAGTTTCATATATATTTTAAATTAATGGGGTGTAGGAAAAGGGAATCAAAACAATCTTGCATATTCATAACATTTTGTTTTTGCTTGAATGATGTGGAATTCATTTTTTCATGTGTATGGAAACTGCTTTAGTAGTTTTGAATTTGCATACAGTTTATGGTTTAGGACCATGTGTTGTGACACATGTTTGGCACATCTGTCTACCTAGGTACTTATATAATCCCCCTCACCATGGCATCTGAGTAGATTGCAAACATTAACATATTTACTGTCACTAAGACCTCTATATGTGAGGGAAGGATTAGTATTCTCAGTTTACAAAGGGGTAAACTAAGGCAAAGGAATGACTTGCTCAAGATTACACAGAAAGTCTGTCATAGCAAGGACTTGAACCCAGCAGAGTCTGACTCCAGAGCCTTAGCCACAAAACCATTCTACCTCGCCAATTTAATATTTCCTCTGTATCATAGAATTTCTGATGTGCTAATGGTGGGACTTTTTGTGTGTTTTCTGAGTTTTTTGCACTCATAGCATTACCCTAATTTCAATTTGATAGATTAAAAAATGCATTTGAAAACCTCAGGCCTGTGCATCTGGATTCTATACAAACCTGGAGAAGGCCAGAAATTCTGGTAAAATGGAATTAAACCAAATAACTTGGTATTTGTATTGATTTTTATTTTTCCAATGCTTCAATGAGTAAAAATAACACAAGATCTGATTGTCTGCAGTGTTTCCACCATTTGGAACTCAGTAGAAAGACTGGGTCTCACCTTTTTTTTTTGTCCCCATAAGTAGGGTCTTAGAAAATTAAAAAGAGCCATGACGAATACTGACAAAAATACAAAAAACTTGAGGTAGAAATAGATGACAGGCACTCCCCAAGATATCCTGTGATAGTACTGCATATCTGCCACTTGTAAGGCAGAGAAATTATTTTTTTCCTTAAAGTACATGTATACTAGCAACAGTACACATGTCCAGATGTGTGCTTGGGCCATAACCTCTTCATCATCCACATCTAAACCCCAGAAGTATGTGTGTGAAGGTGAGTAGAGGGTGAATGAGCTAGGAGTATTCCTGGGGGAGGGAGAGTATGTACATGCATTGGGCTGTAGCTGAGCCCTGTACCTGTGTTACCGTGCACAGGTACCTGTGTTACCTGGATGGGGCCCAGGTACGTGTACCAGGTCCTGAGTTTCAATAGTCCTCCTGCCCCATTCTCAAAATGCAGCAACTCTTTCCTACTCAACCCTTACCCAATCTGTGAAGGTTCCTGTCTCCTGGTTGCCACCCTCCACAACTCCTCCTGGAGCTGCAGGAGCATTTACCTGTACCTGGAAATTTCAGAGGCTGGAGGAGGCAAGCATTCACTGGGATCTGGCCTAGTGCCAGGAACACATGAAGCTCGAAGAGGCTCTTTTACTGGAGGACAAAGGGCTCCAACAGTTGCTCTGGGAAGGGTCCTTGGACATGCCCATTCTTTTATGAGCTGGATTGTGTGCTCTCCAGGGCACCCTGTACAGAGCCTGAAGTGGCTCATGACCCTCTCTTAAGTGACCCCTCCTCTCCTGGTTTCATTGTCCAATGGGATACCAATAAGGGTCAGGAGAAGGAGGCAGCAGGAAGATACATGAATCCAGAGAAAGAGAAGCATGTAAACTTGCACTTTTGCCCAGTGGAGCTGGTTGAGTAAGCCCCCTGCTAAGGAGCCTGAGGAAGACTCCAAGCCTCAACAGGAACCAGTACATTGAAGTGGACACTCCCTACCCCCAGCCAATATCCCTTCTTGCTCCAATGTTACATACTTGGTTTTAAGCCCAATTTCCCCCCTCCACTTCTGTCAAGCAAGACATGGCTAGAACTCAATCACTTTATTGAATTCCATGAACCACTATTATGCATTTGGCAAAAGCTATAAAACAGATAATTGACACACTATCATTGTGCCCCAGTGTCTGCACGTTTCTCAGCCAGCGCACTGGCAGCATTAGTCCTGGGGCCATGTGGACTGGGGAAAAGGAGGGGATGGGTTTGGAAGGGGCCCAGTTGTGGATAGGACAGTTGTTCAAAGAACATGGCTTTAATTTGTGTTACTCTTTGGCTCCCTCAGATGACAAAGAATTATCTATCCTTCCGACAACAACATCACCTTCCTCCCCTCCTCCCCCCACCCAGTTCATAGATATCTGGATTCTAAAGAATACACTGGAGGAATGGGGAAACTGAAACATACTCAGAATACACTGTTAGTGTTAAGAGCAGTAAGTGTCACAACAACATAGGAAAAGCTTAAATAAACTTCTTTATATATTGGTTCATATACAGAATATGGAAACAAATTAACAGTAACGACATCAGACACTGAACAGTGATTAAATGGCCCCTCCTACCCCCCCAAACCTTGACCAGTGTAAACCTTGGGTGTAGTCATGCAAAATAGACAATACATTCTGCTATCACCACAGCTGTGAAAAGAAATAATTTTAAAGCCCCTCTGTACCACCGGAGAACTGTTTTAAAGGTTGTAGGGCATTTGGGGGTGATTACCCAGATCAATAAAAGGTTCTGTCACTATCTGCCTTGTAACCTTGGTGTGCCTTATGGTTGTGCTGATATGGCTTGGAGCCCTGATACCAGTAGTCAGCCCATTAGACTAAAGGTCTGTTCCTGGCTTCCACCAGTTTAGTTACTCCTTGGAAGGTGATACCAACATCCTTTCTACTCCCAAGTCTTCCCAAATCTGTTCTTCAGTTCCTAACTACCAGACACTTGGACTTTTCCCCTCTGATTCATCACCTCCAAAGGCATGAAACCTTACCCCAGTTATCAGTTCTGTTTGACACAAACACTACACATAGTTTGTTCAACAGACCTGCTTGAAGTAAAAATAAGATTTTTATCTAATAGAAAAATCACAGCTTCAAAGATGAAATAGTAAGGGAAGCAAACAGCAACAAGTTATACTGAAAATAAACAAAGACACAGCTTCAGGATTTGCACTTCTTTATTAGATAAATTCCCTTTTCTCATGCAAGTTACATATTGCCTATGAACAGTTTCCCAGAAAGACTCCTCGACCTATTGGGGATCCAGCATTCACAGACAGACCCCCCCTGCCCTTGAGACTGTCCCTCCATTCTGGATGAACAGTTCAGTTTCAGGACTCCTTTTAAAAAGGGCTTTCCCCTTTTTCCTTTCTTCTGAAGAGATGACTCATGGTTACTTAGAGCTAGTCTACATTTACAGCTGTGCTGCTGTAAAAGCAGTTGTATAGCTGCGTATGTCAATGGAAGAGAGCTCTTCCATGGACATAAAAAAACCCCACCTAAATGAGTGACTGTAGCTACGTTGGCAGGAGAGCATCTCCTGCCAATATAGTGCTGTCCACACAAGCACTTATGCCAGCAAAATGTATGTCACTCAGGGGTGTGTTTTTTCACATCCCTGAGCAACAAAAGTTTTGTCAGCATAAGTGCAAGTGTAAACAAGGCTTCAAAGGTGAAATTATAGCTGGGGTGTCTCAATCTGTATACATACAATGATCATCAAGTACAGAACATTACAAACTTTAATAAAAAAGACCTTACTTAACATATTTCATGTACAATAATATTGTATACAACCAGTTGATTCAGTTGCTTATTCTTTGAGGTATAAACACCCTGATCTTTCCTTGGGGTGTTTGGACACTGATTGTCACAAAAGGCATTGAAGCTAATTGAGTGCTCCCAATATTGTGGTCTTCAAAACAAGTATTAAGAGTGACACAAAAGGATTGCACAATGATGGCACTAGAACAGGGTTTACACCTTTCACACCACAAACACAAGTCTCAAGGTGTTAACCCAGTGCAGGTGACCTGCCACAATTTCCTATAATGAGTCAGCAATTACAGAAACAAATGTCTACTTAGACAATTAAGGAAATGTCAGCTATAGGGGAACAATATCCTCACAAAGATAAGCTGGCACACAACTATGTGCCAGTATTCTCTCTTGTGCTGTTTCAGCAGTGCAGTTGCACAGGATGTGAGTGTCCCTTAGAAGTAGCAGAAGTCACTTTCTGCTTCTTTGCTGTTCCAGGATGTGCACATATACAGCATCCCGGATTTCCTTTGTCCACCAGGAACCAAGACCACTGTGAATGTGGATGGGATTCAGCTGTCTGTAAAGGCTTTGCCAACCAGTCCTGTCCTGTGCCCACTCTGTAAGGAAGTACTTCCTTATGTTAAGGATACAGCAGACCACAATTATGTGAACAGCTTTGGCCACACTAGCATCTAGGTGAGTGCATAGGCATCACCAACGAGCCTTCAGCCATCCAGATGTTCACTCCATAACCTTCCTGCAGCTACTCAGTTTGCAGTTGAATTCCCTTTTTCCTTGGTCATTGATGTTGGAATACAGTTTCATGAGCCAAGTTAGACCCAAGTATGGCACTGACACATCATAGAGAAACACCTCATGTCTGGTGAACACAGTCCCTTTTCTCCCTTTCAAGTACAATCCTAGTCTCAGAGCTCTGGGTGTCATGAACCTGGCCTGTGTTTCCAACACTTGTTTTCATGAACCCTGATTTGTGGCCCACTGAGGCTTGCAGAATGAGTGAATAGTAACTTTTTAAGTGAACATATTCACTCATTCCTTTTGATGGGCAAAATATTGGGATGTGGGTGCCATCGATGGCCCCTGCACAGTTCAGAAACCTCATCCTCTGAAAGCCCATTATAAAGTTCGGTAGTTGGCTTATGGTAACTATCTATGGGTAGATGACAGTATTGACTGCATTGCGAACCTGTATAACCATTACCCCAAAGTTGGCTTCCCCAAACCGAACTGGCTTGTAGCTGCCAAGTGTTGCCAGTTTCCACAGAGCCATAGTCATCTGCTTCTGCACTGGTGTGGCTCATCATCCCAGGTTTCCAATATGATGTGATCCCACAACCACATGGTGGCTCTCCTGGACCCGAAGCAGTGCTCCACTCATGGGCATACCCTGGCAATAGTGGCAGTCATCATCTCCATTCTATGGGACCAAAGTGGATTTTCAGCCACCCTTGTGGTCAGTTGTCTTCAGGATATCAAAAAGTTCTGGTCCTATTCCATCCAATGTCTCAGCAATTGACTACTGCACTGTAGAAATATTTGTCCCTCAGGAAGGAGCAGGAGCAAGAATCACATTGTTAGTCACTTGCTTCATGTATGCCACCTGGTTTGGCAGGAGGGAGAGGTAAGCAGGAACTGCCATCAGCAAATGTGTGAAGATGGAGGACAGTACCAAAAACACACAGCAAGGTGGTTGCTCCTGTGAGGCACAGAACCCAGAGATGCTGCCCCTGAGATGGTAGCATTACTATCGCATATCGAACTAGAGGCAGTGTGGACATGGGTATATGCATGTACACAATACATACTTGTGTCCAGCATACCAAATGTGGACATTCACCATGGGTATGGGGTACATTCACAAGCACATACACAATCAACTACCCAGTAGATATAGCCTGTTATTTTACTTGAAAAAATAATAGTTTGCTTTGATATAGCAGGACTCTATGGTCCCACAATTTAGTCCTGCTTATAACTGAATTTTGAAATTTAAAAGCACTTTGGGGTTTATGCTTTGGAATGCACTATTGTGAGGCTTCAAATTACCACAAGATATTCTCATTTCATACGAATAGAGATGGGGAAGGAATTTGTATGGACAATGTTGTGGTGCATCTAAGACATAAATCCCCTGTGATATTTATATTTAAATGTTAAAGGGATGAGCTCTTCAGGATTCAATGGATGGTTTACTGTTGTACCCAAGTGAACCATCAGTCAAGATTAGAGTAAGATTCCAGACTGGATTGGTGAACGAGAATTTGGTCAGCTACTTCCTTACTGACATAGCCCCTAAAAGAAGAAGTAGGCTCATTGGTGTGCCTCAGGGGATGGAAAATATTCACTTGGTAGTGATAGCAAGCTTCTGAGACTCCCCCAAGATGATAAAACATATAGGCGAAGCAAGAAAATGTTGGGGAATAGGTGGTGAGATGTGCAGAATTCTTCAAAGGTTCAGATCAGCCAAATAAGCATCCAAACTTCTGTAGGTATCTCCAAAACAAATATTTTTCATATGTTTAGCTGGAGGACCTCCTGAGGTTGCTAGAGTGATATTTCTTAAGCTGTTCCATTTTTAATTATCAAATATTTTTCAGTACTTGAGTTCACTTAAGGTTTTTTCTCTCACAATACCAGAAACAGAGACTTCCACTTCTATATTACTTTAAACGTAACTAGATATGGCAAAGTATTTTATAACAATAAATGCCATTGCTGAGTTTCACAGGTTCTGTATTGGCTTCTATATTCTCTAGAGTTGTCAAACTGAGGCTGAACTATAGCTGATTTGGAACATAATAATTTAATACAAATGTTGTATGCAGTGATGTGTCAATAAGAATTCCAAGGCAAAGAAAATTAATATTTTTCACAAGTATATATTTCTGTTTAGCTATCAGACTAACATCTTAAGACTGCTTGCTTAACAATATACATATATTTTTAGTGACATGTCTCTGTAACTCCTGCTTTTGCCCAGTGATTGATTTGTTTGGTCAGTTCTATAACATTCTTTTGATTGCTATATCTCTGTAACTTTTGGTGTATAAGAGGGAGGCAGCAAGTCTGAGTCATGTGGATCGCTTCATGGGCACATTTGGAAAACTGTCTAGGCACATATGAAAGGACTGGCCATTCAGAAATCTCTGACTGATTCATCTGAAGACTGCCTCAGACTTGTGGAGGTAGCTTTCAGTGTGGGGTACTCTAACCAGCTATTGTATTTGTATGTGCTTAAAACTAATAAGTGGAGCCTTCTGATAAAAGTATTCTGATAGGAATTGCAGGAGACCAATAAAATAAAGCTTTAAAGTTAGAAGCACTTGGTTTTGACTTGTCTGTGCCAGCCATATAGCAGGCAGAGGTACTGCATTTCCTTGGGTTTATTTCCTGATACTGACTGTCAGAGACTAAGTTATTGGGTTGAGGAACCCTGGGTAACAGGGAGGAGACTGAAACTGAATGAGCAGCAGAGTGATATTGGGACTGAGAACCAGTGGAGTGGAGGCAAGGAGGGGTGAAGGAAGGGGAAACCAATCTGATTAGGAGCTGGTGTGTGTGGTGAGAACTGAGACTGGCTGGCCATAGAGACTTGGACAAAGCACAGTTGGGAGTGGGGACACTAAGATTAGATGAGGAGCCCAGAGAGGGAAATTGGGACTGGGAACCAGTGGACATGGGGAATGTGGACAGAGGGTGGAAACTGGAAGTCTGGATAAGGGAGAGAGATAGATCAGTGAGGGGGGAATGAATTGGCTGGGCAGGGGACTGGGGCTTATAAGGAGAGGGCTGGGATGGTGAGAGTAGGTGGTGTTTGGCAAGGAGATTTGGGCTGAGATGAGAAGTCAGAGAAGTGGAGACTGGGACTGGCTAAGTGAAAAGAATGGGACTGGGATGAGAAACCAGGTGGGGAGGAGATGGGACTGGGACAGGGACAAATTGGAGAGGATGGGGAAGAAGGGAACCACAGTTGGGAAACAGGCAGAAGAATCTGTGTCCACAAGATCACATTCCTCTCCAGAACCTAGAACCCATGATTCTTGAATCTCCATTCCTCTGCTGTGGGAAAATGTATGTGAAATCCACTTGCAGAAGTGTCCCATCCCCTCTAGTGCTGGTCCACATAGAGAATGAAAACCTGCTACTGCTATCAGTTACTCTGTTAGCACAAATGGAAGAGGTTTGTGCAGTGGATCAAATGGTTCTAGCCCTGTTGCTGAAGCAGATAGGTGTTAATATGATGCCACATGATGGAATTTTTCTGTTTTCTCAGGTTTTTTAAAAAAAATCTAGGAATTACACAAGCACACAGAAAAATTATGTTAAAAGAGCATTATTAAGTTTACATAGTCAAGCACTGAAAGCTTAAAAAGTGCCAGAATTAAAATTACATTTCAACCTTAATTCATGCCCTGTGTGTGTCTACATTATGGTGCAATCCTTAATTACATGATCAATATGCTACTTTTGCCCCAGGACCCCTGCATCATTCAGTGCATAGGCTGGACCTGCTCTAGGGATAAATCAGGTTTGTGCACTGTCTGTAACTGTTGTTGTGGAAGGTGTGTGGTGAACGAGGTGGGGGATTGCAGGAAGAAAAAAGATAGCCTCATGGTTAAGGCCCATGTTGCCCTGATGCATTGGATTCTCTCTTGGCTCTCCCACAGAACTCCTACATGATGCTGAACAAGTCACCTAAGCCAAATTTTTCACAAGTGGTCACTAACTGTGTGTTCCTCATTTTCTGGGTGTCCAATCTGAGACCTTCTTGTCTGGTTTACAACTGAAGTCAATGGGAGCTATGCATTGAACATATAAAGTGCTCTGTAATGCTAAGTACTGTGAACGGAGCAGGAGTCCTGTGGAAACACTGGTATCTGAATGTAATTAAAGATCGTATCATATGCACAAGAGGGACAAACGAAGGTTGCCTGGGATTTTTGAGTACTTGACTTTGCAACCTTAATAAATGTTCTTTTAATGTGGTTTCTGTGTGTGTAACATATACCAACTCATTGTCACATGGTTGTATTTTCAATACCTACTATTAAAAAATAATCTTGCCTGAATTCTATCCTTGGCATTGCACATTTAAATAATAATAAAAAATTAAGTGCTTTTCATGTATAATTAAACTAAAATACTGAAATCATTTGGACAATGCAGAGCACTAGCCTGTGTCTTTAAGACTTAGCCTTATGGTATGGGGTTGGGAGAGAGAAGTCTCTGGCCATTGTGCACTGTGGAGAGGTAATTCCACTGTCCATGCTGGTTAGTTGCAAGCTGTCTGTATTCTTCTCATTTGTGGGGTTTGTGTCTGATCCCTGTACGTAGGTGCAAAGGTTGTGGGAAGGCTGTATGCTTTCTCTCTTACCCCTTTGTATGCTTTCTCTCTTACCCCTTGGGCAGCTGGCCCAAGGCCTACTGGTATCTCAGTAGTTTACCAGAAAACAAAGCCATGCAAAAATAGGGAAAGCTAGAGCCTCATGGAATTATGCTGATTTATACTTGCTGGGGGTCTGGCCCAGCACATTGGCAATATGGCATAATAAATAGAGCACTGGCTGCGGATTCAGGAGACGTAGATTCTATTTCTGGCTTGGCCATGTGGATGAACTTGAGCAAGTCGCTTAACCTCTTTGGCCTTCACTTATAAAATGGGGATAATGATGCTGATCTTTGTTATAAAGCACCTCAAGAGCTACTGATCTATATAAGAGCTAGGTAGTATTATTATATCCTATTCAGATTTCTGTTTTTATTCTTGAAAGTCTGTTGACCTTAATGAATATTTAAAGTTTTGTTACATCCCCTGAAGGAGAAGTTTATCAAGTTTTGGATCCAACTCAATATTCAGAGAGTGACAACATCAAGTTTCCATTTGCCTCCAGAATATTTGCTCTTTAGAAGGTCAATCTGAAAATACGAAGTCATATTTTAAAAAATTATAATAAAGAATTAAAAATAATGAAAACCAGATTTAAACATAGGAGAAATGTAAAGCCACACTAAAAATGGACAGAGAGAATAGTTCCTTTAAGCATGTTGTCATCTGTTCTTGAGCCTCTGCTGGATTTATTCAACACTCTTAGTATTTCACTAACAGATGTTCTTGATACTATTTTAAAGAAAATGCTCCTCTCAGGGCTGGGGTATTTCCCCTTTGTTTTCCAGTGATTGTGATGTAGAGCCAAACAAATCAGCAACTTTCTGTGTTCACTGTCTTAGTCCTACTTTAGACCTAGAAACAGAACAGAAAATCTCTAAGGCACTAATAGCTCTATGAAAAACCCTGTTGGCTTTAACTAGTGTCTAATAAGTCTAAGAAAACTATGTCAGACTAGTTTATAAACAGGCTGGCTTATATTCTTTAAAACAATCGATATAATAAAGTGCACTGTGTTATGAACAAAGATTGAAACTAAAATATTAAATTTAAATGATCTTCTACTTCACTTTTCACCATTTACACCATTTACAATATGCTGATTATTTTTTGAATTTTGCTCAGTTTGGTCAATGAAATAGTAGTCTGGTCCATATCAAATCAATTTCATACTTTTGTTTCATGCAATAGCACAGTTTTGCTGTGTTTGGATTCAAATCATTGCAGGGAAATTTTAAATACAGGCCATCCTGTTCTCCTATCTCCATCTCCACCCCCTTTTCCCCTCTCCACTTAACACTGTTTATATTTCATTTTATTTAAAGTAACAACATTTTTTCTGTTTGTGTTCAATTTTGTAAATGATTTTTTTAAAAATAAAACCTGAATCTGAGGCTTAAACTTAAACAAAATTTCCTTTTAAAGTATATAATTTGTTTAACAAATTGGCATAGGTAGAAAAAAAAGTTACTGATGCATCTCTACAAATACTTACACAACAACATTTTTTTCCATGCCCATGTATTCTTAACACATAACATCACATATCCTGTTCACCTCCTGAGGCACAAAATCAGCTTCACAGCACTGGAGACTGACACTATTTAAATGAAGCTTTCTATAGTGCAATGCTGTAAAATCAGATATATCTTGTTCAGCGCTTCAATTTCACCTTGAGTAACTGCAATAGTTTTGCGCACATCTCTGTTGATCATAGAAAGCTAAATTTTCTAACTGTGTTTTCTATTTGTGTAAGCACATAAATTACTTGTCTTTAAAATTTTGTGTGCTGTCACTAGTACTTGCAAATGATAAGGCTTACCAAGGCAAAAATCCATTTGAATGAACATGTGAGGTTATCTCTGCACCTTTAGAACACCATGCACCGGGGAGACTCCACACCAATCCCACATAGTCAGATGTGGAGGGTGGTGATGCAGGTGGATTGAGGAAAAGGAAGGGAGCTGGGTGATTCACATTTACATAGATGCAGTGTCTTTAATGCTGTGTATGACTGTTTTAGAATTGTGCTGAGTTGAGCAAAGAAGTGACCCAGAAAACTTGATTGCTCAGACAGGAGGATAGATTGGATAAATGTGAATATTTTGGTGCAAATGAAAAATTCACGGCTGACAATGCTTACTTGTATGATGTAGAAATTTATCTTCATAGATTCACTTGTGGAGTCATAGATTTGTAGATTTCAAGGACAAAAGGGACCATTAGGTCCTCTGATGTCTTGCATAACACAAGCTATAGAATTTCTTCCAGTTTCCCCTTTATTAAGACCAATAACATTCCTCCAGTATTTTTGCCAGTAAAACTTGTTCACACAAATGTTCATGTCCCAAGCTAATACAGAAAGAGGACTGAGCATGGCAAAGAGACATTAAAAATCTGAGCAAATACTTTCAAGAATTTTTTTTTTACCCAGTATGGCTGTTCTTATGGACTTTCCAAAAAGTGAAAAATAAAAGTCATTCTCATTATCTCATGTGATTTAGGAACTTCTGGATCTGAATTCATTAATTCAGAAGAAATCAGGTTGGCATTTGATGAATTTGCTTTAGCTATTTTAGCAGTATTTTGAAAAATGATTCCTAATCTGACAAAAACAACACTGCTGACAGAGCCATGCATCCAACAAATGTATGGTGAACTCCTGATGCAAGCATATGGGGCTTGTGGTAAAGGGGAGTGAAGCATTACTGGCCAGACATCTGGCAAATGGACCATCTGGCTGGCACACAGCAGGATGGCTCAGGGGGGAATCTGGGGTGACATGCTGCCAGAAACACTTGATTCCTCCTTTGAAAATGAGCAATGTGCATTCTCACAGCTGGCTGGGGGCCACAACTCCTACCTGGCAGGCCAGGTCCTCTTGGCGTGTGGTGTGCCAGTGAGTGTGGCAGCCAGGTTCTCTCTTTGTGGTCCCCTGAGCACTAGCTCCTGCTTTGACTGTTGTTGGGGGACGAGGAGGAGAAGGCAGGGAGAAAAGATTCCCTTTTTCTACTCATATGTAGGCAACACTTGGCCCAGTCTGTGTAGCAGAGCTTGGGATGAGCTTGTGCATTTGTCAGGGGAGTGAATATAATAAACACTTCAGGACTTCATATCAATGTGTGTACTAGAAAAAGAAAAGGCCTTAAATCTGGGGTGCAACAAAGAAACAATAGAAAAGGAACCAACAGAACAACTGCCTGCTCTTTAGGTAGGCGGGTCCCTTCTGAGCAAATGCCGGAAATGGTAAGGCACCTTCTGTGCTGTTGATTATTTAACAGGCCTTATGTACATATAGCAAGATAGAGTAGGGGAAAAAGAGGGAAACATTTGAGCAGAGTAGAGCTAGGAAGGGAATTACATGGAGCAAAATGCACCTGAAAATTCACCGTAACACTGAACTCAGCAGACTCATGAGACTGTCCTTTGTGCTTGCAGTAGTACAGGGTAGTCTCAGTAATAGAGCACAGTCAACTCAGGGGAGCTGCTCTCCTCATCCAAATTGCATGTGCCCGTCTTCTCTCTCTAGGAAATAATAAAGACTAAACTGCCAAATTCCTTTCTATAACCTTCTCAATCCTGTCATCCTTGTGAATTGGTACTTTTAAATATGATACAGTGGCATCAGTTAATGAGCGCTGATGTGTGTTGAGTTGCTAGTCCTTGATTTTCGTGCGAGTCACTCATTCTGCCTGCAGTTTAAAAAGAGCCTCACAAATCACAATCTGCCTCAGCTGAATTCCAGGGCTTGCCGTTTTCTAGTACTATTGATGCCAGCTATGCCAGGGGTAAGTTGTTTGCCAGAAACCATTCTCAAATAGTTACAGGATTATGGGACGAGAAAAAGGTTCCATGGCCACTTGTAAATTGGCTGGTGCCATTGTTTATAGCATCGTTTCCTGTGTGGTCTAGTTGGGTTAAAATAATGAATTGTAATGGCTGTGGAAAGTCTCCTTTATCCCCACAATAGGAGTAACCATTATGCTGCCAGTCACACTTCGCCAATCTACATCTAGCTTTTATATTTTTAACTGAAATCTGACTGGACTCAATTCTTTGCCTAGTTCCCATGTTTGATGAAAAGCTGCTTCTTATCCAAAGAGGTGAAAAGACTGAAGCAGCAATAAAAGTCCCAAGTGTGATGGAAAGAATGGAAAAGCGGAATATGCTTTTTTTGCTGTGTAGTGTTTCCATACAGTGGCATAGGTACTTGTGTCCATATAGGGAATGGGGGAGTGGCCATTGTTGCGTCCCTTTTTCTTGTGATTGGATGGAGGCTGGGTCAAAAAAGCAATTCCTGAAATTGTCCTGAAGGTGGAATTATAATTATGCTTCATTACAAACCAATGAGGGAGAAGTTTCTAGTGGTAGAGGAGAGGCCTGGAGATGGAGCAGCAGGCATCGAAGCATGAAGGAAGGGCACAGTTCTCCGGCCCCCAACACTTCTGAGCATCCTCTTGTGTTTATAACAGTATGGTTATTCGTTGTCTCTATTCATCACTATTTTACTGACAATTCTGTATTGCATGTTCCTCTGCTGACTCACAACGATTAAGTGGTAAACAAATACTTAACATAGACAGCTACACACTTGGGAAACTAAGTAACCACCATTGTATAAACTCTAGAGACACACACTGGTCAAGCAAAACCTTTATCATGGCTGTCATAGTTGCATAGCCATGTAATCTTTTCTTGCATACACATCTATGAGTGTCTGGATCTTTCTTCCTCATCTTGTGGACACCTCCATCACTACAATTGAAGTGTTGTTTGGAGAGGAAGAAAAGTGATGGTTTTTAGCACAAAAATCAGCGTTGACTAGCAGTAACCACACAGATACTATTGTTTCCCCTGTAAATAGAACACAAAATAACTGTGTTTGCTCTGTGGCATCTTTAATCACACACTGACTTCTTAATGGAGACCACTCTAGTTGAGTGAATGTGCAAAACCAGAGGATGGGACCTACTGGATCAGAAGTAGATTATATCAGCATCAATCCATTGAGTAATTGTCTTCTCTTTAGAGGTAGCCCTAGACAGACATGCCAAAGCACAACAAGGTCAGTAAGAACTAAGGGGCTTAGCACTTTGTGTTGTGAAGTTTGAACAGCTCCTGGCTTTGCTATGCTTTGTTGAAACTAGTGTATTGTGAGCCTTTCCTTTCATAGGCACTGAAATTCACAAGACTTTAGGGAAGAAAACTGACATTAGTGAACAGAACAGGGTATAGTTGGACTCCACTGTGTTCAGTTTTATTTTAGTTCTGTCTGAACAGCTACCTGTAAAAGGAACGACATCCAAATCCCTAAACTGAATTAGACCTCCCCCTGCACCCCACAACACACACCATATTTCAGCATTTTCCATCCATAACACCACCGTGTTATTGCTTTGCCTTCTGGCAACAGTGTGGGGTGATTAGTAAAACTAGGTGAAACAATGACATCATGTCTATAAAATAATCACAAAGAAATGTTAAGTATTAATGACGCCGAGTTTCTAAACAAAATCATAGAAACACTGCTGGTGTTTGGGTGCATTTCAGATGTTCTTAACCTGTGAAATTTGGATGGGCTCAGTATTTTTTCCCCAAGGGTTTGTAACGAAAAGAACTGTTAAATTTCAAAATCACCCAATTTGCCCTCTGATCTTTGTTGGAAGTTTTACCATATTTTAAATTGCCCAAATGAAATTCATTGTGTAAGTGTAAGTGCTATATGAACGTACAGAAATCCCACAGTTCAAATACAGTTAGTTGGTGATTTTATGGATATTTTCAAGCACATGTAATTGCATATCACAGGATCTGACACAACTTGTATGTAGTGGAAAGCAGCTAGTACTACTCTTGGAAAAGCAAATATCTGGTGCATCAATGTACGTCAAATCTTTTTAGCTAAACATCACTTCTATCGCCTGTGCAAAGAGGTTGCCCCAGGACTTGCTGAATTACCCAACAAAATGACACATTTCCTTTAGACTGAGTCCTAATTAGAGTCTTCAAATAATTTTAAATCAGAGCTATAGGAAATTCTTTATGAGAATTGCAAATAGAGCTTGCAAGTTTCCTGCCACTCAACAGATGTGTTCACTTTCCATTGTCAGCCTCAAGGTGTCCATTAGGGTGTGACTCATCACCTAAATGTTTCTCCTACATCAAAATCCCATTACTAAACTGATGGCATATATGAATGGCTCTGAGAGCAGGAGGAAATGGAATTGTGAATTAAATAAAAGGGGAGTGTTCAGAATGAGATCTCCATGTTTATTATGTCTATGCTGGGCCATGATCTCTTTCTGATCATAGTTGCAGGAGAGAAGTTGTATATTTTAGATGCTAGAGAAATATGACGATGTCTGTGTAGTGAAGTGGAAATTCAAAAGCAACAGAATATGATGTGAAAGTAAGATATTAAGTCTACAGAGATTTACCTAAAACAAAACAATCCAAAGGCTATTTCCTTTTCTTTGTTGTATTTCTGTATTTACATAACACAAACTCAATATACTATTGAGGGAGTGTGGGGGGGGAGGGAGGAGCTTTCAATGCATTCAAGACTCATTTTCTTATTTGCTAATAATGTTATCTTATTTTTGCACTTACTCACCTAAATAGTCCTGCTGAAGTCCCCCATTCGTGAAAGTGCTATTTGAGATGAGATATGAGGGTGGCAGAGTCAGGCCATTAATAATTACCAAGATAATTGCAATAATTATTTGCAAAATCTACCTGTAAAGATTTGAATGACAGCTGCCATACAGAAATGCTTATATTGCCTTAGAGATGGTCTTGGGTCGCAAAATTTAGATCGAAATCTGGGTTTGGAAGATCCCAAAATTTAGGGATTTTGGTTCAGACCATTATAATGATGCAATATACAGATATAGATTCAGATTTGGCTTTTGAACATTTGTAAAGGTTAAGAGTGTATGGAACCACTATTTATTTTGGAGTCCATCTCTCTTTAATGTTATCTATTATTCTTATTGCAGTGGCACTTATAAATTAAGTGCTTTCCAAATTCATGTGAAGATACATTCCCTGCCATCAAGAGCTTGCAGTTCCAACTAGGCAAGACATACAAACTATAAAAGTTAAACAACATTGGGGTATGTCTTGTGGTTTAGATTTCCCTCAAAACATTCCTTTTTCCCTTTGAACAGGGGCCCCAGCCAATCTGCTCCAACATTACATATCCAAAATATTTGAATTCCATCATATCCATCTCACAGAAATAAACTCAGGTACAATATTGTGACCAAAAAGCATCTCAGTGTGAAAGGGAAAGGGCTCTCTGGTATCTGGTAGTAAGTTTCAGCTGGCCTGACCATGTCAGAGTACCCCAACTCACTAATGTCATATATAAAAGAGAGGGGCAAAGAACCTCAAGTTAGATTTCGCCTAAAAAGAGAAAGAAACTGAACATTTTGGACTTTGTGGGAGATCCTGACCAGAGGCGTTGATCAGCCATATTGCTGGAAAGTAGATTGTTGAAGGTACTTTCCTGACCAAAGGCGGTAGCTTGTTTTGTTAAGGCTCGGCTTTGAGAAGGTGTTTTTCCCTTATTTGCTTGAAGCCATGTCTTATGCTATCCTTTATACTTGAACTCACTTAAAATCCTATCTCCTTTTGTTAGTAAACTTTGTTTTACTTTTAAGCCAAAACAACCCAGTGCTGTGTTTGATTTAAAGTGAATGTTAAATCCAGTTAACGTGCCAAGCTTTGGGTAAGGTATCTTTAAAGGAACAAATGAAGCTTAATCTCACTCTGAATGGTCCAGGAGAGGGCTGCAAATTGCAGAGCTCACAGTTTGGGGAAAAACTGGGACTGAGGGGTGCTGGGGTCATCTTGCCAGGTGTAACCAATGCTGGTGCAGGCCAGAATGTGTCAGTGTTGTAACCAGCAGGCTGATGGAGTCAGAATTGCTGAATCAGAGCTGCTTAACACACATACACCAGTGTCTGTTTGTATGCTGGCTGGAAGTCTTTAGACAAAAGGTGCTACAGCAGCAGAGCATTTTGAGGCACTCAGGGCTACCAGGAAGGCAGTGACACAATCCTTCACTGGTCTAGATTACACCACAGAACATGCAAATGCAAAGATTTTTTTAAAATTAGTGAAGTTCATGGAAAATTGCTGCTCTTGCACTAGAGTTTATTAATCAGTTATCCTTGATTACCCCTACCAAAAAACAAACAAAAAAACCCCAACCCAATAACCAGATAGGTTTCTAGAACAGATCTGCTGATCTGTCAATTGAGCTCTGGGGAGTTCTCCCCTATATATTGGACTTTTAAGAGAAAATCCCCTCGACTCTTCCTTGGCAAAACCTGGGAACCCACTGCCATTCATTCACTCAGGAGGGACAGTAAGGGAGAGGAAGCCTGAAAACTGCCAATATTTGGATTAATATTTGGAGTTCCAGCTATCTGTTAATTGACATTCTCCCTGTTGTAATAAGTTTGTTCACTTAAGTGGCATTTATTTTCCCAGAGCTTTAATGAGTTAGCACAATTATAGCTATTTTAGATACTTGATCCATATATTTATAGGAATATGATTTCTTTCCCTTATGGATTTCTAATTCCATGCTAAGGAAGAAAGAGCATTTTTTTTATATTAAAATGAAACAAAGCAACACAAAATCTTGACATTTATTATAACTCTTTCAAGCAAATTCTCTAGAAAGGCCCATCTCTTTACATTTCTGGACTCATCCTCTGTAGCAGTAACGATGGCAACAACTAGTGGGAGGTGCTGATGATTTCAGCAGTCACTCATGTAACATTATATTACTGTACTCCAAAGAAGTTCAGAGTCAAATGGAAAACAGGTCATACTCAGCTCAAATGTAACTCTGAGTCAGAATAATGCTCCCAAATGAGGGCTTGTGATAGGAGGCTTGTGGAACTAAATGTATCTTTTAAGTACACAAACAGGACCAGATTTTCAACTACTGTAAAATGGTTTAGCTCCATTGAAGTCTACGGAGCTATGATTTACATTAGTGGAGGATCTGGCCCATGTGCCCTGTTGTTTCTTAGGAACTCTAGTGCTTTGAATAGAATGTGTTATGACATAGATCAAATGTTTCCACTAAGGAGTTCATCTGTGGCAAAAGTGATTGGTAGTTTCTTATACTTGTAACTGACTCCCAGACTGAGCTATTGGCTCCATTTAAAATGTATTCTGGACAGCACCTCTTCAACTTAAAGTTAAGCATGAAGATGCAAAAAGTTAAGCACCAACTTAAGTCTCACTGAAGGTCAATGGCATCTAAATATGTGCTTAAAGTTAACTACATGCTAAAGTGCTGTCTTGCATAGGGATAGGCTTAAACAAATACTTAAATGTTTTCCTGAATAAGGGTCTCAAGGGAGGTCCAATGTGGACATTTCCTCTGAATTACACAGCACACCAGTATCAGAGAGAGAAGCAGTCTCATGTAGAGTTGGCATTTTAAGACCGTATTGGTCAAAGCCAACACCTTAAACTGCACCCAGAAGTTAAGTAGTCAGTTCAGTACATGAAACAGTGGTCAATCTTCTTCAAAGCAGAAAATTCCACTTAACAAGCAAACTCTTCCTTTCAATTCTATCCTAGCTTCAGCTTCTGAATTTATGAGCTAGCTCCTTGTAGACTGAATTGCAGTGATTGAGTTTAGAGGTGACAAAAGCATGGATCATAGCTAGAGTTGGTTGGAAAATTTCAAATTTCTCCTATGAAAAAGGGGACAAATTTTAATTAAAATGTTTCAGTTTTGGCTAGCTCTAAACAGGGCAGTAATGTCTGCATCTGAAAGAAAAGAATGTATTATTGATGCCTGCAGGAGACCTGGCTGCCTTGAATCTCTCATAGAAGCAAATGTAGGGTAGATCAGGCTCAGTTATTATAATAGCAGGAAGTAATCTACTAGTGCTTATGTTGGCTCCAAGGTGAATCTTCGTCATTTCATTACTGCAGTTGTAGATGGAAGTTATAAATGCAAGTTCCCAGGACTTGCCCTGTATTGTAATTTGACTCAAGCACATAGCGGATAGCTCTTGAAGGGGCTTGAATATCTTGTCCAACTAGTGGCTAAAAACTGAATCTAGAAAAATTCGACCTAGAAATAATGTGTACATTTTTAACAATTAGGATAATGAACCATTGGAACAACTTACTAAGGGATGTGGTAGATTCTCCATCACTTGAAGTCTTTAAATCAAGACTGGATATCTTTCTAAAGGAGATGGAATAACTCAACCAGAAATGATGGGCTTGAGGCAGGCATTACTAGGTGAAATTCTATGGCCTTGATCAACTAATGTTTCTAGTTAGAAGATAGGAAATCTCATGCTTTACTTTGCCTCTAGATAATTAGAATAGATGTAACTTTTTTTGGCATCAGGTGTTTGGATTTTTGCAAGAGGAAAACATCCTCTCATGTACTCGGGCTATACTAAAACAAAAAAAACAACAACCCATTTTTTGCTCTCCGTAATGGAGTTTCTGGGCCTTCATCATATTAATACAATTTTCTTTGTGGGGAAAGTATTAAGTGATGTAAATATAAACATAAATGCAGGGAAATCATATCCTAAAAATCTGTTTGTTGTATGTAATGTGGATTTTTGTGTTGGTAATGAACCAAGGAAGAAAATAATTTAGCTTATACTTAAACTAAAATAACATAAAATACAAATATACAATTGATTTTCTTCTCGTTAAGTATCAGGCTTGAAATTCCTTCTAAATTTTTTCTGTCTTTACAATGATACCTGGAGGCTTTTAAAGCTAGACTGGAGAAAGGCACTGGGAGAATATACTGACAGGAAAATTGTTACCCAGGAGATGGACTAGGTACAGCCTCATACTTATTCACCACATCTAATTTCTTTGATTCTGTGGTCTCTCAGGTGCAATATACCAGGGGTGGCCAAACCACAGCTCTTTTACAGTTCAAGTGTGGCTCGTGGAGGCCCCCCTGTTCTCTGCCTACCAGACTGTGGGGGTTTCTGCCCAGAGCGGACGGGTGTCTTGAGGCTTCAGCCATGTGGGACACACCTGCTGGAGCTTGGGGCTTCAGCAGATATGCCCCACGGGGTTCAAGCCCTGGCAGGCATGGCCTGTGAGGCTGGAGCACTGAGACCCTCCCCTTCCTGCAGGCAAGAAATCCCAAGTCCCACCACCCCATGGGCTGAAGCCTTGACCTCCAGCAGGCGAACCCTCGTTCTCAAACTTCTGAAGATTGTTATATGCAGCTCAGAGGATCAGTAAGTTTGGCCACTCCTACAACATACTGTAGAATCTGGGGGATAAAAGCTCACTTATAATAAGCATGAAATTATTCAAAATGAACCTTGCTCTCACCAATCCAGTGTTTGCAACGCAAACATGGATTTCCCCCCTTTTGTTCTCCTTTCTCTGCTTCATCCTTGGCCTTCAGGGTGTTTTACAATGAGGTCTGAAACTGGTCAGATGAAGGCTCATTCTGATCCCCTCCAGTGAGGTATTCTAGTGCCTCGGACATTGCACTGAGAATGCCTTTCCTCCTTCATCCTAGGCACGTCTATTTCCCAGTAAGTATAGTGGTCTGTGACTAGGTTGCAGATAAAGAGAGGCAACCCTGTTGTATACCACCAAGGGGCTTGAATATTAGATCCAGAATCATTTTAAGAATGGTTGTCACTGCCTGCAGGCCTGCTAAACATGAATAAAGCAATCTGCATGTGAACTGTGAACATGAGACTAGAGAAACTTACAGCGCCTATGGCTGGGAACATAGAAAAGAGAGTTAGACCTCAGAAGGGACAGAATAAAAAGTTCTGACTGGTGACTTCTTTGAAAAGTAATAGGGTAGATCAAGCATTGGCTTTCAGGTGATCGAGGTATGACCAAGGTGAGACTATTTTTATGTCATGTAGCATTCACATGTGAGGTTATTAATTTGGTTTATGACATCAAGGTGAAAATGTTGCCACTTTGGTCAACAAACAAGTTCCACAAGGGGGCTCTCAGAGCCTGACCCAGTGCCTGTTTAAATTACCAGCAGTCTTTCCTGGGCTTTGGATCAGGCCTGTAGAGAGCCAAAACTCAAGTTAGACAGATTTGTGGACAGTCAGTCATTTTGTGGAAATAGTGGAATCATAGGCCCGAGGCATGGAATGTAGTACATAACATGTGATAAGCTAAAGTACAGAAGGGGCATCTAACAACACAGAAAGTGCCGTGTGTTATACATCTCCTTAAAGGATAGCCAGCATGTCCGGTGATTGGGAAGGAGTGTCTGCAGTCCTGAGTGCAGCAAGAAAGAACAATTCATCCCAGATGGAACAAGTAAACATTCAGCCAGTGATATAAAACTCCATGTTGGTCAGGCAGTGACCACAAGTGATGATGAAGCCAACTCATATCTCCTTGACAGGAGGATGATTTACTGTAGTGTCTTGCTAAAGAATTTAAATGAACATGTAGCAGAATTAATCCAGCTGAAGAAAAAATAATCAACCCAGAGAAGTTACTGTGACAGTTTGTGAGGATCAATTTCCTGACAAAGAGAACATCTCCTTTTGTCACTAAAGTGGAATAGGTACTACAAAACAGCTCGCTTCTGAAAAAGGAACAGAAAGAATTGAGGTCTTTGAAAGCAGCACTGGAAAGAAATAGATATCTGTCTAGGTATGCCAGTAGCCTCGTCTGAAATAAAATTGTGTGTGAAGAAAGACTGCACAAAAAGTAATGACGTGAAAGAAAAGCTGGAAACTAAAATGAAGAAGCCAGATGATAAAGAAGAATCAATACTTCAGCAGGTGAAGATCAAAAAGAAAGTGCTTGAAAAAGAACTTAATAGGACACATGGAAAAAATGATGGGTTTCCAAAGGAAAAAAAAGTATAGTTTCAATGGAGTTCCAGTTTGAGTTCTGGAATTAATTCACTCCTGAAGCACAATTATGGAGATAAACAAACAAACACCCATAAATCTCTGTGAATCAAAACTGCTGAGTTTTGCATGGCTCTGTGCAGATTGTCATGCTATAAGGAAAATAAGTGCCCACAGATGATTATAGAAGTTGGTGCTTCAAATATGGTTCAGGTACAGCTGTGGGTCCCTTCTTCCAAAAATACATTGTTTAAAAATCTTTTTCTAATATGTGTAGTAGTCTTCACATCTCTGGGCACTAAAACCATGGGAAAAACTAGCTGCACAACTTTCAGTTTAACAGAGACAGCTATGCTCATTATTCTAGGTGCTTACACAATATAGTTTATAGTAGGTCTCACTGATAATCTGCATATAGAAGCTATTTTTATTCTGAATTTCCATTTCTGCAGCAGCACGAGCCTTGCAGAAGTAGGGATTTACCTCTGGAGTCTGTAGGCTCTTCTGTCTGACTATTTGACAGGTCTGAAGAGGAGGAGGAGATGGTGTTTATAATGGGAGATGGTGGAATGCAGTTCTATCCCAAAATGCTATGGATTTACATACATTTAATATCCACATTCCATTAAGTGATATCTAAAACCCATGCAGAGACCTTACTTAAAAAGAAAAGACGTGCTGGATGATTCAGAGGATTAGTAATGAAATACGGAGCCATTCACCTCCAGGTCAGCTGTTTGGGTTCAGCTTGAGTTATTATTGACCAAACATTTATACTATTTGATGGCTGTGAAGAATCATCAATGACTTTCTAACTATGCGTAATGTGTTATTGGTCCATTTCCTAGGTATCCGTATGGCAAAAGCTAATGTCTCAGTTAACACTGCTTGACACCCTGGTTTGCTGTCTCAGCAGACAGGACAATGTCCAAGGTAAAGCAGACTGGCATCATCAAACCATTTCACACATGGCACCAACAGACCTTGCATGGTAATATACCAGGTCACTGCACCACTACTGACTGAAGTAATGATCTACAACTGCAACACTGTTTGCTTTCTCAACACAATAGCTTCTTTAATCTGTTTCAGTCCATAAAGGTTTGAAAGTTGTTCAGTTTTGGTTCAAGCTGACCTGGTAATACAGAATGATGAGAGAACAAATAATGTAAAATATTCTTATGTGATCAGAATGCTACATAAAATTGGAGATGTGCAAAACTCACTACTAGGTTTGGGGTCTTGTTACAAAAACAAAACTCAAAGCAGGTTGGTAAACCTTTCAAACAACCCTGAGACGGTTTATGTGTTTTATTGAAATAGAACATGAAAATAGAAAACCAGTTGAAATTCTGTGCTTTCAGTGGATGGACCTTTACTTAGAGATTTTTAATTCAAATTGAAATAAAAAAAACCACACTGGGACTACATTCACCCCTGCTTTCCCCCAGCAGGGCACAGGATCCCTCTTTGATAGCAAAAAGTCTGCCAGGAGGCTGTTGGAATTGCTTGAAAGTTGCTGTAACTTCTCTCCACTGGGACATGTGCACATGCAGCAGATGTTGTCAGGGAAAGCAGAGGGCGTGCTGAATGGTTCATCCTCACTGCAATGTCCTTCAGTGGCTTGCTATTTGAGCCCTTAGGATATTAAAGTTGCCCTTCTCTGGTGTAACCCTTAAGGGAGTGTGGTGTATAGTGTTTTTATCGTCTACCCATCTTTGTGGTAAAAGGGAAATCACTGGCACACAAAATTGCAATTCAGTTATAAGGTCTATTGCTTAAAAGCATGGTCTTGTGATTAAGGTATGGCTCGGAGACTCAGAACACCTATGCTTAATTCCCAAATCTGCCACAGGCTTCCATCTGACCTTGGGCAAATTACTTAATCCCTCTGCCTCAGCAGTACATTTGTCAAATGGAAATTTATCTTCCTTATCTCACTGGTGAGTTGTGAGGGTAAAAACCGTTGTTCTGTGTGAGATAGGTAGCTAGACAGACAAAAGACCAATGAGGGGGATTTTTGATGTATGTCGGTCAGATTTTCAACTGTTGTGGTATGTGGCCTCCAGAAAAGTTGTGCAATCTGGCACATGCATTACACTGCACCTTTTCCTTTAACTACTTTATATTATATGCTTCTGTGCTTACAGGGAGGGCTTTCTACTGCTCTACCAGCCCTTTCAGTCTAGAAAAATGTCAAGGTTCATTAAGTTGTCACTTCCAGTTTTAATCTGTGGATGGGTAAAGTACTTCCTCCTGCAGCTCTAAAAAAAAACGTTACAAGCCTTTGTTGAGTGACTGAAATGAGGTCAGATTTTGTGAGCCTCTGCCAGAAGATATTGAATAATAATAAATAATAACAATAACATCATTCTTAAGGAAATGCATGCAGTAGCAGGTTTAAACTGTCCACAGACATGATGTGTGAATTGGCCATCGAACTCTTCTCTTACAAACATTGGCTCCATTGTCAGTGATGATAAAACCAGCAGAAAGTCCTTGCCAGGTAAGCTGTACATTTATTTGGTTTTAAAGCTTTGAAAGTATGCAGGTTGTCATATGATCTTTATTAACCTGGGCGCTGTTAAATGCGGCTTGTTTCTAAAAGTCACTGCAAATGGCTGGCACAACTGCACAAATTCTGCTTTTGACACTTAATTCTGTCAAGAAGCTTATTTTATTCAGATGGCTCCAGGGTGCTGCACAGAGGTGTCAGTGTGCTGGCTAGAAAATAATTTTCGGGTTTAAACAAAGACACAATACTGGTCACACTTGAGTCATTTCGGCCTTCCATGAATAATTTGAGCCCTTCCTTGTGCATCAAAGTATATTCAACTTCTCAGGTATGTTTTGGAAGATTGTGGTGGGACTTTGTTTTCCAGTGTAGAGTCTGCCTCCATGTTAACTGGATTTGTGCATGCCATTTATGCTTCGATTTCTCACCCTGAACTGATCTGTAAGACCACTACCCACTTCTCTATCCAATCCCTCCCCAAAATCCATGTCTGCCTCACAGCCAGCTAAGAAGCCAGCCAATTAATGATGGCAGGATTTTCAAGGCAGATGGAGGTGATTGACATTTTATCTAGTTATAATAATATTTTTAAAAAGTGCACGTACCATGATAATGTCAGACCTGACAGCTATAGGAGCGTGGGGAAAGGCAGAAATATCAGTTCTAGAACGGTGAAGGCACTTTTGCTCATGAACTGAAAAGAGGCTATCTTAGCTTAATTAGACACAACTAAGTCCAGTTAAAGGCCTCTGGTAACCTTTAAGCCTCTTTTCTAGTGAGACGGAATAGGAGGACGGACAAGAAGCAGGGATAGGGGCAGCAGGGAGAAAAGGCTTCTTCTAGGTGGAGGATTGCTCTCTTCCCTACTGTTGTTTGGGAGAGGCCTGTCAGCCAAAAGCCAGCATAATAAGTTAATGCTCCAATGGGGGCAAGGAAATGTATACCTTTTGTGTTGTGGAATTTTTTGCTTAAAGAGAATGACTCAGGCCTAACCTGAGGCCTACCTTGTACATACTGTAAATAAACCAAACTTCAGAATTAAAAAACCTCCAGGGTAGGAATGATTTACTCTAGCCTCTTTCCCACCCACTCCTCCTGCCAGAGGAAGGAACACTGAGGCTGACATGGTGAAAGAGGTGTCTGGCCATATCCCTATCCCTTTTCCTACAACTTTCAAATAGCATTTATATTTTTACATTGTAAACATTTCTGAGCTGGGACTGTGTCTTCATCTATATATAGTGTCTCCACCATTAGGACAGGGGCCTCTGGGCATTACTGCCATATAAATAATAATACTATTAATAAGCTAATGTAGAACGGATAATAAATATATGGGACCATAGAACAGTAATCAGTGTTAAATATACATTTGCCATACTTGTTATAATGAATTGTTTTCTTAAAACTACTGTAGAGCAAGTAATTCTGTATATATTTGATTATAAATCCTGAAGACCCTACAGAGGCAAACTTCCAGCAAAGAGAAGAAAGTGTGCAAGGAATATAGAATTTGGCCCTTAGAGAGTAATGGAAGGAGGCACAAGAAGCAACATAGATTCTAAACAAATAAATTCTGCCGATCGAACTTAATTTCTTCCCCCCCCCAATAGAAACAACATTAGTGAATGATGAGAACACAGTAGGTGCTAGTTGCAAGTAAGGCAATTATCATTGTAGTGAGTGGGTGTGGCCTCCCTCAGAAACTGACAGAGAGGAACTGGCTGGGCCGGGGGAGGGGAGGAGACAAGAGACTGCCTGACTGCCCACCTGGAAGCGAGGGGGAGGGACAGGAACTATAAAAGAAAGGCCCAGGAGCTCAGTCAGCAGCTAGTTTCTGGAGGGAAAGGATGTCTCTCCCTGCTTTCCAGAGCTGCCTGTGGCCTGGTACCCGGTACCTGAGTGAGCAGACTGGGACCTGGTACCCAGGGAAATGGACTAGGGCCTGGGGCCGGGCTCTGGGTGCCAGCATATGAGTTGCAGGCAGCCTGGGGCCCAGAGGTACCCCTGGAACTGAACACCCCACAGGACACGATGATCTAGGGGGGCCAGGATCTGGAGGAGTTGCCAGATGCGGACGAGGAGGCGGTGGCCATAATGGGGCCAGACTTGGAGAAGTTGCTCTTGGAGGAGTTGCCAGAGGCTGACAATGAGGCGGAGGACCATGACAAGGCTGGACCTGGAGGAACTGTCCTATGCTGACCTCCCCAACGAGCTGCCTGACATCCCACCCTCGACGATATTGAGGGGTTCTGTAGCCTGCCCCTGAGCGACTACCCCGATGAGTTCGACTGGGCTGTGGCACACTGGGTACCCGAGGCAAAGGGGGCAGGAAGTATCCCAGGGGAGGGGAAACCTGGTCCAGGGACTGGGGAACCAGACAGCGAGTCAGCATGTTGCGGTTGGCAACCCACTGATTCCGTGGCATACCCCTCTGCCATGTCTAGGGACCTGGGCTGGGACACAGTGGAGTTGGGTGGGCCTGCGTCCCCCTTCCCTCACCACCCTGAGGGCCTCTGGACTGTTTGGTGCCCGCGCCGGGGGCCTCTGGACCGTTTGCTGCCCTGCCTTGGGTGCTAGACTATTTGCTGCCTGTTGGGGCTCAGGCTATTGCCTGTGGGCTGCCCTGCCCAAGCCCGAAGACTGTTTCTCTGCCCCAGGCTGGGCCAATACCTGATGCAGCAGGGTAGTGAGTGGGCATAGCCTCCCTCTGAGACACATGGGGAGGGATGGCCACACACTCTACAATCATACTTATAGATATTTAAATCATAAATAAACAGGATGAAATGACATCTTTTATAATGTATTTTAAATTGGTTTGAATTGAAAGCTGGCTGGAAAGATTTTCATGAAAAGGTAAGGATACATGGCAATGTACTGAGTTGGAGGGTGTCTTGTTGGGATCTACAAGAGGGTGTATAGAACACAATCAACTCTGTGGATAACACTAAATTGAGAGGTTTTCTGAGCACCAATTAGGACAGAGAAATAATTTAAATGGACTTATATATTAGAAACATTTAGAGAAAAGAGCAAAATGAAATTAAGTTTGGGAAAATGTTAATTAATTTACCTGGTGAAAAACAATCTGAATCTTGTGTACTTAATGGGAGAGAGAAACCAGGGTAGCCATAAAGAAATCTAGAGGTAACGGTGGACAGCCAATTAGACGTGAATTTGCAGTGTAACATGGCGGGGAAAAAAAGGCTAATGCATTGTTGAGCTACATGCACAAAAGTGGAGAGGCAATGTCTTCTGTCCAGCTGAGTTTGGTATTACTGCATGTGGAATGTGGCATTTAGTTCTGGGTGCCAAATTATTGGAAAGATAATCACAAGCTAGAGAAAGCTTATAGAAGAATAAATTGTCCAGAAGGATGGATGGCTTGAGTTTTGAGGGAAGATTGCAAACCCTTATTCATCTGAGTAGTCATATTGTAATCAATAAGACTTCTTGCATGACTGAAGGTTTGCATGATTTGATCCTAAAACTATAGAATAGTAGATATAAATTACCTCTTTGTCTTCCACTTAAGCAATGACAAATATTAGAAAAACAAGGAAGGAAGGTAAAGCAAACTTCTAATTTCTGTAATTCATTATATTCCTTTCCTTTTCCCTTCCCATTTTCACTAACTTTTTTTGTTGCTCTTTTATTGATTTCCGGTATCTTCATCTGTCATGTTGAGCCTGAGTCTTCTAGTTCAAATGACCTACGTTCATTTACCATCAATACTGTTCTAATGCCAACTTTCCCAACATTGTTTTAATGTGGATTCCAGACATCGGCACAGCACTGCAGTGTTGATCTAATTGATGCTTAACAACACAAAGTGAACACATGCAGATATTGATTGATCTTTTTTTAACCCTTGGAATATTTCCTTATCAGGTAGGTTGTTGAAATGCATAGTGCAGTCTTTAAAACTGAGATGCAATCTTGTACTTCATAATTGCTAGTTATTTTAAAATCCATTTTAATATATTAAAATATTTGGGGAAACGCTTAAATGCTGTTGACTTAAATGTAAGCACATGCTTATGTGCTTTCCAGAATCAGGGCCTTAAAGGTGGTGGACCAGATTCTCAGCTGGTCCGTTTTTCTAGGCATCTCTAATGCATATATTAACAGGGTATCTAGGAATGCATTTCAACAGTGATGTGATGTATTTTGGTGTATTTTTATCTACTGTATAGAATGGATTCAAAACTTCCTGACTATGCTTTTTGAGAGTTGAGTTCCATTTCATATGTCTAAACTGTGTGCGCTATTCTGAATGGGAGGCAGACGGAGTGATAATTAATCAAACTCACTTACACTGAGTGGTATCATAGTACCATAGAAAAAAGTGGGAAAGGGTGTTATGAAGGGATAATGAGGTTGAAGCCTATGCATTTTAGTCATTATTATTCATGGTCTGGGCTATGCTGATCTTAGGAACATAGAAGGAAGCATGAGAATGCCAGTTACAATAAAATACATACCAAATTAAGCTTGAACTTATCCATGCCTTTTTTGCAGTCATGTTAGATTTGGTAAATGTTCTTTACACACAGGTCCCATATACAGTGCATGTGCACACAGCTTTTCAATTTCAATCATATTTATTGACATGACAAGCCATAGAAACTTCCAAAATGGATGAAAGAGATCAACTTCCCAGTTATCTGTCAGAAGTAGCTACAGTCTGCCTAGGACGGGGCTTTTCACAAATCTTGGACCCATGGCAAAACACTGATTGACTTAGGGGGCCAGAATTTCATCTAGCACCTTATGGTTACATCACTGTGTTAATTTGTCATTAACTGTTCATTCCTTATACAGTGGTAATAGCTTCATCGTATAAAGTAATCTCTGTGGTCTTTCTCCAAGTGTTAGGCACAGGTTCTCTTTCCCCTTTGTTAATGAAAGGTCTTATCACTTTTAATAATTTGAGGAAATTGTTTCTCACTCTTCCTTGTATTTTGGACACTGAAATAGTAAACATCTCCATTTTAATTTCTTCTGTCACATTGGTTGCACACTTGCTTTTATCTAAACTGTACTCTGAATCTCCAGTTTTCAACTCTAGTTTATAGTCACTGATTTTGTATTTAGTAAGAATCTGCCTTAGCCTTGAACATTCACTAGTATGATAGTTCTGTGCAGAGTTTTATAGAATCATAGACTTTAAAGATGACCTCCTGCATGTTACAGGCCACAGAACCTCACCCTCCCACTCCTGTAACAGGCCCATGACTTCTAGCTTAGTCACAGAAGTCCTAAAATCTTGATTTAAAGATTTCAAGGTACAGAGACGCCACCATTTCCTCTAGTTAAAACCAGCAGGTGCCCTATGCCTGATGCTGCAGAGGAAGGCAAACCCATGATAGGGTCTAGACCAGTCTGACCTGGCAGGGGCACTGGAACAGAGGCGTTCAGAAGGCCTCCCACTTTTAGTAAGAGGCTCCCAGGGGGTCCATGCTGTGCGGAGCCCTGAACCCCCTACCTATCATGGGCAGTGTGCCCCGAGGGCTTGGGAGAGAAGCCGGGGGTTGCTCTCAGGCACCCCAGCCCCCCACCCAGGGCAGGTGGAGAGTCCAGGACTCCCCACAGTGGCCCAGGCTCCCTGGGTTGCTCTTACCACTGCCTGGCTCTGGCTTCCAGCCTGGCCAAAGGGCGGGACCTCGGGGTGAAGAGAAGGAGCATGGGGAGGGGCCACCGTTCCAGTGCTGCCCCTCCCCTTCTGCCATTGGAGAAATTTGCTAATATCAATCACTGCAGGAAAACTCATCATAACATCCCCTCCATAAACTTATCAAGCTCAGACTTAAAACAAGTTAGGTTTTTTAGTCCCAGTACGCCCCTTGGAAGACTGTTCCAGAACGTCATTCATCTGATAAGAAGCCTTCATCTAATTTTAAGCCTAAACGTTGTGATGACCAGTTTATAGACATTTATTTTTGTGGCAACACTGGCCCTTAACTAAAATAACTCCTCTCTCTCCCTGGTGTTTATCCCTCTGATGTATTTATAGAGAGCAATCATATCTCCCCTCATGCTTCATTTTATTAGGCTAAACAAGCCAGGCTCCTTAAGTCTCCTCTCATAAGGCAGGTTCTCCAGTCCTCTAATCATCCTAGTAGCCCTTCTCTGAATCTGTTCTAGTTTGAATTCATGTTTTTTTTTAACATGGGAATCCAGAATTTGACACAGTTCCAGATGAGGCCTTTTATAATGGCAATAACACTTCCCTATCTCTACTGGAAATACCTTGCCTGCTGCATACTAGTATCGCATAAACCTTTTTCACAACCACATCACATAGCCATCCTGTGATCAACTAATACACCCAGGCTTCTCTTCCAACTGGTATCCTTAAATTCAAAATAGTCCCAAGTGCATGACTTTGCACTTCACACAATTACATTTCCTAATATTTCTATTACTCCTTCTATTTTCATGATCATTGAAATCTGCATGATATTCTGGTCCTGCTCCATATTGGCTATACCTCTTGCTGTGGGCCATGTAGACATACCTGGAGAGACCCACATACAAGTCTATGCTGTACCGGATTCAGAATTATCTGAGTTGAAAAACTCTGCTCTGCCTGAGTCAGAGGAGAGACTTGATCTTGGTTCTCCCACGTGCCCACCCAGGGCCCAACCACCAGGTCACACACTCACCTTCCAGGACATTTTGACACCTCTTTCTGAATCAAAAACATCAGGTTTCAGACTTTTTGACGCAATTCCATTTTTGTGAAATGTTCAAAAGATTTTTTTGTTTGACTGTGGAATGAAAAATTTTGAAACCTTGAAAGTGGCCTCAGACTGCAATTATCATCTTTCTATCAGCTCTGCTTTTCATAGAATCATAGAACTGAAAGGGACCTTGTGAGGTCATCTAGTCCAATTCCCTGCATAATATATTTTATATTGATATTTTAGGTGTGGCTTTGCAATTTAGGAATTTCTCAGTTTGGGATGAGGTCATTTGCTCCAGTGATCAGGAATATTTTGTTTCTGAGAGGAGGAAGTGATAGATGTGGATGAGGCATTCATTTGGTATTAAATTTTGGATCTATTGTGCCTTAAGGTGCATGGATGATGATGAGTGCTTCAAGCAGCATTAGAAATTAATCATCCATTACTGTATATTTAATCGAGGGAAATCCACCAAGGCAAAGGAGAAAAATATTTTCAGGTAAGATATGAAATGTAGAGCTATGATACAGTTGGACAGAGAAAGCTTTTCTTGATGGCTGGAGCTACAGAGGAGAAAAAATCTTATAAGAGCAGTGGTATATTAGCATAGACAGAAAAGAAAAGGAAATCAGTGCTCTAGGAAATACAGAGCATCTTCAGAAGGTATGGAGAATGGAGCAAGAAGATATGGAGGTTTGGATGAGGATTTCAGCTGAGATGGCCTGCTATGGAGGTGATGATTGACATATATAAACATGAGAAGCATGGGAGGAGGAGGAGGAGGAGGAGATTTATAGGTCAAAGATGACACCAAGGCAATAGATTTTTCATGGAAGGAGGTTGAGGCAAAATAGAATAGAACAGAATAGAAAAAACACAAGTTTACTTGGTCAACTCAGGCACAGAGGATAGAGAGGGATGAGTATTGATGTGCAGTGAAGAGTATAAGTAGAAATCTGGAGAGACAGATAACTAATTTCATCAGTGTAACCATGGTAGCTGAGATTAAAGGTGAAGATAAAGTGACTAGGGAGAGGAAGGAAGATAGAAAAGTGCAGTATTTTACAGGATGCCAACAGCGGTCTTGGACTGCATTTGGTTGCACTTCACCTGTTAGAGGAGGAGTGACAGACAAAAAAAAAGTGAGAAAGATTTGGTCTTTGAGCCTGGGATAAGAGGAAAAAAGGATCTTTGCATAGCTTTTGAGGCTTTCCAGGATTGCTACTTAATAATGAAGCATGTCCTGAGGGCAAGGAGAATAACGAAGATTCCATAATAATACAAAGAGGGTCTGCTACTGCCCTGTAGTGCCACCTCTTTATCATTATCTGTAACTGCAACAGTCGTAAGGCAGTGTCTAGATGAGAATTTGTGCGTACATTAAGGAACTCTTTTTTTCTGAGGAAAGTAACTTCTATATTGGCAAATAAGTATTCACTGTAATTTTGGCTACTTTTATTAATGACGAGGAAGGAATGTGTAAATGAGCTGGCCGCCCCCCTGTGCCCTCTCATGGCTGGGGTGCCTCTGCACAGCCACTGCCCTTTATTCTCCCTCTTCCATGCCTTTTTTCCAGAGACTCTGCACATTTGATTGACCACCCTTATTGGGGGTTCATTCAGACAAATAACTCAAAAGTAAAACTCAAAGTTCCCCAAATCTGTCCTGAGGCATGACTCTTTCCTCAGAGCCTGGATGAGCAAAAGGGTTCTTTCATAGAGTCCTTTATTTTAGAAGTTCTTAGCGGTGTCTGATCTGCCCTGAGGTTCAGCTTGCAGCTGCTGTAGTCAGAGCTGACTTCCTTGTAGACTTCTCAGAGTCAGCACTCTCTCAGAACTGCTTCAGCTCTCTTATAAGGAACTTGCTGCTTGAGGTCCCCTCCCAGCACCAGGTGTCTCTGGTTAGCTCATTTAACAAGTCTGTTCCAGGCTTCAAGTCTTCAGGAGGCAGCTCCCTCTCTTCTTCTGACTCCCTTTGCTCTCTCACAGCATGATACCTCCAGAGTTTCAGGATATGGGTTCTCGGATTAGATCATTGATCTTCAGTTGTTCCATCTCAATATTATTTCCATTGTTTCCACATAATTGCCTCCTCTAAGCTTCAGGCAGTATCCATTATTCTCCTGAATCTCAGCACCACTTAGCAGTTACGTAGCTTTTGGCACATTAAAGCACTGTATGCACCTTATCGATTTATCTTCTGAAATGCTTCAGCCCTAGAGAAACTGTTGGAATTGTTTGTAGTGAAAGTCATGTTTCAAACTTCTGCCTTCAGCTCTTTTTTTCACAACTTTTATTACTAACTACAGTTTTATGGCCATGTTCTCGTTGATAGATACTCTGTGTGTGGATGTGTGTAAAAGAGAGAGAGAGAGAGAGAGAGAGTACACGCATAGAAATAATGGAGCCTGTGATAATTCTAGTCCTGTGTCCTAGGTTCTTATTCCATGGCTATTGTCATGATTCTGCGTGCCTAACTATAAACACCATCATTAAAGTTAGGAAAGGAAGTCCATTAAAACCCTTTGTTATCACTTGCTCTTAATTTTTTTAAACATTCTCTTCTGAGGTTCAGAATTTCCTTCCATGCTTGGGTCTCAATCCAGAAGTCATTTTTCTTTTCTTTTTTGGGATCATTTGAGGAAAATCTCTACCACTGTTTGTGAGTAATGTGTACGTCTGGCAGGTATGGGGGAATGGCTGGTTGTGTTGTGTCTTATACTTTGGAACTGCCTTTTTGTTCTGTGTTTGTATAGGATCTAGCATACTGGCCTGGCCACCTAATGGGGCTCTGAGGTGCTATGGTCATACAAATAAATAAATAACTTTCAACTGTTCAAAACATTTTTATTCATTTTTCCCTAAACATTAGTGCAAACTGCTTTTTGTTTTGTTTGTTGACACACTTCTGAGGCACAATCCCACCCTTTCTTCTTCTCACTCTGTGGGGTGGGAGCATTTACCATTCTGCTGCATTATTCCATCAGAAAATTACAGTGCTCCCTGTGCTGAGTCAATGGAGGTGAGGGTTATGGAGCCAAAACTCCATCCATCCAGGTCCTGTCAGCCTATGCCATGCTTCTTTGCTCCTGGGTGGAATACACAGGCATGCAGTGCCTACTGACCTCTACATACCTGGACCCGGGGTTCAGCTGGCCTGTGCAGGGACTTTTGGGGATGCTTCTTCCCCCTTACTCCCTTGCACATGCATGTTGCCCAAGACACAATCTAGTCCTGATCCCCATGGCTGGCCAATCAAACAGTTATGGAAGACTAATGGCTTAGCGAAAAAAGAGAACTAGACATCAGGTTTTTGGCCTTTCCTGTTTCAGACTGAAAAGAAACATCATTCCATCTATGAGAGCAGAATCCAGAGTAGGGGGATGGCTGTGGTGGAAGCTGCAATATTTTTGCAAATAGAAAAGCTGGTGTACTTGAGAGAGAGGTACTTCGACAACAGCAACAGAGAATTTAACTAAGTCAATTAGAGAAAGGCAAACCTGTCAAAGGAAACAGGCAAATAAAAGAAAGATGTCTAAATCAACATTTCACTGGAAGGACAGTTTCTGGAATAGTTAGGGTCAGTGACACTACGTGAAATACTTTCACATGCTGTCTGCTTATAAACCTTGATAGACTCACTGCAATTTTCAGCCTGCATGCCAGAGAGACAATGGCATCTCTATTCTTTACACAGGGTTGGGCTGGGTTCTGCTGCTTTGTGGATGCAGGGAGTGGGTGGCACAAGGAGGTGACCCCTGAAAGGAGTGGTAGGAGGGCCCAGTTAGAGGTCCTGTGTTGCCCAGAACGAAAGACCTGCTTGGGCATAGAAAGGACATGGTTCCATGTCCTTATACTCCCTACGCACGGCCAGCAAAGCTGTCCCGGTCCATGAAGGGGTTATACAGCATTCTATGAACGGGTGTAGCAGTAGACATCCCTCCTCTGGTCATTGGGAACCTGCAGAAGGCATTCTTCCTGAGGGAGCAGTAGAGCTCATCACTTCCCAGCTGCAGGCTCAGCTTTGAGCTCATAGTCAGTAACTGATAGGCAACCTTCAGCAGCCGCAGAGACACGAACAATAATTGAACATCTTTGGAATACCCTATAAATGCACAAAACAAGTTTATTTATAAGGTAGCAGCTTAGATTACTACAAAGCAATGGTTACTTTGTTCACCAAAACAGCTAAATACAGGGTTATAATATGTGCAGCATTATACCAATGACACAAGTGAGAGATCGAGCCTTTGAAGTCCGTCGCCAGTTTTGAGCCTTGAGAAGTCTGCGTCTGTCCTCGTCTCTGCCACCCACGTGTCTGTCTCTGCCTGTGGCTTGTTTTAAATTGTCAGCTTTCCTCAAGGCATCAATGCATCAGCAGCAGCAGGACTCCAAGCAATGCCTTTCTCTGAGAGCTGTGCACAGAGCCATGAATAGCCATATACAGCCTGAGAGCTACACATTGAGGCTTAGTACACATTTACTGGGAAATTCAGTGGCAGTCGATGGGAGTTACGCAAGCTACACAGAGTAGAATGTCCCTTTAGCGTGCTGTCTCCACTGCGTTGCGCCAACAGGAAATGCATTCCGGTCAATGCAACGCTACACCTTTTGAGGAGGTGGTTTTATTGCATCGACTTCCAGATTGATTGAGTGGGTCTTCACAGCCGCTCAGTCAATCCAGATACATCGATCTGATGGCAGTGAATTTACACACATCAGTGTGGACATACCCTCAGTAACGCAGCAGGAAGCAGAGATACATGCACCACTGTGTTATAACTACTAGCATGAAGGGAGATGGATTTGCAATGGAAAAGGCAGTCACAGAACTAAACTTGCAGAGATTTATTCTACGTTACTCAGCTCCTCAGTCAATAAGGTTTCAGCATTGCTCCATAACGGAGAATAGTCTGGGATAGTAATAATAATAAATCAGTCATTATGTCTGATATAGACTTTTCATCAACAGGCCTCAAAGAATGACAGGGATTATTAGCTCCATTTGACAGATGGGGCAACTGTGGCATAATGAAGCACAGTGCTGTAGATGGTAAGAAGTTCCATGCAGCCACCATCTTTTTAACCTACCCTAACATTTGCATGAAACATAAGACTAACACATCTGAGTGCATTTCACATTGATATGCTAAGTGTTTTCTTGCTCTTTTGAAAAAAAATATGCAGACAGCAATGTATTGAAATGTTAATGGGCAGATGTGATACACATTAATTTCATGCCTACCACAAGATCTCGTGAGTTTCATATTTCATACTATTGTAACTCTGGGTTACCTGGACCATTAAACATCAGTGGAAACATGATCCCACTGAGTTGGGCAGTTAAACAGAAACACAGACTCAGTCTGAGGGGAAGGGGGGAAAAAGGTCACCCTGCTCGCCAGCTCAGTGGTTATAATCGAAAATGGCTGGGTAGAGTTTACATGATGACCAGAAAAGACCATGCAACTGGTGTCACCAACGTATGTGATGTATAAGTAATGCACCAATATGGGATATTAAACATTCCAGATTTTTTTCTTTTATCTTTTGCTTTAAAGTGTCCATAAGTACAGCCTTATAGTAGTATACATTTTGAATTAGAAGAGATATTTTAAAATATTCTTAGAGGGAAAAATCGTACTACCAACCAAGGAATCAATTCTGCCATCCTTAGTCAGTGAGCAGTACCTTAGTCCATAAATAGGCTGGGAATTTGCAGACATTAACTCTGCCTGGCTCACCTGCAAACAAACTAAATGGCAGTGTCACCATACAGGGTCTGGCTAGGATACAGCAGTAATGGAAGAGATTGCTTACTAAACTACACCTACCTGACATTGAGATGGAATTTCACCCAGCAATGGTCGAGTGCTTCTATCCTGCTCCCCAAGTCCAGGAGGAGGAGATGATAGCAGAGTAAAATGAAGAATATTTCTATACTAATGGCTGTGCCAAGTACAACATGGAAATTAAATACAAAGGAAGGAAGGAAAAGTACTGTCAGACCCGTGAGCAGAAAACACTGTAATTAATACTTTAGCTGTAATATCCAATATGGAAACGATGTTCCAGCAAAAGAAACACCTGGTCCTTACTTTCCCTCAAAGGAATCTGTTGTTTTATAAAGTAAGACAAGCTTTGGGAGATCGACCTTTACACAATCCAAGCTCAGGGTTAGAGATGACTTGGTCTTCAGAAATAATATTGTGGCAATAGCTGATGGCTATTGGCTGCTGGGACTCAGCAGCTGCTTCCCTAATCGCTACCAGCACACATCATGTTGCACATAATATTCTGTGGGTGGGACGGGTCTCTTAAGAGATTTCAGGTCATTCAGGAAGAACAGAAAACTATGGATAAAAATCGAACATTTAATAGGTAAAGGCTTTGTAATGTTGAACTGTCGTTTAGGAAAAATACGGAAATAAGCAACAGAAAAATAACCCTACACCAACGTGGCATGACAGTGTGAACACAGAAGCAGCCCTTAATTGAAAGAAAGAAAGAAAGAAAGAAAGAAAGAGCTTTTAAAATATTTTTTTCATTGGATCCAATGGATTTTTTAGCTCCTTATAAATAAAGAGTTGCAAACATTGAGGTAATGGAATAATTTAGCTTTAGCTGCTGTTGCAGAATTATGTAAAAGGTCATCTTTTACAATAGTAAAATACTTAAAGAAGACATCCTGAGTTCTTACAGACAATTTTAAAACACTTCATATTCTTCATGCAGTATTTCAGATATTTTCTGTTTTTCTCTCAGTTGTTCATGACTAGAGACATTAAGATGAAAGCAACATCTTTGTTTCATAAGTATTCATCTATTCTTGCCACTTATTGGTCTTACTGTGTGATAGCACAACAATGCTTACACTAAGCTGTAAGAGCTATTTATACAGCATTACTCAGCTAAGAATTACTGCTTGAGTTGGTGTTCTTACACCAAATCTACAAACCTTCCCAGAAACAAAGCCAGCTTGCTGGAAAACAAGGCACAAAGGGCCTATATCTCTCTGCCTTGTGTTGTGTGTAGTCATGCATCGCTGTGCAAAGGGAGGGCAAAGTGAGTCTGAGATGCTACCCAATTCTAATGGCAGCATTGTATATCCAATTTGTGTTTGCACAGGTGTAAAGGACAACACAAGGTGCAAGGCACTACAGCATCAGGCCCATAATCTCTTGAAAGGTGCAAGTGACAGATCATCATTCTATCAGAGAGTTTTGTTAGGAAGGTTCATCGTAAAAGAAGCAGGAGCTAGTCAGGACAAATATCTGAAAAAGGACCGTGCGTACTCGTATTGGCAGCAGGCCCCAGTGCCGCCTCTCTGAGGATGCAGTTGCCAAGGATGGAGATCATGTGGCCAACAGTCTCCCTCCAGAATGCCTACAGAATGTGGAGAGTTAAGCCACCAATCATTGTCCTTTCTTGGCAACTTTGCTTTATGAAAACTGCTGAGATGGGTGACACAAGCCGCTTCATAGACAGCCTGTTCCCCACTTGACATCACAGATCCAGATTCACTGGTACACTCTGGTTGCTTTCTGTAACTCCAATGATGCAAAACTGCTAGGACCTGTCAGTACTGGTCTGCACGCTTAAGGCTCTTTTGCATCACAAAGCAGCTGGGTACCAGTGAGTCTGTCCTGTAATCTTCTGTTAATGAGATCACAACTGGGTTGCTGTGGAAATGATTATGATGTCAGATGAGGTGTGTGGGTCTGATCCTGTAAGCCACCAAGTATGTTGAAATCCCTCTTGGAAATCTGTGGCATTTATGGGTCCTGGCCTCAGGACCAGTTCAGTGGTGGGGCAAATCCTGCCCTAGATGGACCGATCCAGGGGAAGACTCTCCAAGTGTAACATCACAAACCCTCCCACACTTACACACTCCAGCACCTCCTGTGGCTTCTTCCACGGGGAAAAAACACTCAGTCCCATTATGGTTACCAAAAGGCAAAAATCTTCCTGGAGTTCTCTCTAAAGTCTTGTTCCACCATTAAATAGACTATTACAAGTTAAAGAGATTTAAAGTAATCGCTCTGGCTCTGAAACCTAATACAGAGCCTCTCTTTCTTCTTGTTAGGAATTACCTTCATAAGAACCTATAATACATCTACTATTTCTTTGAAAAGAGAGTATCTTGGCTACAACCACAAGCCTATAGGACTGCAACGTACACATTGTATGGCTTCATTAAGCTTCCTAAATAGAATACAGCGCAACCCAGGCAATTGCAAGTCTTTGTTATATGCATTTTAAAACAATGATTATTCTTCATACTTGTCTAGCACCTGTGAGTCAAAGATCTCAAAAGACTTTACAAGTGATGGGCCCAGTCCTCATCTTTACATATAACCTAGGTGAAAGGTGGCTATAAACTACCTTTCCACTCCCCTGGCACCAGGACAACCATAGGGGTGTGGCCGGAGAAACAGGTGGCAGAGAGCCAGCCTTACCAGTTTTGCATCACATGAGAGTTGCCCCTTTAGGGCATGACTAAACCAATAATTTTTATTCTGGCTTATTTTTATATATTATTTGCATTGATGTAGTGCTTAGGATGGAGGTCCAGTCATGGAGTAGGACCCTGTTTTGCAAGGTGCTGTACAAACACAGAACAAAAAGACAGTCCATGTCTCAGAGGGCTTACAGTCTAAATACAAGGTAAGAATTAAAATTTGAAAGCCCTTGTGAAGGGGTAGATGCATATTATTGTACACATTTTACGGTAAGTAGTCTGAGGCAGTGAGAAGTTAGGGACACCTGCCCAGTGTCACACAGCAATTCAGCAATAGATGGATCCAGATGTACTGATTCCCAGTGTGCTGCTCTAATCACTAGACAACAGTGAATCTCAGAGTTGTGCTCTCAAATGAAAAACAAAAGCCAAAGTGAGGAGGGTGAGCTGGAAAGAAGAATTTGGTGCATTCTATAGACCCTATTTTGCTATCAGGTTTTCAGCAGAATGCCCCCTCAGGTCTAGAAGGAGAGTTCTCCTTAAAGCCTTATGGTACAACAGGACCCTACATTTATAACCAACAAACTACTTTTTGATATTTCAAAAAGTGAAGAACCAACTCTGTGGCAACCTTCATCCGAAATCTGGAGGGAGACAGAGTCATTTGATGCCTCTGTAACATTGCTTTAGTAAACGTGGAAGTTCAGCAAATATTCAGGAAAGTAAAAAGCACATTTTAGTGCAACAAAGCTGCACTGGCATGGCTAAAAATATATTTGTAAAATGAATACTGGATTTTTAAATTAAGAAATTGGACAAAGCCCTACAGAGTCCTGTTTCAGGTTTGGCATGAAGCCTGCAAAAACACTTATTATGGTCAACCTGTGGTACTGAAACATTTATTATGGCTGGATGTAGGTAGGCTTGGTCAATGTGAAAGATGCTTCTAATCTCCTTTGCTCTTGATGAGTATGTTTTTCTCCATGTTCCAATTCAGCAGAGTCTGTTTCACTCTAGTATTAGGTCCCCACCCCCAGCCCATCAGATTTTATTGCTTAACGTACAGATTTGTATGAAAGCTATTTTTGTTCCTAGCAGGGAGTAAGGAATGTTAAAAAGTCCTATTTTTATTTTTTTTAAAAGCTAATTACTATGGTGGTGTTATTTATCTGCATTTTATTTGGGATATGTTTAAATTTATAAGTCGATTCAAGTCTTCTGTTTGATCACTAAAAGGTATGAAAATCTGTGAAGTAAGACCACAGAAAAATATGGCAACATCTGATACTGCTGGAAAAAACTGCCTTCATAAAACAAGACTAAAATAATGTCTTAGAATGATTTCCTCCATGTGACTAAATGCTAAAAATAGATCCCATAGCCTGTTATCATTTATACAGGTTTCTAATTACCATGTGCCTTCTTGATCTATTAGCATGTATTGCAGTGGTGTCTGAGATGTAGTTTGTACTAAACAACATAGGTATTCTTAATTGGAAAGAAGTACCTGAGGATTGAAGGTTAGCTGAAGCTTCATGAATGAAACCCTGTGTATGTATTTCAGGTCCCTCCCCAAGACCCATTTCTTCTGTGATGTCTGCAAGAAAACCACCATCTAATAATGGTTAGATTGAAAGGCTGTTGGGTATAGTGGATGTGCACTTCTTTTTAAGGAAATAAAATGCACATAAACCAGTGTATAACATGAAAATAAAATGCACACAGTATATAAGGAATGAAGGTATGCATAATTTATAATGTATATTAAAATTTCTGTATATTTTGACATCTCCCCAATGCCCCCTTTTTTGTATTATTTGTTTTGAGAGTAAAAAAAGAACAAAACAACATGTACCTATCATCAGAGCCTGACCATTTTGCTTGTCTGTTGTATCCTGCCTTTGTTTTTTATATTGTAAGATATTTGGGACAGGGAGTTACTATGTAGTTATGCAGTTTCTAGTACAAGAAAACAGTGATCCTTACTGGAACATCTGAGCACTGCCATAATACACATAATGAACAAAAAGAAGAATGTGAGTAATGTAATTAACTAAAAAGAAATGCATTATTACAGCTCAAAACTACTCTTAATATGTATCTTCCAGAATTAAAGACTTGCTTTCATCAGAGATGATAACACTTATTGAAGGTGAAGAAAGTCACCTAAATTGACTATTCTACATTATATGGGACCCTCTTCTCCAGGTCTGGAACTTATACCTTTTGCATTCTGGGTGCCAGTGAAAAGAACATTGAGAACACAGGACAGTCTCCCTCCTCTTGGTCTTGGTGCCATAGTGACTTCTGGGAGCTTGAAAGACCAGTTGCAGAGAAAGTCTTGCTCAACCCCTGCAGCTCTGGGAACATTCCCAGTACAGATGGAATCTTTGGAGAACTTAGCCGCAAAACTTGAAATCTGTACTGAGCATGTGAGAACTGAGATTTATTTAAAATCTTTTATCTCAGCCAATTGGGGGGTCTTTTACACAGGTACAGCAAAAGGCACATCCCTGGCACAAGGGCAGCCCCTGCCCCTGGCCCAAATTTCTAGTCCCTGCTCCAAAGCATGGGAAGTTCTAGAACTTCCCAGAGAAAAAGTTGTAAGAATATTTGTAACGTGCAAAAAAAAAAAAAAAAAAAAAACCCCAAAAAAACTCCTGAATCTCATTCTCGGAAATGGCTAAACAATTTTTTCTGAAACTTTCCAAAAATATTTAAAATAAGGAAAACATCCAGAATGGAAAATTTTCAGCCTGAACAGGCAAGTCTGGAAACGTCATAGGCAACCGAAAATAGGGTCTTTTAATGGGATTTGGTAGCTCCATCTATAATACACATACCCAGTTTACTAACAGTAAAATGCCAACATTCATTATAGATTAATGTTTGATATTTCTTGGAAGAATAAATAGAATAAAATAAAATATGCATAACATTCCTATTCCCAACATTTTGGAACATAAAGAACAGCATTAAAACTTACAGCATCCTTGGTTTCAATTGATTCTTGTGAAGGTACAGTAACAGTCAATGCATCACCGGTATTCGAGTGCTAAGAGACTTCCCTGAGAGATGTTTTTAGTGCTAAAAAGAAGTTCATATGAATCTAGAGGTTTATTCTGATTTTAAATTTTCCAAATTTCAAACTCATGCAGCAAGTTATTTTGATTGCTCAAGTTAAGTAGTTGGGGATAACTTTTCAGTCTAATCATTCCAGCTTTCATTTCAAAGTAAAAATAGACTCATTTAAGCTCTTCTGTAAATTTTTAGAATTGTTATCGATCACACACACACACACACACACTTTCAGAGATTGTAAAATATCACATATCTTTTCATTCTGACATCATATAGTTACTAGCTATTCATCTGAAATTTCCTTTCACTATTGTTAAAAATATCCCATATGTAGTAATGTGTATCTCTTTGTGATTATTTTAATATGTATTTATGATTATTTTTATATGAGAAGTAGGAGCCTAGATGATGCACTTGAACGATCCATATCAAACTCTAATTGCTATGCGAAAAAAATCCATACAATTTTAATATAGCCCATCAAAAGCCATTACTGTTAAACTCACACAGATCACATTAGTGACTCATATCATCCCTTTACCTTTTGTGAGTCTGACATAGAAAGAGTTACTGAACAGCCCTATGTTTTTCTAACAGAAAAGAAAGAAGGGACCTAAAAAAGATTTCTAGTGACAGTGCAAGAGGGCATAATGTTTGCTTGTTATGCCTCTAGGCAATGTAATTTAATATGTGAGGAAGACGCCCATAGTCTGGTTGTGACCATCAATATTTCTGAAACATTCAGACTTTACACAACAACACACTTTACTCCCAATTTTAGATTAAAAGTATTATCAAATAAAAGAGCAGGCTTTGCAATTATACGGCATCTAGAATCTTACATCAGAAATAGAAATAACCCAGATTCAAAAATAACTTGCAGGCGCATCAGTCAATCAAATAAGGGTACTACTGAAAAAAGATCTGAATAACTTAGTCACAACAAAGACAACTATTTTCAGAGAGTGCTCTGCAGACGTACATTCTGTTTGCAGCTGCAGCCCAGCCCTAAAAAGAGAGGCAGGTTGGGTTTGGAGGTAATCCAGGATGAGAATCAAAATGCACTCTACAGTCTAACCTTGCAAGCGAGTGTGAGAAATTAAAGCAAACTCAAGATTTAAGTCTGCCACACCTGCCAAAGGGAACTGTGAGGTGTATTGATTGCACAACTGAGCCCCTAAATAAATATGTGTTTGGGTCAGCCTAAAGAGAGTGAATACTGTTTACTTCATTGCTTAGACAAGCAACCACAATTTGAGACCCCTGGGAAAAGTGATGTGGTATAGAGCTTGTGGGTCAAATAATAGAAGGGAGAATTTATTCAAGCAGCAGAACAACACAAGGATTCACATGCAGACCCTTTAACATTGATGGATTGGTTTGTGACTACCTGTATTGAACTACTGATATTTACTTTTGACTGGCTGTGGAATCCTCTCATGTGGATTCCTGATAACTTATCTACGTAGAAATCTTGAGCTCCTTACTCATTTGTTAAAACTAATAATAATAAAAATTAATAACTTTTACTCAGACCTGATTGATGTAGGCATAACTTCCATTGTCTACAGGGAGCAGAGATTGAGAAAGAGCACTAAAAAGTGAGGGCCTGATATAAAGTTCCAAGCACAGATCCTCCTCGACCCATATTACAAAGCAGGTTTAGCTTTGCAGAGGGGTCTCTGCAGGTTTGGGGAGCCATAGTTGGACAGCAGATGGATGGTGGATTGAGCTAGGGAGAAGCAAATGGTCTAGACAAGGCTGGGTGAGAGACACATTGTCTTCTGCACCAGATGTATGGAAATCAGAGTAAAAAGGTAATACAGCCTGGGGCTAGCTCCCGCTCTACTTTAGCAGTCCTTGTTTAAGGAGCTTGGGATCTGTGGCAGCTACATTCAGGCCAGTCCCTTTTAACATGTTTCCATGACAGCTGTGCTCACAAGGAACTGGTGGGTATGCCACCAAAGACAGAGTCTCTGTGCTGAAATCCCTGACTGTCAGTGTATCCCCTGGAGTGAATGCAAATTTGTGGGGTTTGTGGGTAGTCCCCAAAGCCTATTTTGCAAAGTTGATGACCTCATCCCCACATAGAATGACTGGGGAGAAGTCTCTGGAAAGATAACCACATAGCAAAGTCCTTCCTTTTGGCCCCATCCCATGGGGGAATCTGTGGAAGATGCAGTCATCTGAGGTCTTGGCTCATAGTTTCTATTAGCTACACTGATTTACATCCTCTGAGGATCTCACCCTCTATATTGCCATCAATCCTGTGAAAGAGTTCAGCTTCTCATATGTTATTGTTTATTGGAAAGTATTACAAAGCGAGAAATTATGGACCTACACTCTCAGTGATTTAGTAGATATTTATAAAATATATATTCAAAGTAAAAGTAAAAAAAAAGTTAAAATTGCACAAGGGGCTGTAAAAAAAAAATAGCAAACACAGAAAAACACTCAGTTTAAGGTCAGCAGGTTCAAAATTTGACTTGCATTTTTCTATGGCTCATCTGTTCTTGCATATTTTCATACCAGTCATTTCTGGTTACTAAGGCATCAAAACAGAAGTCAGAGTCAACTTCTTTCTTGTCTGCTATTCCTAGGGCCTCAGCCCAGTTAGGTGCTGACAGTACTGCAACAGGATTTTAGGACACAGTATCTCACAGGAATTGTCCCTTAATGTTGTTCTAGTTCAAAGTTCAATGTTTGTGCTATCCAAAGTTTGTGTGGTATTGAATTATGATGTCACAAATGGCAAATCGTGAGTATCTGAGGGAATTAGGTATACACAGGTGCCAACATCAACTATATCGTCTAAGGAACAATAAGGACAGGGAGAGCCATTTTTATTACTATGGTCAAATCATAAGAACAACAGAAGCTGCTGGAGTCAGTGATACTCTCCCTTCTTGTCACAGGTGAATAAATCTTTTCTATTCTGACCTTTGCCTAATAAGTTTCCTCTAACTGTTGCCTTGGTCTCCCTGAGATTTCTTGACCTTGTATCAGCTCTTGTCTGAGAAGTGATTATGTGACATGCTTATGCATATGAAATATGATATACTACATGCATCACACTAAGGTATCATAGCTGGGATCCAAGAACTCATCCCCAGCAAGAGCAATATGTCACTTGTCCTTTCTTTACATTTTTTAATATCTAAATACCTGCTACATAGTTTAGGGAGCAACTTTTTTTCCTATTGCTACGGACCATCAGAATCTTCTTTTAGCAATACTTGGTCCTTAGAGCCACATGGTGTCCTAAATTCATATGCCTATAGTAAGCTTTAAAGGTGTCACAGAGTCACTGTAACAAGAGTAGCTAACACTCAAGCTTTCATTGTGACTAGAAGTCACTTTGCAGCACTCCACCCCATTGTCTCTTTCACAGGGTTCCTTAACCAAACACAAGACTGTTCAAAGGTAGTTAAAATATTCTCCAGAAGGGTCCAATTTATTCACTTTTTAAATATACAGTGGCTCTACAGATGCCAACCCCAGGTCAGTATCTTTCTGCTCTTAGTTGGGGGCCCCAGCCCCCTTTCCTAAAGCTAAGTACAATTCAAAGCCTCTGAAAGAGCTAATCTCACTTGTTTTCTGTTACTGATGCTAGCTACATTTCAAACCTCTGCTTTCTGAGCATCACATTCTTCCCTTCCCTTATTTCAGCCACCTGCTGCCCTTTATAGGGAATTTTCTGATCCCAGTCAAGTGGAGCTCATTCTATAATCAGGCTTGGCTAAATCTCAGGCTCTCCAACCATGGGGCAAGCAACCATTTTACTGTCATCAGTTGTTTCATATTGCCCTAGATTGTGAATAATAACATTTTATTTTCATCAGCTACATCTTTCTGGGGGTACAGTTCCTCCCCAATTTATCCAGAATATGTGGGGAATTCTCTTTATTTTCCCCTGCCTGTCAGCTACAGAACATTTATAACAGAATGTCAGTCCCAAAGCACATGTGCACACCCCTGCACTCACTTTACGGCTGAGGGGACTGAGTTCAGGGAGCACATGACAGTGGTCATGTGACTGCAGAGTGCAAGCAGTGTTTGCTATAAATAGAGACAGCCTACCCTCAGTAAGAGGAAACTCATGGTTAGGGGTGAGTTTTCTCTCTAGTGCTTTCATGGAGTTCTACCTACCAGACAAAGAATGTATCTTCTTTTCCCTGCTAGCAGATATTTCTTACTAAGTGTTTTGTATTGCCTTAAGTCTTATGGAAATTACATAATGCCAGTTTAGAGCATTATATTCCTGCAATGAAGCTGTGCCTTAGAATGTGATAGAAATTCCATACTTGAATAATAAGAGTATGGTAGCAGGGCTGTATCTCTGACCAGGATAGTGGTGGTGATTGTGGAGTGCTGAGGGATATTTGAGAGGATATAAAAATAGAAAACTCAATAATAATCATAATTAATAACTAATGGGAGATTTCAGCTATCCCTATGTTGACTGGGTACATATTACCTCAGGACAAGAAGCAAACATAAAATTTCTAGACATCACTAATGACTGCTGCTTGGAGTAGCTAGTTCTGGAACCCCCCAAGAAGAGAAGCAATTCTTCATGTAATCCTAAGAGGAACACAAGATCTGGTCCAAGAGTTTCATGTAGCTGAATCACTCAGTAATAGCAACCATAATATAATTCAATTTAACAATCTTCTGGGGCAGGGAATGCTAAAGAAACCCATCACAATAGCATTTAATTTGAGAAAGGGGAACTACACAAAAATGAGGAAGCTAGTTAAATGGAAATTAAAAGGAAAAGTCACAAGAGTGAAATGCCTGCAAGCTGTGTGGAAACTTTTAAAAATACTATAATAGAGGCTCAAATTAAATGCATACCCCAAATTAAAAAGAATAGTAAGAGGGCCACACAAAAAAAATACCATTATTGCTAATCCACAGAATAAAAGAGGTGGTTAAAGTCAAAAAAGTATTCTCTAAAAATTGGAAGTAAAATTCTACTGAGGAAAATAGAAAGGAATATAAACTCTGGCACATGTAAATGTATCATTAGGCAGGCCAAAAAGAATTTGAAGATCATCTAGCAAAAGACTGAAAAACTAACAGCAAAATTTTTAAAAGTATATCAGAAGCAGGCAGCCTGCCAAACAATCACCTGAGCCACTGGATGATTGAGGTGCTAAAGGAGCACTCAAGGAAGATAAGGCCATTTCAAAGAAGCTACATTAATTCTTTGCATTGGTCTGCATTGCAGAGGGAGTAAAATTCCCACACCTGAGCCATTCTTTTCAGATGACAAATCTGAGGAACTGTCCCAGATTGAGGCGTCAATAGATGAAGTTTCGGAATAAATTGAAAAATGAAGCAGTAATAAGTTATCAGGGCAAGATGATGTACACCTAAGAGTCCTGAAGAAACTCAAATATGAAATTGCAAAACTACTGTGATATGCAACCTATCACTTAAATCAGCTTCTATACCAAATGACTGGAGGATAGCTAATGTGATGCCAATTTTTAAAAAAGATTCCAGAGGTGATCCAGGCAATTTCAGGCCTGTAAGCCTAACTTCAGTACCAGGAAAACTGATGGAAACTATAGGAAAGAACAGAATTATCAGACACACAGATGAACAAAATTTGTTGGGGAAGAGTCAAAATGGCTTTTGAAATCATGCTTCACCAATCTATTCAATTTCTTTGAGGTTGTCAATAAGCATGTGGATCCAAGAGCTATAACGTGCCTGGATTTTCAAAAAGCCTTCGTAAAGATCCCCCATCAAAGGCTCTTCTGCAAACTAAGCAGTCATGGGATAAGAGGAAAAGGTCGCTCATGAATCAGTAACGGGTTAAAAGACAGGAAACAAAGGGTAACTTCCGTTACCAGGAGATGTTTAGTAAATGCTCAGGAGGCAGGTTGCTTAGAGAGAAGTCCAGCACTTTGGTAGAGCAGCAGCTCAGCCTGAAAATGATCAGGCTTCTGGAAGCATCTGTTTTCACACCAGGCGTGATCAGAGGATTAACACAAACATTAATGCAGTCACACCATTGCTAATATTACACAATTTGCATAGTTATTTCCATACTTGCAACATGATAGCTCTCATTCAAGGCGGGGATCGAGAGCAGCACTGGAATGAAGCACAGACTGTCAGAGGCAAAAGGTTATTGCTTCCAACAGCAGTTCCAAGAGTACGCGGAGGAGTTCCCTCCAATGTGGAGGGTGCACTAAAGGCAAAAGGGTCACTGAGAAAAGGTTTGCTGAAATGAAGGACATTGCTCGTTTGTGAATGCAGGGTGGAGTCAAAGTGAAAACAACTGTTGGGAAGTATGAAGAAGGGGACGAAAAATATTCTACAACTATTAGATGTGACTGACAATTTTCTGGTGAAATGGTTTTACATCAAGAAAATGCTGATTTGATGGAATCAAAGTGTCCACAGGAACGTGTCAGTTCCTTTGATGTTTTCAGTGGAAACTATGCAGGCTACCCAGCCAGGTTCTTGCGTTCCTAGTTTCCTGCCAGCCTATCATCCAACTGGTGGGTATGGAGGTGATCTGCCCAGCTCCCCTCTCCACAGATATCCCCTCCACTGGCATGCCTGCTATCTAGAGCTGTCTGGGTTCCAGGCCTCTATGGTTAGTCAGCTCGCAGGCTCCCCGGGCAGCCAATTCGCCAGCTCGCTGGCTCCCCTGTCTGCCAACTTACTCAAGCACTCTTCTGGCTTGCCAGGTGTCCATCTCAATCCCCAGAATTTTTCAAAAAACTCCATTTCAGTTCTCCCCAAATGGGATTTTTTTAAAAACCCATTCTGTGGAAATTTTGTATTTCTGACGTTTTACTGCAGCCTGGAACCAAAAAGCTGTAAAATTTTTCATGGACTGGAATATTTAAATTGACTGTGTCTCCTCATCTTGGAGGCTTGAGGAAAACCATGGCTTTGCGCCAAATGGAGGAACACAGAGTGCCTCTAAAGTTTACAAAGTTCACAACTGCAGTACCTTTCTTCTAATTTCTGAGAAGCTATAAATGATAGCTAAAAGGACTCAGGGCTTCTCTAGAGAAAAGTAGGATGGCCCCTCTTTAATTACCTTTTTTTCTTTTAAAAATCATATCAAGATTGATAATGATGTAAGCAGGGTCATATCTATCCCTCCCCTGCCAAGCTGACTGGGGGAAGGGAAACAGGCATCAGGGCCAGACTGCATTTGCATAAGCATGGCCACCCTGCTTAGCTGGTCAGCATGATGTGACTGCTTTGTCCAAATGATCTGTTTGCCTGGTGTCAGGTTACAAATCACATTAGTGTTAAATGCAGAGGTAATTAAATGTTGTTCCTCTTATTGCATGATCAAAGGGCAGCAGAACGGTGCCTAGCCTGTTCTGATTGAAAGGTTTCTATCATCTGAACAGAATTGGCTAAGCAAGGGACTTAGATGTCAGAGCCTTATGAAAGTTGATAGGAGATGGGAGCAGGTATTCCTGCCTGGAAGTGTGGGTTCTACCTAAGAGCCCCAGGTATGGTTTAATCTCCCCTCCCACTGTTCAAAGATAGAGCTAATTATGCTTCCATTTGAGGTCTTTTGTTTTGTTAAGTGCTCATGAAATCATCCCCTGTGGACAATGCTACTGCCCAGCTTCAGCACTGAGATTCACCCTCTGAGAGCTGAGAATCAGAGATCTGGGTGGAACCTCAAGAAACTGACACAGAGTGGTCATAGTGGAGAAACTGGTGGTAGCAGAAGGTGATGGTGTGCAGCAGAGTGGCCCGTGGAGCAGCTGGCAGAGCTGTGATTGTCCGGTGGGGTGGCTGGAAGGTAGTGGCTGGACAGCAGGGCAAGCAAAGTGCCTTCTTTCCCCCTCCTGCCAATGAGGGTGGGAGGTGAACTCCACAGCTGCACCTCTAGATTCTGGGTCTGCCCTGACTAAGGACATCTATAAGTGGGTGCGGTGAAGGGAGGGGCACATTAAAGGAACTTCTTGCTGCTGGATTTAAGCATTTGCAGCAAAAGGAAACTGCCCAGTGACCTCTGGGTTGGGTGTTTTGTTCATGGCTTTATGCCCGTGAATCCTGCTTGCAGCGTTTTTCCAAGTGAATGCTGGGTTACTTCCCCCTTTTTATTAAGTCTCTTTTTTATACTCCTTCTCTGTTCTTGCAAGAGGGGAAGTGTTGCCTGTAGAGGCACCCAAGGGGTGGTGTAAATGTCTCAGGTGCCTGGGTTGGGGGCTTGATCCGGTTTGGTATTGTATTGTTGAAAGGAACCACCTACATATTGAACTGGGCCCTTGTTGCTGCCGACTCCAGCTGGCAGAAGGGTTACACTTATTATGACTGCATTTTGCTCTAACGACGTGTGCAGGTACTGCACTGCTCCTAACATGAGCACGAAGGTGTGCCAGACAATAGGGAGGGTCAGAGAAGCAGGGGATGCCATGGCTGTGTTTTACATCTCAGTCAGCATACGTCTGAAGTGCTGCAGCAGTAGGTGCACTCCTCCTACATGCCAGGTAGTTTGGGGAAGAATTTTGACTCCCGGGGGGGAAATTTTTCCTGGATCATCCTCTCGATAGTTGGGGGTTGGAGGGCAAGTTGCAGCTTTTAGGTCACAGCTTAGTGCGATGTAGCACAATTGGGATCTCTTGTGTTTAAGAAATATCAGTAAATATCTGATTCTAACAGCAATAACAAATGAGTCGCAATAGAAGGGAATCAAATCTATACACAGAGCAGGTTCGCAAGAGGAGATTTGAGCTGACATTCACAAACTCCTAACAGGGTCCATAACGTTGGTCCACATCACCTTTATACACTCATTATAAGATCAGGCAGGCCATCATAAACAAAAGCTAGAGAAGAATATATTCATTACACACAGAAATGAGCTTCTAAAAAAAGTTTTCTTTTCTCCATAAAATAACCCCCTAGCTGATACTTTAAAAACAAGGGAGACAGGAAAAGGGTGATTCAAGAAGCAACAAGTGTGGCTATTCTCAGGGAAAAATGTATTAAGGATGAGCTTTGACAAGCCAAGTGACCTTTGCTTGTAGCCAATTTTCTTATGCAGAGACTAAAATTATGTTTTAAATAGCAAATTAGATTGGCCCCAGAGGACTGTGAAACTCTTGTTTTACTTATTCCAAATGTTCTTATTTGGCACAGCTGTAAATTTAAAATAATTTTAAAACAATAACATTGTGCAGTCTGTGCGGTTACTAGAATTTGTTTATAACAAGTCTGTTATACCCATTAAATTATTTGGATTTAAATATTTTAATTCATGTTTTATTTACCCAGTGAAAGGCTATTCATTATCATAATATTATAATTTAGAGAATAGTGAGAATGTTTCTTTGTGTCCATGTGCACAACAAAATGTATTGGCCAAGATTTTTCAGCAGCACGTTTTACGGAGGCAAGAAATAATAATAAAGCAAGCAATTATGGGAGACTGACAGCTGCCTCAGGAGTAAGTTTTATGTGTCATGTAAGTTCTAGGGTCCTGATCCCGCAGAGCACTTAAGCACATGGGAACTCTGGTCATATTAGTGGTCCCATGGACTTCACTGGAACTACTTATGTGTATCTAGTAAGTATGTTTGTAAGTGCTTGCAAGACTAGAGCCTTAAATTGTATAGCACTGAGCATGAGACCACAAACCTGACTGCAACTTCTGGGTGCATTAAGAAGAAGAAAAAATGGCAAAAGTGTCTATATTTTAAGCATTTAGCCATTTTATAAATGCGTATTTGCCTTCAGTCCTTCAAAGCAGGAAAACAATGAGGTGAAAAAATAAGGGAAGCAGGGACTAATAACAGGAACTTGTGACAATATGGCACCAGGAAGATCAAAGGCAAGTGTAATATTATCATACTTTTGTGTGTCACACTGATGTCCAGTTAAAGAAAAGGGAGATGACATTTGTTCTGTGTTCTGTATAGCATGTACAGTCCTGCTATAGAACTTACAGATCACTGACAATCTGTGTTTTTCTTGCTAGAGCGTTAGATAAATCTGCTGAGCTCAAGGTTACATCAGTTCAGGACAGCAAGCCAACATCATCTTGTGGGGGCTTGAGATCAGGGTTTTGGAGCTGACCTATATATATGTGTAGTTTGCCTTTGTTTTAGAAACTTTGGACCTGATTCTTTGCTGACAAGCAGTCACTTACATTTGTCTAACGTAGGCTTGATTCTGATTTCAGCCTCCCTGGTTTTTACACGGGTGTAACTCTACTGAGCTCTGCAGGGTTACTCTCGACTTATACCAGCATAAAGAGGAGAATCAGACCCACTACGTTCAAACTGAGTTACGGTCGATGTACGTGAATGGAGAACTTCGCTCTCACTTTATACAGGTGTTCACAGAAAGTACAGGGTAGTAGTGAATGAGGCTGTGTGACTCATTTTGCTAAATTTGGAACATTCCATGGTTCTGATCCTCCTCAAATGTAAGTTGATGGCAAAACACCCCTCTTAATCTACAAGGCGTGCTGCAAGGCCCATCCCTCTACCCGGCTCTAATGTTATAAATGATCTGCAATGATAAAATTCCACATAAGGAACTGGGGCTTGGATCTTCAAGTGTGCAGTTCTGCACACACCAAACTTACAAGTGTGCAACTCCTGGGATACATGTTCTGGAAATCTAGACTGTAGATATCATAGAGCCAACTACCATGTCAGTTCTAAGATAACTGAACCCTGACAAACCTGAATGTACATACTCACCCCTGCTTCTCTCACCTTCTCTTGTGACTGATATCCCCTTGCTGACTGTTCTGTCCTGTTCTTCATGACTTTCAGGACACTACTTCATTGTCCAGTTTATCCAGTGCACTCTCACGGCAGGTCATCCTATTCTGGAGATGAGCTTCTCATTACATTGCCACAGTTACCATCACTCCTTTTGGCTTCCTCAGGCTAGTTTCCTACTTTGGCCTTCTTCAGTCTGCCTGGACTCTTATTTCAGCGAGTCAACCTGTCTGTCTGCCTACTGGAGGCCTTTGCCTGTCTGATCATCCTTTGACAGTGCCATTTTATACCAGAGGTCCTCTTATAGCAACCTGTGGTGTAATAAGTTGTGTTCAAATTTTTGTGGGAATATGGTTCTTTTCTAAGGCTGCTCCCACTAGTCATATTCATTTCATCTCCCTGCAACTGATAGCTTTATGGTTGCTTACATCCCACATGCCTGGCCAATCCCATCTATTCCAGATGGCCATAGCATTAGTGTACTGGCAATGCTCTTTCTTTCATGCTAGTGCAGGAGGTTCTCATTATATACATCATTTAAAATGCTGTATAACATAACAGGGGATGTGGAGAATAAGATAACCATGAATGGGCCTGCTCCCAATTCAATCAAAACTCCTCTAATTGACTGCACTGGAATTTTTATCTGATTAATAACTGCTGGATTGGGACCCATGAGATAAAAAGGCTTGTTTAGGGAGTAAGAACGATGGAATTAAGTTGAACAAAGGGAAATTTAGGATATCTCCAACTATATCCTAACAGCAGATCTGTTTAATGTAATATAATGACTCATAGACCATGTTCACGCTGCCCCACAGTTTGGACTATGGTGGTGTGAATAGCAGCATGCATCAAAATGCTGTGCTATAACTCCCCCATAGGGATGCTGTAGGTGCGCACTAAAAGGTTCCTACTTTGTGTTAATGTGGTCTTGTTTGATGAGGCCTACGTTAACACAAACTAGGTACTAGCATCCACACAGGGGAGTTACAGTACAGCACTTTGGTGTGCACTGGTATTCACGTCTACATAGTCTGAAATGCAAGGCAGCGTGGAAAAGTCCCAAGAATGCCAGTCCCCATGCCACCTAGATGCTTATTTAATTACGTTAGTAATTATAAATTACATATTAAATTAAGCTCGCCACCGTCATTACGTCAGTCCAAACCACTACTTTTGCCATAAGAAATATTTGCATCCATGTTGTCAGCCTGCAGCTGTGTGTTCTGGATTGTCTGCAACTTCACAATGGCTTTCAAGGCTATCTATCTGCAGAAGGACAGCCTGGAGGTTACAAAAGCATGAGCGACCAGTGCAAGTTCTGTATTAGGAAAGAGGAGGCGCAAAAGATGATGAAAGGCACTAATGGCCAGCAAATGAATCTTGGAGGAGCAATGAGCCCAGTAAGGTGTTGGAGTCACAAAAATATTGCCGCATAGCTTCAGCTATTGTGAACACCACCTCCGTGCACTTCGCTATATGCTCCTGCTGGCCAGCAGATTTCATTTCTGTTTCATCTAGGATGAGTCACAGCCAGCTTGACATCATCGATACCCCTATCTCAGCTAGACACAGTGAACGTGATCAGACTGCAGAATCCTGATGAAAAACAAGGATAGAAATGACCATGTTGTTGACACTGCAGCCCAAAACAGTTCACCATTTTCCTACTGGCTTTTCATATGCCTTGAGAGCAAGGGGTGATAAGACAGAAACCTGTAGGATCTTGAATGTCAGGGCTCACAGGGAAGTTAAGCTGTTGCCATCTGTTTAGCACCTCTTGTCCCCCTAGAAGTCTATGGAACATACTGCCAATGGGAGTGCTAGAAGTTCCTGTAGCAGGTTCAGGCAGGGCCCCCTGCTGTTCAGGTCCTCTGCAACCACAAACATCCCCTGCAAACATCCACTCTGTAACCACTCACAGACATCAGCTTCATGCTCCCACCAGTCCTCTTTATTTACAATTTGTTACCCACCACTGTCTATCCATACACAGCCTAGGGGCCATTGCTCAAGTGAAGCTCACCCTCCTCCTGTGGCTTATGCCTTTTCTGGCTGTTTCTTCCCCTTCCCACAAACTGCAGCTCACTCTCCTCCTGTGGCTTATTCCTCTTCTGGCTGTTTCCCCCCTCACCCCAAACTACCTTCCTGGGAGCCTTTCTAGTGCCTGGCTAATGAGCCCTGCAGCTGCTCCTCATCAGCCCACGCTGTGCAGGGTTCACTCAGCCTTTTCCAGTTCTCTCCAGTTAGGACACCAGTACTATAGTGGGATGTGCTCCCCCGGGCTAAGGAGAGGAACTACTGAACCCAGGAATCAATTAATTACAGGGGACAACAAATGAAAAAACAGGGATGGGTGTGAAGGTCAAAGGGCTAAATGGAAGGAACCTGAAGGGGACACCAAGCAGAGAACCCCAGACAGCGCCCACTGCTCCTCAAAAGTAGCCAAGGAGTCAGCGCACACAGTCCAGAGGAACTCTGCTTAGAGACCTGATCGGACACCAATGGCAGGGGGCTGAATCAGACTGGTCTCTCCCAGCACCCTGTCACAATTCCTTCTCCTGAGTGATTTAGAGCTGGACTGGACACAGAACAAGAGTACAATCCTGCCCAGGCTGTGAGAATAGACACAAAGGCCTATCAGGTCTCTTCATGTCTAGCTATGATTTTATGACAATATCATGGGAAGGGATAAGAAACATTTTGTTTAAAATAATCATTAGAGCCAAATTCAGATTCAGCCAAATACCGGAGAGACAAACTCTGAATAGAAAGGTAACACTTGCCCCTCCCTAATTTTGTAGGAAATGCAGTTGACAAGAGATGTCAAAATTTCAAACTGTAGCCTGTTTAACAAACCCCTTTGACCTTACAAGTCCAATATTGCTTGTCTGTTAAATCTGTAATGAAGAAGGAGCTGAAAATTGCCCGCTGCACTGACAGAAAATATCAAACGGCTCAGAGTGTCGAAATCAATGATTCTAAAAGCATGAGGTTATGTAGTTCCAAACATGATTTCTTTTTATTTTTGAGGCATGTCTGTGTGAGATGAGTCGATCATCAGTAGCATAGAGAGGAAGAAAGGAAAAATGTGCATGGAATATTGGGTCTTACCCAACAAAACCCTTGTAATTCTATTTTCCAAATAGGAGACTGAGTATGTGGTTGGAGATTTTGTATAAGAAGCCTCCAGAAATGACTTCTAAATAGACAATTTAATATTCAGATATGTAACTAATCTGGGGGAGAGCATAGAGGCCCAAATCAAACATTAAGTGACTTTTACGGAGGAAGAGATTATATAAAGGTTATAATAACAAGACAAGGAGTAATTTTTAACAAGCACAAAGTGACTCCACTTTTAGATCTTTTTTAATCATGACGGTTTGGGCCAGATTTTCAGATGAGCACACTTTAATCCACCTGGAAATCCTAGACCTACATCTGCTGTGCATGAAAATCCCACCCTTTGGCACATAAAAATGTAATGGGCACTCACTTGCATGTTGAATATGTGTAACTGCCCACACAAACAAATTCTTAAGCATGAAAATATCAATTTTTCATGAGTAAATGCTTCCTTTTGCTTCTCTGATGAAAAGGGTGTGCTTATGTTTGATGCCATCACAAAATATTAGAAATAGCACCACTTTGAAATTATTTAGCACTTTTCATCTGAAGACCTCAATTCACTCCGAAAGCATGAACTGTATCTCCTGTCACCCTCTGAAGGACATTTCTCAGACTGGTGTTCATGAGCACAGGTAGTTAAAGGGACTTTCCCATGGTAACACAGCAAGCCAGGGCTTGCCTACACTAAAGTTTTTAGCCACCAGGGTAGGTACCCTATAAAAACCCCTCATATAGGTGACCTTCACAAGTACAGTTTATCCTGGTTCCTCAAACTCAGTCAGTTTAAGTCCTAGTTTACAGCAGCATGCTATGTCTACCTTTGCACTAACACAGGTACATTAATCTAGCTATATAAATGCTAACCATTCGTGGCGAGATCTTCAGATGGTGTAAACTATCATAGTCCCACTGAAGTCAATGAAGCTATGACAATTTACACTTGCTGAGGATGTAGTCTTCCAATATAGTAATGTAGACGTGACCTCATTGACAGAGCTGGGAATAGATCTCAAAAGTCCTGATATGCAGTCCACTGCTCCAGGCAACTCTGTCTCCCTTATTTATTTTGACCACTTAGGTGTCTATATCTGAAAATCTACACTTTGTACATTTTGTTTCCTTCTACTTGACACTAGATAAGGATGGGAGAGCAAAAGACTTTTGTGAACTCAAAAGAAAAGTGAACTAACATGTGCATGTACTTTTATTTTCCTGTAAGCATATTTTGTTTCAGTATATGAGAGAACAGTTCTATGGGAAGAGGAGGACCTGAAAAAGCAGAAGACGAAAGAGACAGCAAGTGGTTTTATAGATTAACATTGTACATTTCGGATGTTACATTTAAGTGCTTGCGTATTTTTTGTTAATGTTTTTCTTTATTGACTTTAATAACATTCCCCCTGGGCTTATGAGATAAGTTTTTTTTAAAAATTGCTAAGGGGAATAAGAACTTACAGTACTGGACAAAACTCTTCCATTTCACAACCTTTTATTAATGTGTCCCCAATTCTACTCTCAAATGCTTAAATCTCTAAGTTACTTTTATAAAAGTAAATATCTAACAGATGCAAAAGTGCACCTATGAGGTTGGGATGAATGTACTTTATCATCTTATCCTTTGCAATGATGTTTTCATCTGCTCAGGTGGTGAACACATGTGCTGTCTTCCTAATTTCATGATATATATATCAAACTACATTTATGAATAAAGATAATGCAACTGTGACAGCTACAATTTTCCTTTTCTTGGTGTGGAATTGCACTCCAGAAAATGGCAGAAAAATATAGGAATCCTTGAGCGAAGAAGATAAAACCCTTTTACAAAATTTCTGCTCATGTGAGCTGTCACTGTTGTACAAGCATGGCTGATGTGAGGGAAATTGTTGATTATTTAGTTCTCCATCCTGCTTCTGCTGAAGTCAATGGCAAAATCCCCATTGATTTTAAAAAAGAATAGGATCTGATCATTTATGTTCGAATAATAATGGCTCAGATTGTCCCAAGTTCTTACACTTGGGGTGTACAAGATTACAACTCACATTTCCTGTGTCCACACATATCCATTTGAATGTATGAAAATTGTTTGCTTTTCATTAATATTCTTGCAAAGAAGTTTGTAGGAATGATCACAGAACAGCAAATTTTAAGTGAATATTAGAGAATATTGGAGAATACATTTTAAGTTCATAAGCATATTTACCACAGCAACTTGTTAAGATCATCCATTCTGGTACCATCCCTTTCCATGCAATCCTTCAAAGCTACTCAGCACAGCTGGAATTTTGAATATCAAATATTTGCAATGAGTTGCCCTCAGACAACCCACAGACAGAATTATTCACAGAAATTATCCTGCAAATAATGTTGAAAAGCAAAATAACTGGAGAAATCTCAGACAGCTGACAAGCAGGATAATAGGAACATACTTTCAAATAAATTCTTTGTTATGAAGTTTTTGCCCCACCTTGTTAAATTCACATTGTTCAACAAACACTCTTGTATCCTGTCCCTGAACACACAAAAAGATTCCTGAACATACCCTCCCCTACATTCTCTCTCGAATTCCAGCACTACCTGATGACATTTTAAGTAGATGTGGTACAAAAATGACAATTATTTTTTTGAGAAGTTAAAAAAAAAATTCTTGTTGTTAGAACACCAAAACCCCCACATTTTTCATTTTTCAAAAACTTTCTAATGAAAAAAGATGTTTTTTATAAAAAAAATTTCAAACTTTGAAAACCAAAACCTGAATTTTTTATCGAACACTGATTTTTGTAACCAAAATAAAAAATGTACCCCTTAAATTTCAATTTCATATTTAATATTTTGTTCAGTCATTTTTGTATAAAAATAATGTTTTGATAAGTAAATTTTGACCAGCTCTAATCATAAGGCCAATGTTTTGGTTGCTGCTACCTGTACTAGCTACTTCCCACAAGAATGATTTGCTACTGAGCGATATTTACAATGGCTTGGGTCAACCCTTCTGCTTATATGAGCAAAGAGGACTATACATGACTGGAGCTGTCCTAGGTGCATGGAAAAGAAAGGGAAGGTACCACTTCATCAGTAGCATTCTCTTCCCCTTTTCTCAGTAGGGTCCCTATGCTGTGTTTTGGGTTGGGAGCAGGAGGGGATGGAGCAGGGCGTCTGAGCATCAGAGAGAGCACTTCCCCTATAGGACCCCATAACTCCCCCTGACCACTTTGCAGCCCCCTAAACTTCTCCCTCAACTAGAAGGAAAGAAAGTAGATGAAAACTCTTCCCTGGGTTTGCCTTCTTCTGGCCCTGGGTTTTGATGTGAACCAGAGATTTCTCTGAAGAGCATTGTCACTTCTGCTTTCTTTGGAAAGCCACAGTGGTGCAGCCTCTAGTGTAAGAACAGTGAAAGAGAGGGAGATTCTGTAGCATATTTAACCCTGGCTAAATTAACCATCTTTGAAGCCAGACTTGCTGATGCTAACAATTCCTTTCAGTCACCCTCACCTCCTATCTGTCTTCTCTCATCTTCTCCTGCAAATTAAAGGCACTGTCACTCCTAGGATTGCCACCCATCCGGGTTTTACCCAGACAATCCAGTCCAGTTTTTGGCTTCTGTGTCCTGGTGCCATTTAGGGTTGCCAGGTGTCTTGTTTTCAACCAGAAAGTCCAATTGAAAAGGGGACCTGGCAGAGTCCAATCAAATGTACTGACCAGACACCAGAAGTCCAATTAGTGTGGGGTGGGGGCTGTCTCCTACTTGCAAGCAGGCTCCTTGTCAGGCTGCAGCAGCTCCCAGCCCAGCCCTGGAGCAAAGGAAGCCCAGCTGTGGCGGAGAGGGAGGTGGAGACAATCCAGGAAGCAGTGGGACCTGGGCCTCGAAGGAAGAGCTAAAGAAGGGGACAGGGTCTCAGGGGGTCCAGTTAACAGTAATTAGAAAGGTGACAACCCTAGTCATCCCTTCTCTCCATGGCCAGAGGGGACAAAATCACAACTGATCTGGGCAGGGCAGGAGTGGAGCCTCCATGGCATTAATCTTCCTTCCCCCAACCCAGTGAAGCCCGTCTGCATGGGGTTTGGGCCTTGTGGCTGGAGGGAGGCAGTAAGGACAGAAGAGGGTAATCCTGAAGCTGACATTTCACCATTCCCCTATTCCCAATCCAAGGGGGTTTGGTAGGTAAATTCGTGCTAACTGTAATATATAGTTGATTCCAATAGCCGTGCCCCAAAGTGAATCAGGAAGGTGGTGGTTCAGGAAAGCAGTGAAGTGGTTGTGAAGTCCATCACTATTCAGCACAGATTTAACTTTAACCACTTTTGACTTTGGGCTAGGCTACACCTAAAACTAACAGCGGCACATCTGTATCTGTACAAGCTGTAGGAGCACTTGTGTAGCTGCATTATGTCAATGGGAGATAGCTCTCGCGCCGACATAGTATAACCACCTAAACAAGTGGCAGTAAGTGTATCGGCCGGAGAGTGTCTCTGGCTGGCATAGTGCTGGCCAGACAAACGCTTATGCTGGCAAAACTTATGTATCTCAGGGAGGTGTGTTTTTCACAGTCCTGAGTGACAAAAGTTTTGCCAGCAAAAGTGCTAGTGTAGACAAGGCCTTTGACTTCAATTGGATTTAAGCATCTATTTAAATTTAAGCATGTGCTTAAGTGCTTTCCTGAGTTGAGGTCGGCTTGAGGCTGTACTTTATGGGACAACAAGAAAAAAGAGGGGAGAAGGAGGTAAGAGTCTATCATGTTAAGGATGAGCAGCCTAAAATGGATTCCCAAATAGCATGGATGAGAAGGATCCTATACCAGCCTCAGGAACTATCAAAATCTTATCGTAAATCCTGATGTCTTGCGCTTATTGAGAAATACATTAAAAATGAGCAAGACAAACAGAAACAATATGTATGAAATAGAGACTGTTTGGGGAAAGGATCAGAAAAAAGCAACCTTCCCCACCCCCAACACTGACATCCACAGATCTGCCTGCCAAGCCCGTGATTTACATCCATTGCGAAAGGTTTTTTGTTTTTTGTTTTAAATGTCTAATAACATATTTGATTCTCCTAACCCTCTCCCCTTTTGTTACCTCCGTCCATGACATTTAAGAGCACAGCTGGAGCCCTCCAAGCTAACTGAAGTCAGATGATGGTCTGAGAGCAGCCAGACATCCCAGAAGCAGTCAGAGGCTGGCAGGCAGAGCAGCTGGATGGGACAGCAAATTGCCGTTTAAGACAGAGAGAGAAAGGGGGGAGGGGAATTTGATCAAATTTGTCATGTCAATGAAAATATTCTTCTTAATGAAATATTGCATGTTTTTATTTTTCTTTTCTTCTGTTCTAATGGAGAAGTCATACTGAACTATTTGAGGTATGTCAAGTATTGGAAAAATAAGCCTGGATAGAACAGAGGCACAGATGTTTTCTGTGTTTAATTTTTTTAAAAAACATTCATTGCCACCATGTGTTGCTGCATGACACAGTCCTGTGGGTCCCACACTGAACTTCATCCATTTCCATTAAGTTCAGGATCTGTGATCTAGCTGCGACTGACCTCGTAACTACGGCCTTATCTACCCTGGGATTTCAGCCACTAGTGCAGCTGTGCTTAGTTGTCAGATTGCGTAGACTTGGGATGCAGAAGTGGGGTTTCATATCAAGGTAACATAGTACAAATTGCTCTGTACGGTTGCAAATAATGCCTAAGATAGAAGTTTGCACCGCTGTAGCTACCAGTGCAAATTATGCTTTGGTGGTGCAAGTAGCGACTAAGCCAGGGATTTGTGACAGTGGTTTAACAGGTAAAGACTATAACTAAAATAATTAGAAATGGGCTTGAGTAAGAAAGTTTAGAACAAGAGCTGAACTTTTCAAAAAATAATAGGGAAGCCTGGCCAACGCCAGCATACGGCCAGACCACAGCCAGCTCGCATGGCAATGCAAGGCAGGAACAAGGTGTAAGGTTCATCCTTACTTCCTTGCACTGACTACCTACATTGTGGGTAGTAGTGAAGGAGGGGCAGCAGGCTTTGTGGAGCCACTATGCCTGCCTCCACTATGCAGATGTTCAGGAGTGGGATGAGCCTTTGCTTTACCCCCTCCCCCAGAAAGTTTCTGTAATGTAGCTGTGCTGACACACTAGGCTGCACATCCTGTGCTGTGTATAGACTCTGCACAGTTTACTCCTTCCCTAGGCAGTGGAGAAACCGGTAGGATGAGAGTCATAATCTCTCTTCCAGGTTGCTCCAGGATCAGCACCAAAACCTGCTGCCCCTTTCTAAGGGCACGTCAGATGGTCACAATCCAGCCCACAACTAGGAAAGGCTGAAGCTTAGAAATATGAGCATAAGCTTGAGTCTTGATCTTCAGTAACCAAAAGAATCTCGTTTCCAGAGTAGTTCACAGAAGAAAATGCAAAAGATGCTGAACTTCTTGATTTTACTGATTCATTTCTGGCTATTTTAAACCCACGAATACAATATACTGGACCTATCCGTTCTCTCTTCACACATCCAGTTTCCTTGAGCCATGTTGTATAATCTTACTGCACTGAGGAGTTTCCTCTCACTTTTTCTGGCACAGAGTTAAAGCCATCTGAGCTCTGCAATGCTTATTGCTGCTCTAAACCCTATCACGGAAGCACAGTGCAGTCAAAGGTGGTTGCAGTAAGGTGAGCCCAGTCACAATAAAATGTTCAGGGACTGTGGGCCAGAGGAGCTTGCTTAGAAGCAGAAAATCATCAGGGCAGTAGAGAGAGAATATGAGAGGAAGAAAAATGAAACGGCATGAGGCAATTTTCTTTGGGAAGCAACACAAGGTGCTTCCTGCCAATCAGCGATGGAGTACCTACTCTGATGGGGCCCAGTCTGCAGAGAGGAGACCAGTTTAATTTAATGGTGGCAGCATTCATAGCAAAAGGAATTTGAATTGGTGAAAACTTGTGAAGGTGACTAAAAGAGGAGAAGGCAGGAAAAGTCAATGTAGAAAAGGTGAAGAAAAGGAGAATAGATGAGGAAAGGAATACAGGGGATAGAGAGCAGGAGATGAGGTGTGGACAGGAAGGGAAAGGAAATAAGAATCTGAGATGAGCATAGTACCAAATATTCAGGCAAGTAATGAGATTTGAACAATGTGATTCCCATTAAAGACAAGGGGATTAACAGTGATACAGGGCTGGGCAGCACTTTGAAAATGTCAGGGGTTGCTATCCACCTGTTTAGAATTTACATCTCAAAGGCATTCTTTTTTTTTTTTTTTTTTTTTGCTGAGGAGAGTCACCCCGACCTCTTCACCTCCTCACCGCACACACACACACACAATCAGACTCCTGGAAAGGAGACCCTTGCCTGCCTCCCTAGCTGTTCAAAACCCCATGTGGTTTGAAACAAGAATGATGTAAAAACTGCCTCAAATGAATGACCTATGTTACAATCTATTCTTCTGTGCATGGGAGCTGTTTTGTGGGTGAACATGGGCCCTCCCTTTCCAGAGCTGTCACTTCTGCACATTCCATCATCACTCAATTCACTTTAAAGGTTGGAAGAGACTCGTCGATCCAGTAAATCAGTATACACATTTTAGCAGAAGCCAATGATTATGAAGCAGCACTGGCCTCTTCATAGTTAAGACTTGTTCCAGAGGGGTAGCCATATTAGTCTGTTTTCAGTAAAACAACAAGAGTTCCGTAGCATCTTAAAGACTAACAAATTTATTTGGGCATAAGCTTTCATGGGCAGAAACCCACTTCGTCAGATGAAAGACTGTTAAGATAGTTAAGACTGAAATTAGTTTTCCATTGTAAGGCATTGTATATTCAATACTCTACTTCAGCTTCTCCCAGCAGAAACCAAATACCCTCAAAATGTCATATCTCATCACATGGTAAGATTTCTCTGGAAATTTTGGAGGAAATCTATAAAGGTTTAAATGCATGAAGCCAGATACTTCACCCCATTCTTATCAGTATTTGACGCTGTACATGAGTGCAGAACCCCCTGACCCTTACATGCGCCCTCTATCTGAGAGAGTTGGAAAGGGAGGCATAAAACCATTGTAGCTGGTTCTGTGCCTCTCAGGGATTTAGGGAAGCTAAAGGCACAAAGGAGGAGTTAGCATGGAGCAGGAATCTGACCTTTACTGTGTGTTCCACTCTAGAATCAGTTGGTGAAAGGACTCCTGTATGTATAATGTTTGTGGAGTGCTCTGAGTTCTAGTGTGTTGGAGGGTGTAGTGAAGGTCGCCCAAGATGTTGTGACGCATTAGAGATAGTGATGCTGCGAGTGTAGTTAAGGCCAGTTGAATAGTAAATAGGTTACATAAGTTGTTTTGCAATTTGTTATCTAGCAGTGTTTGGTGCCAAGGAAAGCAAAAGTGTGAGCTTAGTTATTTGTTGTACATAAGCCAATTCCTGCTGTTCCCTAAAGTAAACATGCTGTGCTGTATAAGATCTTTAAATTATTGTAATTGCTTAGAGATTCAGCCATGAACCCCACTTGGAGTGTCTGGCCCTTCCCCTGCAGCCCACTTCGCAGAGCTTCGTTAGGGTTTCCCTCTGCTGTTTGGAGCGTAAGCCATGATTAAAGCTAAGTGTACCTAATTGGTGTGGGCTTGGTTTTATTCCTCACCTGGTATCCAGAACCTGCAGGCATAAGTGCCTGGCATAACAGAAGGCACTATGGAAGTTACTGCTTTACTTTAATTTCTGTACTAGAAGCTTGAATACTTACCTCAGAGAAGTGAAAAATATGTGAATAAGTACAATTTCTGAGTCTTACAGGGGATTCATTTTGAAAGTGTCTTCAACATAACGAGAGCACCTTTTCCAGGCTACCATTCGGACTGTCTTGGCCCTTGGCATGAGCTGCGGAGAGATCACTGGTCCTCTATATCCGCATTGCAAAAGCTAATAGTAAAGTATAGGATGAGCAACAAATGTATACATACCTTATTGGTCTATGACTATATGTAGTTAGACCACTAGAGGAAACAAAGACAGGGAGTCTGATCTTACATTGGTATGAATGAAGAGTAACTCCACTGAAATCAATAGAGTTACACTGGCATAAAACTGGTATATGTGAATTCAGAATCAGCTCCTGGAAGGATATTCATTAGCAGAAATAAAACACTACCTCTGGGAGAAATTCAGCCAAATAACTCATAAAAATCCGCTTTATGCAGCAGAAGTGAGGGGGATTGGGTAGCAAAATTGACTAACACAACTTGAGACCACTTCTTCATTTTATTTGGTCAGATAGTAGCTGTAGCTCCTCTGAGAAACTGAGTGGTGTGTTAGGGACACGGGATAGATATGTTCCCTTTCTACTACTAGGCACCTCCATTGTTACGTTCCACACTGTGCTATATGGAATCAGCAGAGAAACCTCCTCCATATTATGAAGGCACTGTGCAAGTATTTCTCCACCCACAGGTCCCAGTGCTGGTAACACTCCCCTGCTGTGCAGGATTACTGTCTGCGTGCTGTTCCTCTCCCCCCTAACATTTTGCAGTCACACCATAGGGTTTATGTGGTGCTGAAAACCCTCTGTGAGCCCTCTGTAACCTCCATACTTCTATGTATATTAGCAGCAACAACAGGAGACAAGAAAGGAGGTGTGGATAGGAATCCTAATTTTCTTTTCCTGTTTTGCACATAGAAGGTGCAGTGATCTTAATTAGCAGCATGAGTGAGAAATTCAGAGCCTCGCAGAAGCAACAAGACTTGAACTCTCTTAAAATGGGCTCAAAATCTACAAGTCTGATGAATTGATCCAGTACAGGAGGAATTTTGCCAGTATCTCAGTAAACTGGTTAATGTGAATTCGACTAAAAGGTTTCAGAGGTAGTGGGGACAATTGGCTTAGCCAAAAAATGCATTAAGAAAATATGTTTTTTAAATGTAACTTTACAGAGCTGTCAGAGGAGGAGTTTACTTTATGCCAAATGAAAACTTTCAGGTTCCAGAAGGAATTGAAGATACCTGTGAACTCAATGTCAAGTCCATTAGAGAGCTATTCATGCACATATTTGTTAGCTGCATGTGCTTTCAACTTACAACAATCTGTGCTTTAAAAATGTGCAACTAAACTTACCAAAGCTAACCTCAAACTCCTTTAACATCTCCAGAACCAGGCACACTCAAATGCAAATGGCTTTGTTAGGAAAAAACAGGGATAAATTTGAGATTGTGCTTGGCTCATGTGCTTAGTGGTAGGGGAAGAGTGCTGGGAGCCTTTGCATTTGTCACCTAATGACCAAATATAACTCCAGTCCTGGTGTTCAAGGAAGCACAGGGACCACTCTCTTCTTACTCCCTTGGGGTCATGCAGTGACTAGAGGCCTGTGTGGGGAGGCAGGACCAATGCTTCACCCCCTTCCACACAAATCTGCAGCATAGGACTGGCTCAATTAGGGAAATATGAAGGCAGGGCCATCTGAAGTGGGGGTTCATCAATTCCAATGGATCCAGGGCCAGGCCAACAGGGACTTAAAAAAAATTATTTCTCGCTCATTTCTTCCTTCATGGGGCCATAGCCTTCTTAATCTAGTACCCTCAAAGGTGTATTCAGGGCCCTGTTTAGGGCCCCTGATGGACCATTCTGGGCCCCAGATAGTACCCCAAATGGTATTTATGGGGCCACAAGTTAGTGCCCCCAATGGACCATTCAGGGCCAGGTTTAAAGCTTTGTAGAGGTCATTGATATCCACACCAAAATAGAGGTGGTTATTACAGAGGTTATTTTAGAGAAGCTGAAAAAAGTTGTTTTGGATATGACTGATAGCAGGGGACAAAGCTATGACAAGGGAGCTTACATGATTGCAGCATACAGAGGGGTTCAAAATTGAATTCAGCAGGTAAATTAGTATGTTTTTCATCCCACATGCTACCCACTCACTGAATCTTGTTGGAGAAGCTGCCACACTGTCTGTTTCCCAAGATGATCTGTTTCTTGGAATTGTTCAAAGATTGCATACCCTGTGTTCTACTTCTACTAGTTATTGGGATGTGTTGAGAAAGCATATTAACATTATATTAAAATGTCAAAGCATGACAAAACACTCAACAAGGGTAGAGGCAATCCATCCATCTCAAAATCTGGTTGAGGGTGTTTTTGATGCTTTAGACAAGATCAAGGCTTCACACAATGTTACACTAGAACTTAAGCTGGAAAATGTCAGAGTTTTTGTTTCATGTTTTGGCTGAGATATGGTATGCAATCTTATTTAAAAAAAAAAACCCAATGATGTGAGCAAAAAATTGCAGAGTTCAGATCTTGACATACAAACAGCTCGTGGTTTACTTGGTGATCTTTGAGACGCTTTCTTGGAATTATGATCTTTTGGATTCCTTGCATGTAAGGAAACTACTGCTGCACAGGCTGAAATGTTAGGAATATCCATTTAGTTTAGACAGCCAATCTCAAAGGAGGAAAGTAATGTCATGTGAATTTGCAAAGGATGAAGGGTAATCAGAGGCTGAAATAGTTTTTGAAAGCCAAGTTTTCAACCCCATCTTAGACACAATACTAACACAATTGGATCATAGGATGTGTATGTATGATGAAATTGGAAGAAAGGTTTGGTTTTTTTGACTGGTGAGAAACTGAAAAATGTCAGCAGAGAAGATCTGGAGAGGTGTGCTCAAAACTCAGCAAGCAGCTACCCTGAGGATTTAAACTGTGAGAGTTTTGAGAACAAGATTGAGCTCTTTGCCAGTTTTTGCAAGCAACTCTTTAAGGACAGCACGGAAACAAAGGCACCCATTGATCTCCTTAGCTACATTCACCAACCAGGTCTTTAGTTGCATATTTCCCTAACACAGAAACAGCTCTGCTTTTTTTTTTTTTTTTTTTTGGCTGTCTTCCTGTATCTGTGGCTGGTAATGAAAGGAGTTTCATAAAGCTAAAATTAATGAAGACCTATCTAAAAATGTCCAAGGGGCAAGAAAGATTAAGTGATCTGGCAATTATTTCTATAGAGAACTTGGAAGCAAACTGGACAGACAGGGATGAGCTATTTAATGAGATTGCTTCAGAGAACGCTAAGAAGCTCCCTTTGTAAAAGAGTGAGTGCCAGGGATATCTGGGTGGAATTTTTGGGCAAAAGGGTGAGTGCCGGGGAATTTTGCAGTGGTGAGAGAGAGGGTATGGATTTGAGTCTTCAAAGTGGACCTAGAATGCCTTTAGCATGGTACTGCCTGAAGAGGTGTAGCAGTGGCATGTTCCCCCTGTGCACCAAGTAGCTAAAGGAGGAATTCCCCTGGGAGAACTCAGGTTAATTCTTCCTCTAAGACTGGCATGGTTCTACGTACTCTCTGCCCCTGGGCTGTAGCTAAATGACACAAATGAGCATTTTCAAAACAAATCATCTATAGATTTCCAACACCAAACCTTCCCTTTCCTTTACTGAGTTGCTAGGTTGACTTTTTTTCCCATTCTTTTTCATTTTTAGAAACCAAATTCTGACATCTATGGGTATTTTGTTTGAATAAGCACTCCAGGACAAGTGTGCAAGACTGAGGCCTGAACAGTTAATTTCCCTTGTATTTCATCACTCATCTCTGAACAACAGGAAACTTGGAAAGACAAGTCTACCTTGGTGAACCAAAGAGAGGTTTAGAAGACCTAACATGGTCACTTGGTTCACAGATAGAAATATAGTGCACAGGGCAAAGCCAGTTCTAGAAATGCCAAATGATCAGTCATTTTTCTCTGCTGTTGATATTTTCCCAGAAAAGCTAAATAAATGTCTGTAGTTGCTGTCCCAAAGAGAAATAGTCTCTTCCAAACAGTTGGATTTTATGTGTATATAGTAATGTTTTATGTTACAACATTACCACAAGATCTACTCAGATCTGTACAAAGAAACACTTCCCCTACCAACCCCCTAAAAATCTTCACCCAGTCATTTGGTCCATAACACTAATACAATGAAACATCATTAAGCAATTTAGTTAAAAGACACAGGAAGTGTATTATGATTTAAGGGGTCATTAATCAAAGGAAACTCACGGACAAGAAATCCATCGGAGAGCCTGAATGGGTTATTTAGAATTATACTAAAGAAGCAGAAGCAAATTCTATAACTGTGCTCTAGGAAGTCTAATTGGGCCCTAGCAGGTTTTTATCAGGTTTTTTATCAGGTTTTTTAGCAGGCCTGTAAATAGGAAAGGAAGAAATAAAATTAGATAAGAGTTATTGCTGGAGAATTAACAGTTCAAAGTTTCATCGTAGTGTTTATGGGACCAGAGTGAGTGCTTTATTCACAATTCAGTGGGACTACCTGTATGAATAACTGCCTAGCACTGGGTGTAAACAGAAATCCCAGTTGCAATAGCCTAGCTACCTTCAAAGGCTTCTCAAGAACAAGATATGAAAAATAGCTGTTAAGTCTTAGGACAAAATAATATTTTAGCTCATTTATTGACTCTTTTTTTCAAATTTACCAAACAACAGGAGGCATCTATCTCCTACCTATAGCTGCCTCTGGCTCATGCAACTCACTCCTTGCCAGTGAGAGTGAGAGACTCACAATCTGCTCCTATATTGCTACTAATGTCTACCTGCTGAATCTTGCAAGGCGCTAAGGATTCTGGCCCCAATCCGGCAGATCACTGAAGCATATGAGTATGCCACTGACTTTATCAGGCACCCAGGCCCTGCTTTCTTCCCCAGGCTCGAACCCATTGTGTTGAGACCCCCAATGTGGTTGTGTAGAGGGCGAAGGGGCCTCACCTGATTTGTAAATTCTTCGGTGAAGAAACTGTCTCTCCAAGGAGACTCAGAATTACCACCACATACGTTATGCTAATCTTAGCATCCTTAATATTGTTTTGTTCATGTTCATGTCTGCGGTCACTGTTTAGTCCTTTTGCCTCACTAGAGACAATACATGTTACTAACAAAATTGCTGCCTCCCCAAAGCTAGTATCTACAAGAGCTTGGTCCATGGCAATACTTATTTATGGGGCAGATTTCTTTCCTTTCTCTGGAGACTGGAGCGTTGCCCTGTGGTCTAAGCAGCCTCTGACAGCCTAGATCACAATGTCTGTCTAGTCTAATCTCTTCATTAATCAAGCACAGGTCACTGAGGAATATCAGCCATTCAGCCAAATAGGTGGCTTTAAACTGCTTAAATCTGAAAAAATTGAGTAAAAAATATTCCTTTTTCTATGGAGAACAAAAAGAAAAAAAAGGAATGAATAGACTGGAAATGAGTTATATAACAGATTGAATTCAGTGTTTGATCTGAATGCAGATTGAACTTCAGTGAAGTGCACTTGTTGGCACTGTTAACTACAAAAGGATGGCCATAAGGATCATTTTCAGCCTGTCAGCTTACACTATCTACACTGTATTGAATGCCTATATCCAATTATCTTCATCCAGACTTGGATCAGTCTGTCTAGGGAGTCCCACAAATGCCTGATATGCACCAGAAGTCTGATTATAGCCAACCATGAAACTTTGCCAAATCTCCTGAACAAAGAGAATTCAGCCCATGTTAGCTATTTATCTTACATTTTATTTTACAAGAATTGTCTCTTGATTTTCACAGTTAAATCATCTACATATGGAGTTGTCACAACAAAATTTTTCTTATCTATATCAAGTTCTGCTAAAACACCAACCATGCCTTTTACATAGGTATGGTATGTATAGCTACACAGTTCCCCATGTTCAGTTAAATTACAGGTGAAACAAAAGAAACCTTATCTTTATATATCACAGTTGTAGACTTTCAACATCAAAAGCCTGAATTTACTAGGGAACATTCTAACATGTATTTCCCTATATAGATCATACATGTGAATAATTATAAATGAAAATAAGGCTTTTTTCTGTTTGTTAGTTCTATTATCATTTTTATTATTAGCTATCATAGTACCACATCAGTTTATTCTACAGCTTACTATCTAGAAGCTTGCAAGACATATTCTCCACTCCACTAATCCAAGTGGCAAGAGATGGTTAGCGGAGAATACTTGTTGTGTTGACTCCTGCAGCAGCTACACATTCACCTAGGCATAAGGAGGGTTCAGGGGAAGGCTGAGTAAAGACTCAATCAAGCCTGGTTTATCTAATTTAATTTGATAGTTCCTTAGGGGAAGGACTTGTGCTTTTTAAAATTTGTTAACTGCCATCCACATCGATGGTGCTAAAATAAATTGTAAGTGGTCAAGAGACTTAAGTTTTATGCACCTCATTCCATGCTAGGGCACTGATTCAGTGCTTACTAAGGGCGCCTCCTAATACATTAGCAACACATCTTCCTGCAGTACAGTTTTCTTTGCAGGTTTTCTGCCCAATTATCAACCAGTTGTTCAGTAGCCTGACATGATCACAGCCCAAGGAGGTGTGGCTTCCACTCAGATACACTTTTCTAACTATGTAATGTACATCTGTAAAATAATATATGCCCCTGATGAAGACCATTCTGGGTGAAACTGCCCTGGAAAGGAAGATTTCTAAAGAAGAATAAAGAAATCTTGTTTATATGAACTGTTCATCTGAATGATTTAAAATACTTTGACATCTATCTATATTTGTATTTGGAAAATGAATCAAGAATAATTAAATGGGAAAAGTAACATCTGTCATCAATCATTAGACTTGCAGGAAAATTAAAATGGTATTTTTTTTTCTTGAAATCTACTGATATGTTTTTTTTTCATCCCATGCCATTCATTGAGATCAGATGAATTTTACTCTAGCTGTGTCAGATCTTGGAATTACTAAGTAATAAAGTCCTGAAGGCCGACGGCATGGGAACAATGGAATGTGTAACAATATAATCAGCAACAAAATCTACATTTAATATGTGACATTCTAACACCATAAAATATTAAGGTTTATAATCTGCTTTGTTCTTTCAGGCCAGGTTTTACAGCTGCTAAATTTTTTTAAATCTTGTGCCATTTTATCTTAGCCGATGCTTTTTTATTTTCTTTGTTTCTGACTTTGGAAATTGTTATATAAGACACATGAAGGAGACGAGTGAGTACAAATGGATAAAACAGTCTATACTGCACTTAGTAAGTGTTAAGCAGAGCCAATATTTTTTTAAACTTGACAGTCTCTTAATCTTTCACCGTGAACACAGTGATAGGTTTTTTTTTTTTTGTTTGTTTCAAAAGCTACCATGGCATTCAATAGCAACCATTTTATGGCTGGGATTAGCTGAGCTCTATCATTTCTAATGAAAATGTTGCTTTGCAAGCTGGGAAAAACACCAGCTCAGTTCAACAAATTTCTGCTTTACTCAGGATAGTAAATGCCACACGAAACAGTAATTCCAGCATTCACTTTTATAGTAATAACATTAAATCCCCAAACCATGTTAAACCTATGTCAAAGGAACAGTGCTAAAGCTAGGTCAGGAAGAGCCAGGAAGCCTAGAATTAAGGAAAGAGGGTTCCTCTATCTAAAGGCCTAAGGGCAGAGAAATAAGGCTAATACTGCAATGAGCTCCTGGTGACAACCTAGAGCCATGGTGAAGTCCACTGGGCTATGCGTAGGCATAGGGGGATCCATCATATGGAGCCCACTTAAGCACCAGGCCCTTAATTTACATCATTCTGTCTAAGTACTATGTGTCATCAACACATATTGATCCCAGGGGAGAAAGTATCTTTCTTTGTCCCTGTGTCTCCAGCTGGATGGCTTGCAGAGCAGGGAGAAAGCCCACATGAGGGAGCTGAAAATCATGTTCTTAGATCATGTGAAAATGATGGTGAAATCCTGTCTCCAAAGTGCCTGAAAGTTTTTCCATTGACTTCAATGGAGCCAGGATTTCACCCATTCTCTTTTTCCATTTTCTTTTAAATCTTGAGACGTCTATCAATGGTGGGCTATTCTTTTTGTATCTGAGCTGAATATTGTGCCCTACAAGGTTGGATATAGGGAATCTAGATGTCTCTCACTGCAAGCTACCCCTGGTAATGCAGAAAACCTCGTGGTAATCAAGGCAGAATAGCTGTCTCTCTAGTTCAGAGAACAGTCACCCTCTTCATTTTCATACTGATCCCCATCATCCTACACGCTTAACTTCTGCTGTTAAAAAGTCCCACATTTATCTAGTGCTTAATATATTTGTAGTGTGCCATTACTCTGCATGGCTCTTGGACACCAGTTTTGCTTCATGAAATACAGTTCCAACCTTAGCACATATTCAGCCAGCATATCACACACAGGAGCGTGTTGAATATAGGGCCTTCTAAGACTAACCAATGGACTAGAACATTAAGAACCCTAAGGTCAGACCTGTGTCTGTGATAACATACAAGGCCCAGTGAAGTAGTGATGGATGTGCACTATTTGTAATCTCTGTGTGAAATGTGCAGAGGTTAGTATTTTCATACATCTTAATTCACTAACATTTCCTCAGAGTTGATCCTTTTGGGGCTTGATTTTGTAGTCCTTGCTCAGACAAAACTCCTGTTGATGACAATGGGAGTTTTGCCTGAGTAAAGACTGCAGGATAAAGCTGTTGTGAATACAAAGTGATGAAGAAACAGAAGGATTTTGTCTGGTTTTATTTTGAAAGTTATCTAAGTGGAGCACAGAGTGGCTTTCCTGCTTATGCAGTACTTCACAAGCTGGACTGACACGGTTCCCATATTACCTAGTCTGAACATGATATAAACATAGAAGGGAAGATGTATTGGTGATTGTAACACACAAAAGGAAAATGCTAGCTCATGACTGGTTGAAAGCATTATTATTCCTCAAGATACTTAGATGGCAAGCTCTATGGGTCAGGGGCTATCTTTTCTTCTGTGCTTGTGCAGCACATAGCACAATGGGCTCTTGGTCCATGACTAGGGCTCCTATATGTTGCTATGGTAATACAAATAATAATAATAATAAGAGGAAGATAAACATTTATCTCTTGGACCAATACTATTGTCTGCCAACCATGGCTAAGGAGTTTCTTTTTGTCTTCAACAACGTAGACAGAATGGCAGATAAAGATAGTACATTTCAGTAAACTTTATGATTTACTGTCTCTTAAGGTCAATATGTGCCCTATAGATCTATAAAAAGTGGTATAACTCAATCTCAGGTCATTAGGCTTGATGCAGAAATTCTGGGTGAAATTCAATCTTTGGTTTTATGTAGGTGTTCAGCCTTGATGGTCACAATAATTCCTTCTGTCCTTAAAACCTTTGAATCTAAAAATCTTAATGTGCACCCAGAAAAAGTTCAGTATTTGTTTATTATTGTATTGTGAAAGTATTGGCTACCCTTTCTGCTGCTGTTGCTCATCTGGTCGATATCACTGGGGGTTAGCCTATCAAAGATAGCTTCTTCTGTATGGCAAGAGAAGTGATTAGCAACATTCAAATATCCAAATCCAGATCAGTGAGCCAATGAGTGGTTTTGGAAGTGGCTCATTACACATCTGAGAGGCCACTGGCAAATGATCAAAGGAGGCACTGATTTACAATATGGTCTATAGTTTGCAACCAATATCCACAGTCACATTGTGCATTGTCTCTCATCTTCCAGAGGTGTAAGAGATGACAGGATCTACCATGAGATGTTCTGAAATAGTTTAGTGAGGGCCAATGTTTCCAGGGTAGGCTGAAACCTAGAAATTCTTTTGGGGGGTCAGCAATTATGTGTTGTTTTAGGACATTAGAATTATCCCAGAATTCTTTCCAGTGAGCCTCAGGATTGAAGGAGGATGCTTTAAAGGCTTTAGCCTGATCCCCAAAAGGCTAATGAGATTTCAGGAATGTCTTCAGAAAGGTTCAGAAGGTCCTTATGAATGGATAAGTTGCAATAATTGTATTGTACTCGTGACTATGTGACTCTGGATATTCGGTGAAGATACATGTGCCAAAGTAGGTAACCATTGAACATGTGCTCATTTTAATGTTCTGGTTATGATAATCATTGTGGCATTAAGATGTGCATCCAGAGATTTGGTATGTAAGTAGCCCAACCGGAGTGGTGCACAATATTCAGTGATCAAGTATACCAGTTACTGTTTGAGGTGTGTGCACACTGACACCCAACATTGTGCCTGCAATTTTTTGATGAGGCTACTCCTCATTTTTACCTTTTTGCATGTCTTTTCTGGATAAGGTTTAAAGGTTAAGCTTCTGTTCAACGATACACCCTGGTGCTTCAGATAGGGCTCATTTCAGACCTATTGACCACAAAAGGTGAGCCTGAGTAGTTCCTGGGTGGCTTTGTTATTTAGGTGAAAGGCTGTTACCAAGGATTTGGAAGTGATTGGGCAGAGCTTGTAGCACTGAAAGTATTTCACTATTACCAGCAGAGGGGGTGTCGCCGATGTGGGTGAGGCCTTTGTCTTGTGCTGCAATAGCAATGTCATCAGCATAAATGAATTGACACAAAATTGTGTCCGGTAAATCACTATTGTAGCTGTTGAATAATGAAGGAGCCAGCATGGATCTTGAGGTAGACCATCATTGAGGGTGCGTGCTTTGCTGGTCTGCCCATTCAAAAGGATGCAGTATCTACAGTTGCTTAACATTTATTGCTAGGTGTCACATAATGATATGTTCGTAATTAAGGATCCATCTGCAGCACATAGCATTAGTTTTGGGTAGTTACAGTTGGGGATGCTGAGGAGATGATTTAGATTTACTGTAAATCACAAGGAAAATCTAGGACAAAGACAAACTCCACAACACAATTAGGAAACATGGTATCAGATAATGATGCCAACATTCAGTCATAAGTAGCATGGCACTACATGTACCATGTTTTGCCCACTCTCCGCATTTATCCACCCCCATGGACACTTTACCATGTTGAAAATATATTAGGATATCATACTGTACTATTGTACTACTACTGTAACCACCACTAGGTACCAATACATATCGCTGATGATTAGCTGGTGATAGATAACTGGATGTTCATTTTCTCCAGACGTGCAACTCATCATCTTTTCCTTTCCTCTTTCTTTTTCTTTTCAGCTTAGATAATAAACAAGGTTTCAGGTACCCAACAGATTAGGTAATATGATTAGTTGGAACTGTTTTTTACTTGCCTTGAAGGTAGTCTTGGTATTTCAGAAATCAACAAAAGGCAGTATTGATCATGGGCTGAAATAGCATACACAAAAAGTTAACAGAATTTGCAGTTTCAGACTACAATCCTGGTGTTAGTGGCACATTACCGAATTTGTGTTGTATTCTGACTTTCTTTGCAGGACTTTGTTGTAATGCACAATCAGTATCATATGTGAAATAAAGCCTACAGGTTTTCACTAACATTAAAGCTTCTTCTTACTGCTCTGGCAGCATAAAGGGGCCTTAAAGTGTATATAGGGTTTCCACCCACCTCAAAGCCCCTATGTACTGATAGATCAGGGCTCAGGGTCTTAGTATAAATGAGAATCAGGCTGTAAATGTGTTCAATATACAAAGTCATTTTTAACCTGTAAAGCCCAGGTAGTCAACATTTTTAGGTTGACCCAGCTCTTACTTTGGATATCCTAGAATATGTGAGGAGTTCCTTCTGAACAAGTCTAGTTAAATCCTGTGAGCTGTTGTATACGCAGCTCAACACTATTTGTCTAGATTATTGCCTCAGTGACTTATTTATATGAGTACATTCATCCAGACATGCACTTTAAAAATACACATAGGAAACTCACATCCATTCATCCATTTGAGCTGTTACATACAAGGATACAGTATTTTTTCAGTTCATTGAGTTAGAAGCAATAGTTTCAAGTTAATATAAGGACTCTTTTTCAGATTTTTCCATCTTATCTTAAAACCTGATGTTCTTACTTTCTTACAGCACTTTTATTCCATCTGTCTTTTCAGGCACAGGAAAAGTTTAGCAGTCATTTTGCAGAGAGGGAAGTTACGTTTTTCAGTCCCATCAAGTACAATTACCTAGTGAAGCTGGTATCAGAACAGATCAACCTTAGAGGGGCCTTTTTCAGACTGAAGGGAGCACATTATGCATCTTACCTTATAAACTTAATATACCATGAGAGAAAAGGATACCAAGAAAGTGCACAGAACTATTTTGCCTTTCTCTGGCCATGGTTGATAATTTCAAAGAGTTTGACTTAGAAGTGCACCTTCTGAGATTATTTGTGAGATGAAGAAGAGTTCCTTTAGCTCAAATGTGGAGCACGTGACTGGGAAATGCAGTACATTTTGGAGAACCAAAGAAAGTGAAAATGCTGAACTTCTCTCTAAAATTAGTTAATCCCTGAATTTTCACACTTGTTTTGTCAGTGAAGAAAATAATTGAATAGTGAAGTTGTTGGGCTAGGACCTATATGTCTATCTTCAACTTTCCCAGTAAATGTACAATGCTCCAACTAATTGCAGGGATAATGGAGCAGAAAAGCATGAAGTGAGTGTCTTTGTATTATAAACCCATTTTCAGGAATTTACAGCATTGTTGTGTAAAAAGTCACTCTTCTCTTGACCTCCAAAATTGGAGCTCTTGAGCTAATTTTCTTTTATAAAATTGTAATGCCTGTGTTGAAGTTATAGCAGTGCTTAAAATATAACCGTCTGCAAACAGGCCTCCTTACTGGTATCTTTTCTTTCCTCTCTGTGTCCCATTTGTTACTTTATTCACCAGTTGCATGTTGTCTAAACTCCAGCTTGTGAGCTATCTGGAGCAGCTACTGTCTTTGTGCTACTTATTTGTACCGTGTGCTGCAAAGAACATGGGAGATGTGTCCCACATATTTTATATAGCTAGAGCTTAATTCTGTAAATTCTGAGTACCTTCACCTCCCACCGATCACCAAGCATGTTGCAGGATCAGGTCTGAGATTCTCAGAACTGGATCAAATCCTGAAGCAGGGTAGATTCCTCCCCTTACCCCAAATCTTTTTTCCATGGATTGTCTCGAAGAAGGATATTTTCATGAGGAATTCAAATGATGGGGGTTTTAACATGACCCAAAAGGATAATGAGAAATTTCCAAGTAAAGCGGGTAGCATGGCACAAGATGAGTGGAAGGACACCAAAAGAGGGTGAAGGAGGATGGCATGGTTGAAGTATCAGCAGCAAGTGAGGAAAGGGAAGAAATTAGCATTCAGAAGTAGCTGGCTAGAATTATGCCTGGCCTTGTAGGTAATACCAACTGGCTGAACAGGGTGAAAAAGGCAAGAAGAAATCAGTTGAGGAATGACATAGTCAGAGCAGCAGAAGGAGAGACGGTCATTTTAGAAACTGCATTTTGAGCAGACTGAAGGAGGCCAATATATGGCCAAGGGGAGGCTAGAGAGGATGAGACTGCAGTAGCCAAAATGAGAGAGTGCTAAGGCATGGACAGAGACTTTTACAGTGGCCACAGAGAGGAAAGGAAAGGTTAGATTGGGGTTAAATTTGGAAATCATCATCACAGAAGTGGTAGGTAAAGGCATAAGAACTGCTGATGTCAACCAGGAATAATAAAGGGAAAGACCAAGAAACAAATCTTGAGGGGTGCTGACCTAGAAGGGAAAGAAGCAATGGAAAATATCAGTATTTACATGGCAATTTGGAATGCCCCTTGGAGGTTCTCCAGTCATTGTGTATGTTTCTGGATGTGTACAAAATCTGTATTTAAATCTGTACAAAAATGTAATGACCACTCCCATTGGCATAAACATTCAGACTGTTTCATTTTACATGCGCATGATGCAGATCAAAAGCTCATATTAATCATCCTTATGAAAAGTAGTTACTGCACATGGTAAAGTCATTTTCACATCTAGCATCTCAGCCATTTACTTTTTTAGGCTCCCAAAGGGGTTTAGAGCAATTGGACTAATTGCTTAACAAATTGCCTTTGTAAACTAAAGCCATTTTTTAATTTTATGAAACCAAAAAACTTTCTTTTGTGTTGCTCTTCTATAACTAAATATGTCCAAACTAATTGTTTTAAACCTTTGGTCTTAAAAATGAGTCCCAAGCTGAGTTTTCATTTACCAAGTCATAGCTTAGAGCCAATTTTAATGTCCAAGTTATAAAAGATCCCTGAAAATAGCAACTTTTAATGGAAAAGTTGAAATTGCCCAAGCTTTGGTGAGGCAAACGTGCCGCTATAATAATACAAAATATCTGTTTTCTCTATATCCAGAGCTTTGCCACACTCTTTCTGTGAGGAATTTATATTACTAGAGGAGAATTCCCAAGTGGAATGTATATCATTTATAGCAGCATTGAATTAAAAAACCTTAAATGCCATTCAACTGGATATTTTTTCTACTTGGTTACATATTCTAATTTTTAAATAATATCTTCAAAGATTACACACAAAGTACTTTCTCGTTATAAATTACCAGTTATTACATTAAAACTTGACTGAACTTCTCTTTAGTACGTTCTCCAAAAAAATTCCCTATATAGGAATGCATATACTTTCCTTAATCTTGGCATTTTGCTCCTCAGCTGCTATCATTCCATCTAAAGCATTTACTTTGAAATGCCTGCCAAATATTTTTGCCCCAGTACCACAATAACAATGAAGTGATGTGGGAATGATTCAGCCCAGTGCATTTTCAAGGAAGGCAGCTTTCACGGAGACAGTCTCTAGAGAGTGGCCTAAGTAGAATGTTCTCATAGTGGGATCCAAACCTTAAACAGAATCTCCACATCATATTAAATGTCATCCTTTAAGTCATCCAAGTAATTATTTCTTCTGGTAAAAATGATGATTTATTTCTGTATGTGTTGTTTGCATTTTGTTGTCTGTTTTTCTTTCAAAAATTAATTTCAAAGTATACTAAAGAGTAACATTGCGGCACATCTTCAGCTGCTGGAAATCTGCATAGACTCTGTAGTTCAATGGAGCAACATCAGTTTAGACCAGCAGTCTATCTGGTCTATCATTTTGGGTTGTGTGTATTTGTTAACTATTATAGTAAGTTTTATGACTATAGTGTGACTCATGTTGAAATATTCCAACAGCAAAAAACAAAGGACTAGATATACCGTCTGGCTCTGTTGTTATACTTTAATGTTGACACACAAAGATCAATTTTCAAAGGCTAGAACTCCAGCCTTTAACTCATTCAAATCCTGACCTTCTTTTTCTTGACCACTACACCAATGGAGATAAGAGGAATCTTCTATTAAAGGATCAGCTGGGTGGGACCACCCAAGTCATAGCTCATTTCATTTCTGCTGACCTTCTGCCCATCAAGGAAGCGATTAAAATATGGAGCAGGAACTTTGTATAGTGCAAATGTCTTCAGTCAATCTCCCTTTCATCTAACTCTTCAAATGCTTCAGACCTGAGTAAGCAGCTGAAGATATTGCAAACAAGAATGAGTAAATGTAAAGACAGATTTTTTTCCGTGCTCTAGAGCAGGATGATCTGTTTACCTTTCTGAAGGAGCTGTCAGCAAAGTGGTCATCATGAAATATTAAATCACAAATGGTGCACTCTTAGGAAAACAAGCTCATGTCGAAACTTGTTGCCTCTGATTTCAGGGATTTTTTCTTTGGTATTTGTGTTTGGCAGCAGACTTTCATATTTAGCTCTATGCAGCCTTTTAATAGACATTTTGCCATATGCTATAACTGTACAGGCCGGAACCTGCAAACATTTACTCACCTGCTTAGATTTACTTGTATGAGGAATCCTAAGAGTCTATACGTATAAGTAAGTTAAGCAGGTAAGTGTTTGCAGATTCTGAGTTTATGGAGTTATAGTCAATGGGACAACTCACATGCTTAAAGTTAACCATCTGTAAATTAAACAGTTATCACTGATTTGGTTACTTTCAGTTTGAAGTTTCATCTGTTGCTGGATCAGAAGCATAACCCATTCAAAGTAGATGTGTGGTCCACATGTGAACAACAAGAACATCTCTAATTTCTGCTAATTGAATTGTCTTCTCTGCTCTTTGGGAATATGTAGCTTTCCCCTGACTGTCTGATCCTGTGTTTGAGTAAGAACACTGGGTCTTGGGGGAGGAGAATAAAGAGTGAAGATGGGGATGCATTATATTGAACAGAGAATAGTTAGTTTACTATGGCAGAAGAGCTGACTCTGGATGGTTTCATTCACAAAGTGTGAAGCGGAATGCAGGTTAACTTGAACAAGTGGAACTTTATTAAACCCTGTGCACTACTCTGTCCATGTGGCAGAGTTGCTTCCAGCTTAACTGCCCACATTTCCCGTTCCAGTGGTGTCTCCATCAGTAAGAGTTTCACCAGGGAACATGGGCCCTCTGACTCCAGTTCCACTGATCATGGTATATGGATGGCTTTTAGGGCTAAATCCTTGACTAGGGCACATAATCAAAATAAGGAGCCTGTGCACCTTTATATCTATATAGCTAGCTAGCTAGCTCTCTCTGTGTGTGTGTGTGTGTGTGTGTGTGTGTGTGTGTAATAAATTCCAGCAGGCTATGAGAAAGAATAACAGCTGCGGCCCTTGCTGGGATGATTTTGTTGGGATTGGTCCTGCTTTGAACAGGAGGTTGGACTAGATGACCTCCTGAGGTTCCTTCCAACCCTAATCTCCTATGATTCAATTAAGTTTTGAGTTAGGGAACCTGTGCTATAACATAGATCTCTTTTCTGTGCTCCTCCTCCCCCACCACCCATAGACACCCATTCCTCTGCAGAGGGCTGATGCAGATCTTGACCATGCAACATTCAGTGCAATTCCTTGTATAGGCTTTCCAAAGCTTGGCTAAACACACACACACATTCATGTGCAGAAGAACTCCATCAATTCCTGTTGCATCCTGGGCTTTACTCACTTCTTGGGGGACAGTGTTAGAGAATTTGGCCTTTAATTATTAGATACAAGGGAATCTTGCTAATTCACATTATTGACTGGGAGATACCGTGGTGTAAATTAGGGTTCAAATATGTCATTATTGAACAGGCTTTTGAGTGTGTGTGCCATGCCATCACTGAGGGCTAGTTTGCCTTCATTATATTCTGCCTTTATTATATTCATCAGTAATGCAAGGAACCTACAGGCCTATATCCTGTAAGGCATGAGTTCAACAGTTAGCATAAGGCTTGACGCCTATGACTTTGGCACAGATAAATGACCTAACAGTCACCCCTAACTTTTGGAGAACTGAGAATAGAGTATGGGGGAGAATTTCTTCCATAATGACATCAACAAACCACAGGAACATGAGCTTTTGGATAGAACATCTGCAACAAGCTTTTGGATAGAACATTTGCAAATGTCTGACCAAAGAGTGCCATGCCAACCAATTGACATACTTGATAGTAAGTTGAGATCATACTATCCTAGCCTGTAGGAAAATGACACCTCAACATTAGTAGAGTGAGGAAATACAAATAAGGAAGAGGGGAGAAACACCTACTGATTAAGCATTAGACATAGGGCATAACATATTATAAAAGCAGTAATCCTGTGTGCAGGAAGGGAAAGAGATGTAGACCTCGGGAGGTGCCAGAATGATGGTCACAATGAGGAGGAACGTGATGGTAAGGAGGAAGATAATGAAGACAATGACTAACAGTTCAGGTTCATCTGCCAGGGATGGTGTAGATATATGAATGTTCAGATGTACATTCTGTATTATGTCTATCCACCTTACTGGGTTAGAGAGTTTGTGACTTTCTAAATGTATTAATCAGTTATTGTATGTAACCCTTGTGCCAGACAGAGTCGGCAGCAGCAAGGGCTGGGTTCTTTATCTAGGGGTCCCTGTCAATGATACAATGACAAAATGGTTCGAGCCCCGACCCAGTCATCTATGAAATCACATGCTATCCCCTGGGTGCCCCAAAGGGCAGTACTTCCCCTCTTGCAAGCACAGAGTCTGAATGTAGAAAGTAAACCTTTTAATAACAGAAGGGAAGTAACACAGCACCGGTTTGGGAAACAGTGCAAACAAAATTCATGAACTCAATGAGCCAAACTCATCCCAGAGTAAGGGGTGTGTTCTTCGCCTCTCCCTTCTTCCTTTCCCCTTTACTGACCGTCGTAGTTGCAGTGTCCACCTCTCGGTTGAGGCTTATCCAGTCCCCCTCTGCAAGCTCCTGTCAGATACAGGCTTGACCAGGCCTCCTCTGCTGCTGCCTCCCACCACCTCCAGGCTCACCGAGTCCCCACTGCTAGCTCTCACCATCTGCTGGCCCTCTTTGTCTATAAATGCTAACCAATCCTGGCATCTGCAGGCGCTGACCACTCCTGGCTCCCACTGTCTGCTGGTGCCAACCAATCCCACCATCCACTGGCATTGACCACTGTTATTCCTGCCATATACTGGTGCCGACCGATTCTGCCATCTCAGGTGCTGCCCACTGCTGGCACCTTTCTGGTGGTTGTCAGTCAAGGTTTCCCAGTCTCTCTAGTGATTCAGTTCTTAGTGAATTTCAGCTCATGGGAAAGCCTTCTGCTGACACAGAAGCAAAGTCCCTGCTTTTAACAAACAAAAGACTCCAAGAGGAATCATTAGTTCTCCCATTTAACAGTGAGGGGAGATCATCAACCCATGCTTGAAGGTAGCCCTTTGACAGGGCTAGTGCAATCTCAGTAGGAGACTCCTCACCCTTCCCTCCCCTTGCAAAGCTGAAACATCTGTCCTCCACCCTTTTGGCGCTGTATTTGGGTGAGAGTGAATTTTTTATCAGAACAGGCTAAGCACAGAACTGATGTCATTTGTTCATACAATCAAAAGTGACCCTGTTAACACAAAAGTGACTTGTAACGCAATACCAAACACGTTGACCATTTCCCATCATGCTCAACACCTAGTGTGCTTATGCAATATGCTGAGTACTTGACTGTACTCATGCAAATACAAAGCCCATGCAAATAACGTGCCCTCCTTTCAGCTGCTGAGCAGGGAGAGTGCCACTCAGACCTTACTTGCATGTAAATATTAGAAGAGTTCCTATAGTGTGAGTGTTGCAATAATTTTCATAATACTGGGTCTGATCTTGGGACAAGAATCTCTCAACCCACAAAGTGATAACTGGGAATTCTAAAGTAATCAATATCATTAATACCTAATCTATAGATCAGGCTACAAGGCAGCATTCCTCCTGAAGTATCCCAGCATTGGGGGTGGGGAGTGTGCATGCCTGCTAGTAGACCCCCCTTAAGGGGACATATTATCTGTCACCCAAGACACCATTGTCCCCTGGTGCCCTTTGGAGAGAGATGGTTCCTTGAAAGCCATGGGAGGTGCAGCCTCTTTAGTTCTCCAAAGACAGTGCCTGTGTTTTGACAGGCCATTGTTTGGAATCTGAAAGGAGGGAAGGATCCTTGCATCATCCCCCTCCCCCCTGCAGTCCATTGCACACTCACAGAAGGGTCAGTTGTAATCTGTCCCATAGCAATGAGGTGACATATCCTGCTCCTACTGAAGTCCTACTGAAGCACTTTGCCATCAGCTTCAATGGGAATACAACAGGGCTCTAAGTGAAGAAACATGATTTTAAAAAATCACAACTACGGTACCATAAAGTAGCCTTTGTTCATTTATTCTGATGAGAGTAACATACTTTACAGTATCTACGATTATAGTACTCTGAGACATATGCTGCAGTATATTGTGTAAAAAAAAAAAGAGTTCTTAATATAGGGATTTCACTCTAACATTATGCCATTAACTCATTGCTGAAAAGTGAAAGGAAAAGGAAAGCAAGATCACTGGGTACTTTGATATCATTATTAGGGATGCAGATTAATGAAGTTACAATTCTCAAGATACTACTGTGTGAAGATATGACCAAAAGAAACATGGATAGCATGTCTAATTGGTTGCATTACTGTATATTTAGGGGGTCTAATCTAAAGCCCAATTAAGTTAATAAAAAGACTTTCACAGGTAGAAATCCGAGATGAAATAGATCTAATTGAAAAATGAATTCACTTTATAGATGACTGCTATGAGAAGCTGGGACCTTGCTGCTCCAAAGTTGTTTTTGCAGGTGAGAGCCTGCATTCCTGTTCTCAGGAAGTCTAAAAACTTTGTCTTTAAAACCTGTCCAACATCTGCCTTTGAATGCTATTGTTGTTATCATAGAATCATTTTACAGGCTTGACACCTCTTACCAAGGGAAAAAAAAAAGAGTCGTTTGGAAGACATTTTATTTATACTGTAGCTAAATCTGCGTGAGTTGTCTAGTCCCAGTGAACCATACAGTATTTTCATCAATGCATAGTTCTCTTGGATTTCAGTGTTTGTTATGAAAACCAAAATTCTTACTCTGAGCTATTTATGCTGGCAGCACTTCAAAGAGAGCAACTACTTTACTTCATGCAAACCTCTGCAGCAGTGAGGAAGAATCCCTCTTGTAAGATCCTTTATATCTTTTTAACCTTTTGCTATAGATTTGTCTCAACACATTTTTTTTCTTGATGCATACCTAAATTTACAGGAAACCTTTCAATAAACCATTGACATAAAAAGGAAAGTGCTGTTGTTCAGAGAAAATAAATTGACCTGTGAATCCATAATCTTTTAGCTGCTTCTTCACTTGCTGGCAAAATAAACCCTATTTCTAAGCAGTCGTACTGTAATGTCTTAGTTATACAGAAATGCAGCCAAGATGGTGAATTGACAGTTCAAGCTGTGATAGAACCTTAATAAATAGGGACATTCACGTTAGTCAGTCTAGGGCAAAATCTGCTTGCATTACACTAGTAGTTCCATTGATTTTAAGAGTGATACAAATATTGGGTAAATTTCAAGTGTTTTAAATTTCACCTCCATTATTTTGTACATTGTAAGAAATTTTTATCACAAGCCTTTGAAATTCTAAGAAAACTATGCCTAGCATTTCGCATGTATCCACTGTTTTAATTCCTTTAAAAGAATTCTAACCGGTCCAAGAGGCACAATTTATCTTACAAAAATCTCTTTAAGGGAGCCAATGATCTAGACCTGCATCCACAATGCTTTGTGCAGTCATGTTATCTTGCAAAAGAGACTGGAGGTTTAGGAAGAAAGCATCTTGCCTCAGTAGCATAGGAATGTTGCACTTATGTGGAAATAAAAAATAACACACTGTGGTAAGGAGCAATATAAATTTGTAATCCATGCCCAATGTAACCTAAATAAAGAGCGAAATCTGCTTTTCTCTGGCTTCCACCTATTTCTGCTGTGTTTGGAATTCTACATCTGGTAGCACACCAGGGCCAGGTTAAGGCAATCTGGACCCCTAAGCACACCACAGTATGGGATGTCGGTGGCTCCACCCTATATACACACAGTTGTCCCAAATCCCCATTTGGAGTGGTCATCACAGGGCCCCCTCTTCCTTCTCAGGGGCAATAGCATAGGATTCTCTCCTCACCCACTGGAGTGACAGCAGGCCCTCACAAATTCCTTGGGACCAGCAGAGGTCCCTTATTTCCCCCTGGAGGCATGGGTGCCAGCAAAGGAACATCCCCATACTGCAGCATCCAGGGTGTACATGCCTGAGCATATGGGCCATACCTACTCCACTCTTCCCCTCCTGTCGATGCAGAGCCCTCTAAGGTGCTGTTAGCTGGGTCATTGCAGACGCAGAACAGAATGTCTTGGAATTAATACCCTCTTAACATGCCTGGGGCAATTTAGAACTCTCCAAACTGTTGTCCCAAACTGTCTGCAGACATGAGCAATTATCACTTGTTTGGTTACTTTGAGTTTGAATTTTCAAGCTTTTCTTTGCAATCAGAAGCTCTAGAAATGTACCCGTTTAAAAATGAGAGTCAAGATTTTGATGTAATCGTGGAGCTAGTGCCATAGGCATGAATCTACAATGATGATGCTCTAATTCAGGCCTGAAGCACACATGTTATGTTTTGATAATTAAAAGCAAAGGAGGCTGCAATATAAACTGATATTTTAATAAATTATAAGAGTTGGAAAAATGAATTAAATGTCACTTAAAAAGCTCAAGATTAAAATATCTCTTTGCTGTTTATTTTGGAATGTACCTGATTTTGGTCCGGTATAATCAAGACATTTCTCTGGTCAGGAGATTGAAATGGCCCACCTTCTTCCTGGCACATATACAGTTCCATCGAAGTCTATGAGTATTAGGGAAAGAATTAGGTCTTAATTCCCTAAAGCCTTATCAAGGCACAACACAAATGCTGTTGTTCCAGTTTCAGCTTCTTAAGAATTTCCTCCTTTCCCTTCACAGCTCTAATTACCTCAGTCTATGCACAGTATCCTCCAATTGTCAATTGCAAAACGATTTGGGCAAATGCTGATGCTAATTACAACTACAAACTCACTTTGCCAGTATACATAACTCCTTTTCTTCATGTGTACTGAACATATGTGATGATCTGCACATTTACATGGGGGGTGCCTGCACAGCCCTCTTCAAAGCTATTGGAAGGTCATCCAATGAATCATCCAATCAGAGAGGCAGAAACCCCACAATATGGTTTAGGTGTCTGATTACACAGCATAAGTAGCCAACTGGGAATACCAAAGACTAGAGGCAATAGTTATAGTTACAGCTGGTAGAAAATTCGAATTTTGATCCCATGGGAAAGTCCTATATTTCAAAGTCTGTTTTTGTTCTGAATTGGGACAGAGAACCTAAATACTGAAATGTTTTGCAGAATGGGAAGTTCCAAAAATAACTTATTTGAAATGTCACTTGGACATTCCTGAATTGAAATATTTTCTTTCAGATGGGTTTGAAATTAATTTGTGTTCCCCCATGATGCCCCTGGTGAGTTGGAGTTCAAATGCCTCATGCCCACATTTTTCTCTACAAGTTGGGCTCCCCAGATGTACTTCTTCTTTCATGGTCACATGACTCAGATGATTCACTGCATCAGTTCAACCAGAGGGGAGACCAGGTACATCAAATTAGGTGTAGTCCAGTCAATAAACCCAGCCCTTGGGAACTTGAGGAGAGGGGACATGAGGCACCCGAACAGTTTCAATTGTAGTTCCAAATTGAAATATTTCATTTTACACAACTCCTGGAGATGAGTGCATGGCTGCACAGATGGTATCAATGGGCAGACTTCAGTTTACTTGACCATGGGATGCTGTTCCAGGAAGGTCTACAGGGAAGAGATGGGGTCCACCTTACCAAGAAGGGGAAGAGCATCTTTTCACATTGACTCACTAACCTACGGAGGAAGGTTTTAAACTAGGTTCAAAGGAGGTAGATGATGAAAGCCCTCAGATAAGCATAAAAAAGGCAATCTTAACAGAAGTTTAGATATTGGGGGAGGACATAAAAAATTACACTAGAGACACAGGAGCAGCAAGAGGGAAATCAGTGGAGGAATCTGCGCAACACCTTAAATGTCTATATACAAATGAAAGGAGCATGGAAAAGAGGAAAAACTGGAAGTATAAGCTTAATTATGACTTAATTGGCATCACAGAGAGTTGGTGGGATAAGTCTCATGACTGGATTATTGGTACAAAGTGAAATAGATTGCTCAGAAAGGACAGGCAGGATAAAAAGGATGGGTGTTGTATGATACATTATGAATATATACACTTGTTCGAGGTCCAGAAGAATGTGGGAGGCAGACCAGTTGAAAGTCTCTGGATAAAGATAAAAGTGGGTAAAAATAGGGGTGATGTCATGATAGGAGTCTACTATAGACCACCAAATCAGGAAGAGGAGGTGGAGGAGGCTTTTCTAGAACACATAACAGAAATATCCAAAACACAAGACCTGATATTAATGGGGGACTTTAACTACCTAGACATCTGTTGGAAAAGTACTAGGGGAAAACATAAAATTTCCAATAATTTCTTGGAATGTACTGGGGATGTTTTGTTTCAGAAAATGGAGGAAGCAACTAGGGGAAGTTGTCTGTGACCAAAAGGGAGGAATTGATACTGAATCTGAAGATGGAAGGCAATTTGGGTGAAAATAATCAAGAAATGATAGATTTCATGATTCTAAAGGAAGGAAGGAACGAGAGCAGCAGAACACAGACAATGGACTTCAAAATTCAAACTTCAAAAAATTCAGAGGACTGGAATTTAACTTTGATACTTGGAAAGATACTTGAACAACTTATTAAACAGTCACAACTATATATTGCAATGAAATTGTCGTGAGTATTCATTTCAGTCATATTAACTGACCTCCTGAAGCTGACTAATACCATTAAAAACACACACAAAGATGAGTATCAGTAACAAACTAAATATGTTCATTGTATATGGATCTATTCCCAATTTGCTGGCAATAATAAAAATTAATAATTACTAACCTGTTCATTATGGGTCTTTGTACTCAGATCTGTACAACGTAACTCTGAAAATTACAGCAAGTTATTTGCATTTAATACTGTCACCTTGAGAAACTTCCAGCTCTCCTGAACTCCTTTTTTCCTTTGATTTTCTTCCCAGGGGATCTTACCCATATTGTGGGCGGAGGAAGCCATGCCCCCTCACCACTGCTGGGCATGCTCCAACTGGAGCCTTAGTATAAAAGGGAGCAGCCCAGCTCAGTCATGGCTGACCACCGAGGACAAAGCTGGTGAAGCCCATGATCAGGGAGGCCAAGAGCACCAAGACCCAGGTGGATACCCAGCTGCCCACAGAAGTCCAAGAGGGGATGGAATCATCAGCAGCTTCACAAGCCAATGGCCCCAGAAGCCTCGGGGACCTGTGAATGGCATTGATGTAAAACAGGGTAGGAAATAATCTAAGGGAACTAGACGTTGCTCTGGTTGTGGAACCAGCACAAAGACAGCATGTTTCGAACAGATCCCTGCTGACTGCCACTATTAGGTCTCTGGTCTGGGACCCGTGGAGTAAGGAGGGTCCAGGTACCCCTACGCTGGCAACCACCCACTTCTGGGCAGCAGCCCACTTTCCCCCTGGCCACTAGGCCACACAGCTCTGCAGAGGAGGACAACCATATTGACTCAGGCCACTAGGCCACACAGCCCCACTGAGGAGAGCAGCCATATTGATTCTGTCCATTTGACAATACTGCTCTGAGGCTAAGGGTGGGTCACTTAGACTGAGCACCTGGGCTATAACGCCTCATCCCTTCTCACCAAAGGATGATGGAATGTATCAGCCCCACAACAATAGTATTGTCAATTCTTGCAATTTTATCATGGGTCTTGTGGTTACAAGGTTCTTTTTTCTTGAGAATCTCATCTTTAATTTATTTAATATAAATTTCCATCCCTTGTAATTGTTTCATTCCCTTGTAAAAGTTAAAAAACTTGAACCTTGAAGTCTCCAACACCAGAAGACAAATAAAAAGAACAGATTAATGTTTTCAAATTTAATGATTTTTAAGCCAAACTCAAGATTTGGGGGGCATTACTTATGATTTTTGAAAACTTGGATTTAGCGATATTGAATATAAATTTCTAAATAGAAAATTATTAAAGAAAATCTAATATATACAATTCAAGTAGGGTGAAATTTATCCCCGTGTAGAGTGCCTAAACAAACCCTAAAATCACTTACCACTTAAATCACACTTAAGTCTTCAAAAGAGAGTTTGAGTGTTGTATAGATCTTATGCTGGCCCTCATCACACAGGTGAATTTTAATCTTAATTTAAAAAGTGTGAAAATATACACAACAATTACAATAATTTCCTTGGAGGATGAGTGAACTATGAATATTTACACATATTTTTGGGACATTTGTACTCTTTTGTGCTTATTTCTATTTTTTAAAATGTTACTCTAATAAAGCATGATTAAACAGAACAACAGTACAGAGATTAGAATTTATTGTCTGCAATTGTATTCTTTGATTAGTTTTTAATTTATCGTATTCTCTGTTGTTGAATAATGTTCTCTTAGAAGTCTGAAATTCATATTTTTTACACTAATTTTGTCTTTTTACATTTGGAAGAGATTTTTTTTTCTGGGCACCTGGAAAAGTATTTTTTACTTAATTTAATCTCATTCCACTGTCTCTTCAACAGCAAAGCAGAGAACATTGTTGGTGCTCCATGAATAAATGCTATTGTATTAATTGGTTTTTCTTTCTTGGAAAAGGGTTTGTGGATTTTGTATCTTTAGGAAAACAAAATAACAATCATGGTTATATAGAACCCAATCCAGCTCCCACTGAAGACAGTGGAAAGACTCCTGTTGATTTCACTGAGAATTGGATCAATCTCTTAATATCCGGAGGATATTTCTTAGCAGGTTATAATAGACCTAGGCAACATTAACAGACCTGGGAGCCTAAATTAGACTGCTAAATCATATACTTATATATTTAGGAGGGAGCCTCCACTATAGTATGGCCAGCTGACATGGCTTCAAATGCGTTAGCATTAGAGGCTACGTCCACACTTCATACTCGTTATAATGGTGTGTAGAGTACATATACCGCTAGCAAGAGTATACATAGCAGTGTAGACAGTGAGGCACTGGTAGTGAGTAAAGAAACACTAGAACCTTAGGATATATACCCTACGCAGCTCTCTACACACTCAGGCAGTGCCTCCCCCGTCTTCACTGGTATTTTTATCAGTGTAGGGTCCTGTTGTCTCCTTGCTGCCAGAGCCTTTTTCCACCATAGGGAGCTGCTGGAGCCTTTCCCTTTTGCAGCAGAGAGGCAGTGGGGAAAGCACCAACAAGAGGGAAAGGCTCCGGAAGGGGGAGGTAATGGGGATACTGATACCTTTTGCTGCTGTCACAGCTTTTCCCCACTGCAGTGAAAGGCAGGCTACCTCAAATACATCAAACGTGTCCTCCACACTCTACACTGACTTCCCATAGTATTTAAAATCAAGTTTAAAGTCTCAATGTTATTTTCATACTGCTCCATGACCCAGGATATATAAAAGATTGCCTAAAACTCTGGGATGAAGACTCTGGTCAACAGTTATGCTCCTCTGGTACAACTGAACTCTCTACAGTAAGAGTAAAGCTTGTCTGTGTAGGAGACAGAATTTTTGCAGAGATTGGTCTGAGACTACAGAATTAATATTCCCAGGAACTAAGGACCACCACAAACCTCACCACCTTCCAAACCAAGTGCAAGGCACATTTCTTTGTCCCTGCCTTCTCTAACAAACACAGAGCAAAACAAGACACTCCACTGCACTCATTTCCCCCACTTTGCACTTGGGGAAAGGAGGAGAGAACGAACAACACGTGACAGAGGTGAAATCACCTTGCTTAAGACACTGCTTGAAGGCATTCAGTTTCTGTGGAAATTAGTGTAGAATAGAATAGAATTCTGTGTCATAGTTTTTAAATTAAAAATGTGTTTTGTAGTATTTTGCATTAGTCACAGCCCAAGTTGGAGACTGAAACTAAAATTTTTCACCCCTGATATTTATAATAGAAAGCAAATTGTTGTCTAACCTCTAATTCTTCATCGTCCTCATCTTCACTAGGTATATTCGTGGTGGGAGGATAATTGACCTTGATGCTGCTGCCATTTCCCCTGCTGTGGGTATCATTATTGCTGCCATGATACAGAAACTTGTTTTTCATACCGCTCCTCAGTGGCTGATGGCTGTCTGCAAAGTGCCCATCAAGTGCAGAATTTCCTATCAGTAGTGCTCAGCAAAACGTAGCCTACGTTCTGTGGCTTTAGTGTGCAACCTCAAACCAGCTCATGCATGTTCCTCTGGAAAGCACCCCAAACATTGTTTACCATTACTTGAATGCCAATGAGGATGGATGGCATTTTTGAACAGACAGGCAGCCATTTGACATACATTAAATATATGCTTAATACTCAGTTTCTTTTACAAGAAGCAGCTCTGCCATCCAGCATATCAATGGTTACTGTCACGTGTGTTTTATGTCTGAATTTTGAAAGTAGACTTAATTTTCTGTGCCCAGAATTAAATGTTTTTAAAGTTCTTGAATAAGTCTGTGTCTATTTTCTCTTGTTACTTTATTGATAAGAAAAAGATTGAGAACCTGTGCACGCTCTTGTTTTGAAATCATAAGTGTTGCAGTTTCAGACAGGCAGTAAAAGGAAGCTTTGATGTCGTTTTTATGTACCTTAATTCTTGTATAAATCTGCCAAATTCTGCAATGATCCAAAAGGTCATGCATCAATTATTTTGGGATGGAATCCTATAAGTTTTGAGAATATGGCAGAATGGCAGATACTAAGCCAGGTTTGTTTGACTAGAATGCAAGGAACACAACTGAGACATGGGATTCAGAGCACAATCCCATACAGTAAGACATCTGGGCCTGATTCTCATTTACTGTATGTCACCTTTACACTGTTCTGGCAGTGTAAATGGACCCATAGAGTGATGTATATCAATTTTACACCAACTATTAAGCTCCTTAACACTGCTAGGCCATGCCTATATTCACAGCTACACCAGTTTAACTAAAGATTTAAACTATTTTAAAGATTTAGACTAAAGTTTTAAAAAGATTTAAAGGAGTCAAGTTAAGTTAAATCAATATGTCAGGCTTAAATTAAACAAATATCCACACGGGGATTTGAACAGCTTTTAAAATTATTTGAAGTTAAACTAGTGAAACTTTGGGAACAGAAAAGGCACTGTGTGAAGAAGTTTGAGAGTAAATGAGAATAAGGCCCAAATGAACTGCAGATGCAGACAAGAGGGCAGATGCTATCTCGAGCAAGGCAACATTTCTAGGGTTCCCTGTAGAAAAACTGATAATATTCCAAAACATTTCACCAAATAAATTTAAAGTGTTAGTAACAGATGTTAGTCGTGTCACCTAATGCATGACTGGAAGGCATTCAAAGACTACAGTGATAAGGTTGGCCTAAGAACCTATGTGAAATAGACTAGAAATGTGTAATGTTGCTTCCAGCATTGCAGGTTTCCATGTCATCTAACACATTGCCACTTTTCATTTGTGGATTTTGCTTACATTTTTCAAAAATATAACGGCTGTGAAACTCAAGCTATTTCCATCCCCTTTGGCCCCCTACCCCCCTATTTTATAGAAGGAGATACTGTGGTTGAGAAAAAAACGTGGTTGAGTCATGTGAATGAATAGTGCTCCAAGAGTGAAAGAGAAAATAAAACATTTTATTTATTTATTATTATTATTATTATTATTTCAAGGTATTTCCACTTAGGTGCTCAGTGCCCCATACCACCACAGAGTGAAAACCACAAACGACCTACAAAACAACACCAAAAACCGTTATGCTAAACAACACCCTTTGGAACACATAGCCAGGCACTTAAGTGCCTAAATGGGAGCTGCTGGGTGTGATTGACATTGCAGTTAAGATGCTGGCAACAACACTGCTCTAACTGCTACTATTTCCAATGGAGCTGCACCAGTTGTAACTATGGTGGGAAATTATAGGAAAAGTCTAGTGTAGACAGATCCCAAAGTGGCTTCCACTGTGATAATTCCCTTAACTATCCTTTACTGGATTGGTGTTAAGGGATTTATGAGAGGATTAGCCTTTTTCCCCTCCTGCTCTGCTCTTGCTAAGAAGAGAAAAATTTGTACTATCCCACCAAAGAAGGTTAAGAAGACCTTCATTGGCATTGCTGCAGCTATGTTACCAACACTAAATTTTGCCTTGATCCCTATTATAAGTAGTTACAGCTGTTAATTTCGGCTTTTCTCAATGAAGCATTCATGCAGGAAAAGCTGCTCCAATACTTCTCTCTGAATATTCCAGTAGGAGGCTCCAAAGAAGCAGAAGCAGCAGCGTCAGGGTTTCAATGAATACCTAAGCAAAGAGATGAGAACGAGGTTCAATTTCCAGTGTGCCCTTGACGTATGAGCACTTATTTAGGTCAGGTGATTAGTACAAAATTGTGATGCAGAGCCACTAGTGGGCAGCAGCTCTACTGTTATTGTAACTGGGCATTACAGTATACATTCAGTGTCATATCTGGTTATAACCACAGCAATTCTGCCAAGGACATTAGGCCAAATGTCCTGATACTTCACTGATGGAGACATTACAGGAAGAGATATTTAGAGCCAAATTTTCAGAAGCACCGACTAAACTTGTTGTATTACATTTTCACCCCTTTTTAGCCCTTAATTTTTTGCATACATAATAATAGAACTCAGTGATGAATAATAATAAAAATTACAAATATTCATTTAGCTAAAAACATGCACTTACTTCTACAGTACTTGTGGTCCATTTCATGTGCTCTTTGTGAACCTTTGTGCAAGTGAAATTTTGTTTGGAAAGTTCAAAGAAAGGCAAAATGACCCAAATTGTGTGTGCAAATATTGCAGTAGAATATCTGTGCAATATGTATCCACACAAATATTTATGCTGCCACCTTGGACACACTTTGTGGGTATAGGAGCAATTCAAAAAGTAAAAGAAAGAAAATCAAATGCTTTAGGTGGTTTATCACAGAATGCTGTGAACAGCAAATTGCAACTAGTTAATATCCATAGCTACAGCTGCAAGAAGGGAATCATGAACAATCCAAAGACTGAAGAACGTTCACATAACCATTTATTGAATAATCAGAATAAAGAACATGTTGGTAAAAATTGAAGTTTGTGGCTAGTTTTCTGGGCAGAGAATGGGGTCATTTTTTAACTGTTTAGTTGGAATAGTTTACCTAACATTGCTGTACAGGCTATATTAAGAGCAACATATGCTTAAGTCAGTGCTTTGCTGAATTAGGACCTCAATGCATGTAAAAGGGATAGTGAGACACTCCTAACTATGAATTTTGAACATGAAAATTCATACATTCATAGAATTTAAGGCCAGAAGGAATCATTAGATCAAGTCTGAGCTTCTATATGTCACAGGCCATTATATTCCACCCACTTACCACTTGAGACCAGTCACATGTGTTTTAAGTTGTTTGGCTAAAGCATATCATTAAGAAAGGCATCCAGTCTTAATTTGAAGATATCCACCACAGCTCTAGGCAGTTTGTTCCAGTGCTTAAAATCACCCTCATGGTTAAAAATTTGAGCCCTATTCCTAATTTGAATTTGTCTGACTTTACCTTCCAGCCATTGGTTCTTGTGCCTTTCTCCACTAGATCAGAGTCCTTTAGCACTCAGCATTTTCCTCCCATGAAAGTACTTATACCCTGTAATCAAGTCACCTCTTAATCTTCCTTTTATATGCTAAACAGATTAATCTCTTTAAGTCTTTCAGAGTACATCTACACAGGGATAAAAGACCCGTGGCACGGCTGCAACTGGACCAGGTCAGCTCACTTGGGCTAGTGGGACTCAGGCTGTAGAGCTAAAAATTGCTGTGTAGGCATTTAGGATCAGGCTGAGGCCTGAGCTCTGTGACCTTCCACCCTCATATGGTTTAGCCCAAATCCAAGCATCTACACAGCAGTTTTTTAGCTATTTGTTAGCATTTTTTTAGCCCAAACCCAAGCCCCATATCATATGAGTACATCACTCTGCTTCTTTCCAAATACAGAACAGAAATAGTTACTGAACACTTCTGCCTTTTCTGCATCATTATTAACAATTTTACCATTTCCATCTAGTAATGGATCTATACAATTGCTAGGATTCCTTTTGTTCCCAATCTGATTAAAACACTTTGGCATGAAAAAGCAAGCATGCAACGTATTAGAGACACACGTTTGAAGGGCATGTTGAGACCACTTTGAAAATATGGCCCTGAATTTTGGCAGCTAAATCTGACTTCATGCCCAGAAGGAGAAAAAAATATATTCAGATTTCTACAATAAAACATGTCTAGCAGATCTTAATGTTAGCAATGAGTCTAATCCCAAACGCATTCAAATGACAGTCTTAATCTGCTGTGTCACTCATTACTATTCAAGTCCTTCTCTTCCTCTCCATTAAAAACAAATTCCTATTGATTTCTGTTGGAGGAGAACCTGCCCCTAGCAATGACTATTTACTTTTATTCTTCACCTCTCCCTAAATAAGTGTGCATATACGCCCACAATTGTGAGAAGAAAAACAGTCTTCAGATATACTAATGGTGATTAGAGAATTTAAAAAGATCATGTGCACCATATCAAAATGCAATCAGAATAATTTTTTTTGACAGTCATTACAATACAGGACATTCATTGCTAAATTACAGTGAGATTATAGGCTTCATTCACAACTGCTTTAGTCCTGTTTTACACAGCCACAACTCAACAAAGTAAAAAATCATGTAAAACTAGAGTAATGCAGTGGTAAATCAAAGCCTATATTTTGAAGTCACATTCATGCCAAAGTAATTCACTATGAATGTTAGGAAGCTGGGTGAATGCTCATTTAGGACCAAGTAATTTGAATGGTTACCTACTTCTGTATTTAAAATGTCCACAGGAAAGTACGGGTTGGATCCACAAAGGGACTTATGTATTGCAACTCTGACTGTTGTAGCACTTAAATTTTTGATGCCTTACCACCCAGTGGAATCCACAATCCCAATTAGGGGACCACGCTCCTGTACTATGCATGGGGATGACTAGGCACCTAAGGATGGGATCCAAAAATGTGAGCATGTTGAGTGGGGAGTCACCTAAGATGGACAGTAGGAAATGCCAAGAAGAGGGGTGGGTCCTGAAGCCCCAGCCTTCAAAGGAAGTTAAGTGCCTAGGTCTGGGCCAGAGGGAAGCACTTATCTCAGTTTGGGATTTTCAGGCATGGACAGTCTGTTGGAGTTAGGCACATAAGCCGTTCCTTCCAAAACTGCAGAAAGTGCACATGCCTAGTAGTGCTTTATAACTTTTAGCCCAGTAGTTAAAGCACTCCACCTGGATTTGGAGACCTAGGTTCCTTGCCCACTCTCTGAGATATGGATAAGTGATTTGAATTTGGATCTCCCCTGCCCCTCAAGAGAGTCCTAGCCACCGGGCTATAGAATGTTCTGTGTCAGGGCTTTTCATCTCTCTTGTTGAAGCTGTTCCACTGTGTATAAATTCTTAATCATTGGGCCAAAGAAAGTGAGAGAATAACTCTATAGTCTAGAGGTAAGTGCGCTCAGCTGGTATATGCAAGCCTCGGGTTCCAGTCTCTCTGTTCCAATGCATAGTTAATTATTTATACACAGTGGAACAGCTTCATTCAGAGAGACTTGCCCCAGAATACCCCATAGCCCAGTGGTTGGTGCCCCTCCAACCCCTGATGTGGGGAAGACCCACATTCAAATCACTACTCCCCATTAAGCAAAGGGGGGAAGGTGGGTAGAGTACTCACATAGTTTCCCACATCCCAGGGAAGTGCTCTAATGACTGAGCTAAAAGTTATGGGAGTGGGTTGGAGTTAGGAGTGCTCTGAGTATGTCTACTCAATCAGGCTCTGCAGACAAGATAGGTGGAGGAGTGCCTAGTTTGAAGGTCCCGCTGTGGTGTGGGTGTGAGATAGGTGCCCACATGCCCAGACTCAGGTAACAGTGTACGTGGCTAGTGACAAAATGTAGGTGGCTAGCAGGCTTTTATTGTGGAAATTGAGAGACTTAGAAACTTTAGGTGGCTATAAAGTTCCATGGCAGCCAAGCAGGGGTTTGAGGATTTCAGTGGTACCTAAATGTTGAATATAGGTGCCAAAAGTGGCACTTAGGCATCTAAGTCCTTTAGGTGATCTAGCCTAATATCCCATGTTCATGTGGTTTACGCTTCTCTTTTTCTTATTACTGTGACTTAGGTAGGCAGATTTTTTTAGAAAACAGAAGTTTTAAAAGGACTCGACCCTATAGTTTGAGAGATTTGAGTTCAATTGTATGGCTGTCACTGGTCAGCTTTTAAAAATTTTGATCCTTAATGCAACACCAAAGTTCAGTGATCATAGGCCAGTAACGGCACAAGTTAAATTTGCAGGTGATTTGTATTTTTAGATCTGAGCAAATAGTGTAAAAATAAATTCCATGAATCATTTGAATTTGAAAATGAATTTCTACTCAAACCTATTTAAACATGTTTACTTACATGCATTTCTCAAAACATCACTACATGTAAAAATTAACCAAAGGAAGAGAATTTTTCCTCGTTGTTCATTTCTTCTTTGCTTTCCATTAATACTTGGACGATCAAACTTTCGCAGTAAGAATACTCACAAAAGCAAATTTTAAATACAAATTCTCAAATATTCACCACACTTTTTTTCTAAGCCCTGATCCTAAAAAATGTTTTTTGTGGTTGGACCCCATACAATGTGCTATTAACTTCAAAGGGACTCTGCTTAAGAATAGAAGTCCATTGACATAGACGTCGTTGCAGGATTGGGGCCTAAATTGGAAAAGTTAAGAAGTTCCAGAATGGAGGTAGCATTAATTCTGAAGACCTTTTGATCCTTAGCCTGGGTTTAAGCAAAGTTTCTTCCGACTTGCAGACAAGCACCTTTCATCAGAATGAGGATTAACCGTAGGTAGGGATCTTTTGGAAAGAGACTACAGCTTGCTTTCTTTTTCAGCCCCTCCCCCCCCACTCCTCTCTGGGGATTATGGAGAGATGAAGTATTTGAAATATAATTATTTCCTCCAGCTTCAGGGAGACTTTTAGGGCTGTGAACACTTGAAAAAGCATGCATGGTCATGCTCTTATTGTTTGTTTGTTGCTAGACCGAGGGGAAAAAAATTCCTCACTTGTTAACTCAGCCCACAATCCTGCAAATGACTCCAGAGAAGTGGAGCCAGCCTTGTGCCCATAGATCCCCACTGAAGTCAATAAGTCTCCATGTGGTGTCAAGGGTCTACCTGTGTGGTATCAATTACAGGATCAGCCCCTTAGGGAGAAGAAAGAGACCTAGAGAGAAAAAATGGAAGAAGTGCACATAACATCTACAAAAAAATACTAATCCTAGAACTGCTTGCAAATATCAATGTTTAGAGATGGGGGGAAAATCATTTAATGTGATCCTCTGGAGTGCAAAGTCTTCAGATATTTGCACTTGTAAAATGCTGGAAATCCAGAAACTTTATTTTTTCATCCACTTAGGTACCAATGCTGCAAAGCGAGCCATGAGGGCAGACCCCTGCACCTATCTTACTGACTTCACTATGACTCAGCCCAGGTATAAGTAGATCATCTTGCCCTCTATTTCAATGTCAGTTTTTCCTTCAAATCTATAACAAGCAAATTCTATTGGTGGATACCAAAGTTTAATAATGAATGCCTTAAACATTTCTAGGATCTGCTCTCAATCATCCCTTACTTTCCTTATCTTGTTACTTTTTTGTTTTTAAAAATTGCAATTTCCTTAACTAAAAAACAAGCCCCACCTTTAAAATTCTACTAAACGTACTGCTTCAGTCTATTCCAGCTTCAGCACAAAAGAGCTGATGGTGGGGCTTCTGCCCAATCTATTTCTTCATCTCAGGAATGCTGCAGGTGCACTTGTTAGTTTTAAGGGCAAAACATTAAATAGTATCCTCCTTTGTGACACACTATAGCAACTTATCAATTTGCTTTCATTAGTTTGTGGCACTTCCTACTCAATAAGCTGCTATTGTACTGCCACTAACCTGATCTGGGGAGCACCACCGAGCTGTCAACTCATCAACCCTAGAAAATGGATAGTTAATCTTTTCAGGTGACTTGTTTCATTTCCTGTAGCTCATGTAAAATCCAAATATTTAGCTACTACAAGCACTGGGTTCTCCTGTTGGGTTCCACTGATTAAGTAGCACAGATTATTCCATCTTTTAACATTCTATCCAGTGATTCTTCCCACCCTGGTTTTTTTCCTTCTTGAAACCTTATATAGTCGTTTGGGTGAATGGAGCCTTATTTCCAGTGTCATAATGGGACACATTGCTAAGTCAGTCTATTTGGGCTTGTAATTAAATTTACTAAGCACTTAAGTTTTGTGTGTGTTGCATCTAGAAAGTCAACTTCATTTTCTATTTTCTCTGATCTCAGATTTTTTGTTCTCATCAATGGCGTCGATTCATACGGAGTATGAACTAGTCACACTGAAAGATACTGTAGGAACAGACTCTCATTTTGTAAGCCTTTGGATTCTTTGCAAGGTCTATTAAATACCACACACACAAAGAATGTCCCTCATCACAGTTTATTCTGATCATTTGCTAGGCTTGTTTTAAGATTGTATTTTGTGCCAGATGCCCCCTTAATAAGTGCCCTATAACTGCCTAAGATAGACAGAGAGAGAGAGACTAACACAAATAAAGAGTATTTTAAAATACATCTATTTTTCTTTCAGGGGAAATAAAACATACCACCTGCAACTCGTGGCTGCAGGCACTTATAAACTAAGACTAAAGGAAAAGGATTTCACTGGAATGATATAACACAGTTAAGTCTATTTTGTGGCATGTTAGCATTACAGCAAAATAGGCAAAGCGTGTTTCTCTGTTCATCTCTCAGATGTGTGTGGTTGTTGGGAGGTTTGCCTGGTTTGGGATTTTGTATGCTTCGTTCAGAGGCCAATTTTGGAACCTTGATCCTGCAATGAGTTTTGTGTGGGCAGACCTGTGTGCCTCTGTGGAGCCCCACTGAAATCCACCCACACAGAGCTTATTGCATGGAATTCGCTGGGAAGCAAAGGACAGACCAGGCATGCAGGGTGGGTAAATACAGCCTAGATCCTTGAGGAAAACTCATGAATCCCTATATCAACCTCTGTACTGACCCAAAATGTTAGAGAAATATAATGCTAAGATGAGAGAGCTCCTATTTCCTTGAGTCTGTTTTCCGGTGGTTTACAATTTGGATCAAGAGAAGGATCTCACACAGGTGCAGAATCACATGACTTGTTAAAATGGAGTCAGAAATCAGGGAAAGTGTTGCCATTCTCTCTGAGGAAACAAAGAATTCTGGGAAGCTACTGTAAAAATCCCCTCAGGAGTGCAGCCTGACTTAGGTTGTCAGTGAGAGAAGGGGTTCCCACCGCAGGCTTGAAAACACTTTTATGCAGTTGTTTTGGAAGCTGCAATCATAGAAAAACATTTCTGAAACGCCAAATGGATTTAATTGGCATATATTAATTGTATCTCCCAATACACTTCCCCCTGCTAGGCTATTCTTCTGTAAAGTGGGCTGTTGTTTAGAATGTTGGTTTTCTCCTATCACAAACTTAAAATAAAAAGGAAAGATGGCATGAGAGGGTGAGTCAAAAAGCAAGTGGAAGAGAAGGGAAGCCAGAATACAGTTATATTCGGCTGGCTATAGAGTTAGAAAGCCCCATTTACAACAGTGCAGGAAAGCACTTTTCCCTTGTGAATACCATGCTAGTCCATAACCCTCATGTTATCTCACAGACCTTCAAGGTCTCTGGATTTGGGTTGTAAATTAGCGTTTGAACACCCTGGTTATAATGGGTTTCATTCCTTTTAGAATGCATTTTGACAACCCTCTATGCTATAATATATTAATACAATCATGTTTTTCTGAAGACGTAACTGTGACAGCACAAAACTTGATATGTCCCCCGTGAGCTGTTCTTTCATGGTACTCCTGAGACTCAAAAGCATTGTAGTTTACAGTGTTCAAGACCAGTACATCAATTATATAATGCTGAATACCCATGGAAGCATGCTAAAAAACACTAACATTGTGTATCAAATAAATTCTCGGTAACAAATATTATTACAAGAAATACCAAAGGAATTTAGAAGTGCTCAGTTATTTCAGAATTGCTTTTCCATTGACTTTTGGAGCACCCTATAATCCTCCCTATATATCAGTTTAGAAACACTGAAGCCGCCTTTATCACAACCAGCTGACCCAACTTCAGCTGCTCTTTAAAAATAAAAACATATGTTTTCTTAGTTATTCCATGTGGCGATCCATTCAGTTGCTCTCTGCCACTAGCTTTTGATGCCAAACCTACAGTTTTATGGAGCTGTAGTAGCTGTTCCATAGCTGAGGATGAGGACGGCTTTCAGTCAAAGTCCCATTTTCACCCTCACCCTTACAACTGCCCAGAAAAGGAATCTGAACCTCTGAAGTTTCATGTGCCTCATCTCATTCCGAAGGGAGGTGTGTCTGGGAAGTTTGGTAAAATTCAGAATTGGAATTTGAAATGCATGGTGTTTCAAAGCATTCCATCATTCACTTTGGAACATTTTCTTTGGCTTGTCATACCTCCAGAGTGACTTGGCCCACAAGCTCTGAATTTGTTTTGTTTTATTGGCCTTGTTAAGACGTGGTGCATTTTAGTGTGTTTGGGCAGGTGATATGTAAGGTAAACTTTTATAACTATAAACTGATCTTCTGCTTACTCCAGGCTTTGGTTCAGCAGCAAACAGGCTGAACTAGAGATGGAAAAGCAGGGACTAGGGGTAAGACACCAGGGAGAAATGTGGAGAGGCAGCAGTCTGTGAGACGACGTAGGATTGGTAGGAATATGGACTGGGAGAAACATGGAATGGTAGCTGGCAGGTCCCTGGTTGTAGATGGAGCATCTTTAAGAAAAGCAGGAGAAGGCATTTAACACCATTGACAATAAAATACTGCCATCTCACTTGAGGTAGGTGGCAGGGGTTCTGGATAATGTGCTAAAATGGTTAGAACATAAGAACAGCCATAGTGGGTCAGACCAATGGTCCATCTAGCTCAGTATCCTGTCTTCCAGCAGTGGCCAAAAAATATCAGGTGCTTCTGAGGGAATGAACAGAACAGGTAATCATCAACTGATCCATCCCCTGTGGCTCATTTACAGCTTTTGGCAAACAGAGGCTAAAGCCATTTCAGAGCATGGTGTTGCATCCCTGCCCATCTTGGCTAATAGCTATTGATGGGCCTATCCTCCAGGAACTTATCTAGTTCTTTTATGAACCCTGTTATAGTCTTGGCATTCACAAAATCCTCTGACAAAGGCCACAGGTTAACTGTGAATTGTGTGAAGAAATCCTTCCTTTTGTTTGTTTTAAACCTGCTGCCTATTAATTTCATTTGGTGACCGCTAGTTCTTGTGTTATGAGAAGGAGTAAATAACACTTCCTTATTTACATCCTCCACACCAGTCATGATTTTATAGACCTTTATCATATCCCCCCTTAGTCATCTCTTTTCCAAGCCGAAGAGTCCCAGATTTATTAATCTCTCCTCATATGGAAGCTGTTCCATTCCCTTAATCATTTTTGTTGCCCCTTTTTGGATCCTTTCCAATTTAAATATATCTTTTTTGAGATGGAGCAACCAGATCTGCATGCAGTATTTAAGATGTGGGCGTACATGAATTTATAAAGAGGCAATATGATATTTTCTGCCTTATTATCTATCCCTTTCCTTTAGCTTTGTTGACTGTTAGCTTTGTTGATTGCTGCTCCACGTTGAGTGGATGTTTTCAGAGAACTATCCACAATGACTCCAAGATCTTTTTCTTGAGTGATAACAGCTAATTTAGAGTCCTTCATTTTATATGTATGGTTGGTATTATGTTTTCCAATGTGCATTACTTTGAAGTATCCACATTGAATTTCATCTGCCATTTTGTTGCCCTGAATCCTTTCTGAAGGGGTCCTCTGAAGAAGTAGTGATGAGAAGCTGTTCTCTACCACTAGACCCCTCACTTGTGGAGTCCCACAAAGATAATTTCTCTCTATAGTTCTTTTCAACTTGACCTGATACAGAACACGGTAGCACATCACCTCAGAAACACTGGCCACTCTGAGGACATCAAACTGCCCTCTGTTCCCTACTCTGGCTTTCCATAGATGATCAAATCAAATCCAAGGTCTTAGTCCTTATCTAAGGTGACCTAAGACCAGGATATCTAAAAGATGAACTAATGTTCTGGGATGAAGACCATGGCCAACAACTCTACTCCTCTGGTATAATGTAACACTCTACAATATGGGTAACACTCATTAGTTCAGAAGACAGAGCTTTCTTGGGGACAGTTTGAGACTGTTGAGTGAACCCAGGAACCATCACAAGCCTCACCACCTTCTGCTCCAAATGCAAGGCACATTTCATTGACCTTGCCATCTTTAACATAAACATATAGCAACGCGCGCGTGTGTGTGTAAAATCCAAAACAAAACACTCCACCTCACACTCTTCTCTCCCTGGAAGAGCAAGAGAGAAAAAACAACATATGATACATGTTAGTCACATTGCTTAATGCATTACTGGAAGGACTTCGGATAGTACTGTGATGAATATGGTACAAGAGCCTATATTAAACAGAACAGATGGTGAATGGATGAGGATTAAGACACTGGCAGGGTATGTGAGGGATGAAGAATGCCTAGAGCTCCTGGGGGCATGGAAAGAGGGTAAATAGCTGTGGATTTGGAAGAGTTAGGTGGAATGAGACAGGTTAGAGAAGTTATGGAGGGAGATGGAAGTGATGATCAGAGAGCTGGGAAAAGATAAGTGAGTGTTTTGAAGTGGTAGAATTTTTGTATGGATTGTATGATATGGAATCTGGGTGTTTTCTAAAATTCAGTGAAACCTGTTTTCAACCTTAACTTTTTTTTAAACTACGTTTATTAGTTATATTAAGTATAATGCTTACCCACTTCACAGGGATGTTGTGAGTATTAGCACAATGTTTTGACAATGAGCTCATAGACTCATAGACTCATAGGTCAGAAGGGACCAATATGA
>ML675618.1:69707991-69723488 GCA_007922155.1 Mesoclemmys tuberculata | reverse complement strand
TAACATCCCCTCCATATACTTATCAAGCTTAGTCTTAAAGCCAGATTTGACCAAATTGCATTTGCACCTGTGATGTTACAGAATATCTTTCCGAAATACTCCATTTCCAGCTATAAGTAAATCTGGGTCTAGGCATGTCATTTGCTTCCCCAACCCTTACTTTCCACTCCATCTGCACTTCTCTTGGAACTCCCAGGAGAGCTGCTGTTACTACAGCACAAAATTCAATATGATGATTGTTTTTCAATATACTTCCAATATTCAGAGATGAACAAAAAGAGAAATAAGGCATCTTTATCTATTGCCTTGAGACAAATGCTGACAGTTGTGTACATTGGACAGGTTGCTAATGAACAGTTTAAGACTAGAGCTAGTGGGGAATTTTTTAACAAAAAATGTTATTGGAAAATGCTAATTCATCACAAACTGAAACTTTTCACAGGAAAGGATCAGTTCTGGCAAATTTTTGGACTGAAAAAAATTGTCAAGGAAAAGTTTTGAAATCATCTGATATGTTTCATTTCAACATTTTCTACACAAAAAGTCCTCGTTTTCTGATTCAAAATGACTTTTTGTTTAGAAATTTGAGCCAATTATGCTAAAAACCGCAAACCAGTTTCTTGGTGCTTTTATTTCTCTGTTACATGCAGATATTGGAACAATAGTCACTGTCTCTTTGGCAGAATAAGCAGTTGCTCCTTGGTCAGACTCAGAAACTTCCACCGCAAATGCTCAGCATCCCCATGAGAAATGAATCTAACATCTCCAGTTTCTCCATGCAGCGCCCTTGACAGGCTCTTCCACGTGTGATCTCAGTGAAACACTTTTCTGCAACACTGCTTCAGCTTCCCATGCTTTCTGTCCATCCAATTTGACTTTTACTGCTTCTCCCAGGTGATGTTCTGTAAGGGATCTAATTGGTCTGTGTTTGTCAAAATTATGTTTCTCTTCAACTTCCTCATCAGTACATGGAGCCTGCTTAAATTCTAGCCACATTGGACCCAAATTGTCCTCCGATGTAGGAAACAGCTCTGATTTGTCTACTGGGCATAGATTAAGCTGAGCTGAATTTAGCTGACACAGCCAGAGTTGGTTTTACATTGATAAAGCTAAGAATGGATCTTTTTGACATAGGATTCATTTAGCTATTGGCACATCTTTTACCGTATCCATTCATTTGAGGATAATTAGTGATAATAGTAACAGGAGAGAACCTGTGTGGCCAGTTCTGGCCTCCATTCCCCATACATCACTCCAGCATTGTACTAGGTTATTGATGCACTGCAGCTGTCTGAAGAAGGGCTCCCTCAGTGCAGGAGAAGTATAAGGTTGACATATGTGGCCCCACGCTGACTCTCTTGCTGCCTCTGGCATAGACTGCACACTGCAGTTGATGCCAGGATCAGGAGGGGGTGTATCAGATGCAGGAACACTACAGGGATTCTGGTAGGTCACTTGGTTCAGTATCCTGTCTCCACTGTAGCTAGTACCAGCTACTTCAAAGTACGGTGAAGAAATCCTGCAGGAAGCAGTTTTAGAATAACCTGCCCACAACGTTATTCATCAAGGCAGGATGGGGATCCAGAGTAGAAAATTAGACAGAAAGGAAAACAAAGAGACAATTAACTGAAAATGGAAGAAGAGAACAAGAATACAAGAAAAGTAACTCAGAGATATGGAAAGAAAGCTAAATCGAGATAAGATACGTTAATATTAATGGCCCAAGGCAGTGGATGCAAACCAGAACTTCCATTTTGCTGCTTGGGAATGGAAAATTCATGAAGCACTTTGAGATGATGGAAGGAAGACACCATACAAACGGGCAGACATTTAGGAGGTTAGACTAGATGACCTCCTGAGGTTCCTTCCAACCCTAATCTTCTATGATTCTATGACATTATCATTATTGGATCAGATTTTCAGAAGTAACAAGTGATTTTGAATGTCTCAATTTTCAGATGCCCAACCTGAGACAATATAGAAGGGCCTGATTTTCAGAGGATAGGCACTCAGCACTTTCTGAGAATCATGCCTCTTTAAAGCATTTCACTCCGGGCACCCAAAATCACTAGTCACTCTTGGAAATGTAGGCCATTATGTGTTAACAGTAATTCAGAACAGCAACAACACAATCCAGACAGCATATCCCAATGTGTTTGTTACTCTTAGATCATTCAAATAACTCGTGTTTCATGTTATGCCTGAAAATATGGCATGACTGAGGTGTGCTAAATTTCCCAGAAACTCACTGCCTATTGTTTCTTATTGCTCGAATGAAGGACAAACAATTATTCCTGGAAGTGCAAAAGCAATGCAGGGCTGCACATGGTTTGCCGTATCTAATGGACCAGAACACAGAACAAAAGAGCAGGATATTGTAAATACGGAGTGTGTACATGTGGTGGAGGGAAGATGGGAGGAGGGTAAAGAGAGTGGGGGATTGATTATGTTCCGCTAGCTTGGTGGTGAGTTTCCATGTCTGATACTTTCTGACTATAACTCACAAGTCCCCTTTCTTTGATCTTGCTGCAGTGGAAATCCAGCTAATGTTGCCATTTGAAAGCTTGTGGGTTTCTTTCATTATTTCATTGCCTATCACTGAGCAAAAGAAACAATGTGTTGTGTTTTAAATTAATGACTATTCATTACCACCAGGACTCTGAAAATTTTCCTAAGCTCTTTTTAAGGTCAAATCTCCAACTATTGTTGAACTTCTGAGACTTATTGGTAAAAGAAATGTTCTTCCTTCGCCACAGTATAAATAGCTTCCATGGTGGTGGCCTACCTGAAATAAGTTGGTGGTCTCAGTCCAAGAGTCCACATTAAAAAAGATGTCCTCAAAACCAGCACTAATTGGCATCCTTGATGTTTGTCTCAGGAGAAAGGCCAAAGCCCAAATGAGCATGGTGATTGCCCTATTGTACTTTCTCACTGCTAACGAGAGTGGCCTCTCTGGGAGGTGCTGTGGCGCATTTGTGGGGTGGAATGGAAACTGGAGCTGTCATTACTTACCTTTTTCTCTAGGTAAACTGAAGATTTGGGAATCTGATTTAGGAATTACTAATAGTACTTAATATTTTAAAAATTAGATCTAAATCTGCTACTTTTTGTAACCATATATTGCTATTATCCTTTTCCTCCTTCCATCCAGCCCTTGTTTGTTTTGTCTTCTGTTGTCTTGTCATAAATTAAATTGCAAACTCTTTAGGGTAGGGACTATCTCTAACTATGTGTTTGTACAGCACCTAGCACAATGGGGCCCTGATCCTAACTATTACTAGGTACTAATGTAATATAAATATTAAATAATAATAATTGGATGCCATCAATTTAGAATCTCTCATGTGCCTTAAAATAGTTTAAAATAATGGGATGTTGTTTTGGATGATCTTCCCAGCTAAGCCATTGTGATTTCCCATTTTTTATTACTTTTTTAAAAATGTTTGACATGGCACATCATTTGATATCATTATGTGAGCTAAAATACTTATTATGAGGATTAATGAGATTAATGGGTTAATGTCTCTTCAAACTTTTGAAGATATATGAAGTGATATAAAAATCATATAAGTGCTATAAAAATTAGGCTATAGATGTCTGAATTAGCAGACCCAATTACTAAAACACATGAAATTAGTGGAGACTTTTGCAAATTGTCACCTTGATGTCTGTGTGTCTTAGACTGTGTCTGTGAAAGCCTGTCTAACTCACAGTACTGTAGCAAAGATAAAATCTTTCTGAGGCTTATATATTATGGTGATGAGTGCCATGGAAAACCCCATTTGGAAATTAATAATTCTGTAATCAGTGCAGGATTTTGATGGAATTCAATAAATAAGGAATGGGGCCACACACTGCATGATAAGAAGAAAAATAAATTTTGAAGAAATAAAGTTTCCTGAGCATTCCCTAAGCATTGTCCATCCTGTGCACTGAATGAAGCAGGGATCCTGTGCAGAAAAATAGTATGTGATCATATAATAAAAGACCGTATCATAAAGCATATGCACAGAGGGTGGGCAACTTTAATTCTGGCTTTTCCTAACTTTCAAATGCTGAACTTTGCAACCTTAATAATGTTTTTTTATGTAGTTTTATTTTCTTTCCAGTGTTTCCATTTCAAGTTGTAGGTATCATTTCCCTGCTTTCTGAGTATATGAACTGGCCCATAACTGAGTAAATCAGTGAATATGAACTCACTTTAGATACCCATTTTAACCTTTTAGAAATGGATTTAGAAGATCTGCTTTATCATGTCTTCCAGGTGCTTAATGGATAATATTTCTCTTTCCTGGCACAAATAGCAAGGTCATTTTCTACAAGCTTTTCTTTTTTGTTCAGCCTGGGGTTTCTCCCATCACCTCCCATTCTCCTCTTTTCTCCATAAATAGCAAGGTCATTGCTTATTTGTGGAGAAAAGAAGAGAATGGGAGCTGATGGGAGAAACCCCATGTTGAACAAAAAAGAAAAGCTTGTAGAAAATGTGACCAGCAATATTTGGGGACTGAAAGGCTTTTGTTGCTAACTAGCCTTCCTCGGTGGAAAGAAAATCAAGCAGGTCTGGGATTTAAAATAAAAGTGCCATAAAGTGTTACTATTGAGAAGGCAGGCTCAGCCAGGTTTTTGAAAATTTCCCAAATCTTCCTTGCCTTTTGACAGCTTCTCAGATAACTCACATGGTGAGTCAGACATGTTGCTGCAGCAAGCACCAGGTGGAAAAAATCAAAGTAACAGTCTGTTGCAAGGCTCTTGTTAGCATGGCAAATTTCATATTGACACCTGGCGTGCAGACACACAATCGTACACACGCAAACCACACACAACCCAGCATTCACATAGCCATTTACGGTGTCTAGATGCCTAAGAATTTGCTCATCTGCATAATAAATACATGACATTTAATAATGAAAATGGGAGAAGAAAAGATTGTTTCAAGTGTCAGCATTGTTGGCGAACTTCAAAGTTTCTCTGTCTTAAACACTACAGTGGAAATGGTACGTTAGGGATCAGATTATGAATCTCTTACTTGCATTCATGAGCGTTTACTCATGCAAATAGTTCCACTGAAGTCAATGGTGTGAGTAACTGCTCGCCAACATGAGCACAAACTGGTCTTGGGCAAGCTGAGCACCTGTAGTTCCTACTAAAGTCAACTGGAGTTGTGGGTGTTCAGCTCCTCTGAAGGTCAAGCCCTCAGTTATTACACCTGACCCTTCAAGGTGTGCATGGTGATGCTACTACAGACAGTACATTCAAATACTTTCTTTCCTCTAATTTGCAGTAATGGTCAGACTCGCAAGCCCAGGTGCCACGGTTGGCCAAAATAAGGCTTTGATATGTTGTTTCTCCTAGCTAGATATTTAAAAGGAATCTAAATAAACTGCTTGGTTCAGTGGTGCAGGGAATATGATTCCAGAATCATATTTTAAGAGGGAAAAAATCTTAAAATTTCATTGCAGGCATAATTGCCAGGCTGCCAAGGTAGAGTGTCTCATTCTTAGGTATTTACAAACAGAGTTTGTAAAAAGGCCTCAGCTATTGTCCTAATCAGCTGACAGCAGGTTCCCACCAGCCATCCCATGCCAGCTGGCTCATGTATTCAGACTTTCTTGGCAAATGGTCAAATACAACACACATTTTAAGCAGCTGGATTAACCTAGGGATTCTTACCAGAACCTTTTCATCTGTTTTTCAGAGATAGACCACTGCCATTTAATTATACTTTAATTGAATAAAAAAACAAGTCATTACCTAATTAATTGGGGTTAAAGCAGACTGTAAGGTGGAGCTCGAGATTGTGAATCATGGCATTAAAAGTAAAATCTTGTAAATTTTAACTGCACTTCAATGTATTTTGCTTCGTCTTCTTCCACTTCTTTTTTTGTTATAACTTCACGTGGGAAACAGAAAATAATGAAACTGGTGCCTTTCTTTGGTAATTGGCTTGTTCTGTAATAAAAAATGTTGCTACTTCATCTGCAGTAGAGAAGCCTATTAAAGGAGACTGGAATTCTCAGAGTTTTACATCATTTAGTATGCAGTTCTCTTTTATTTTCTGTCTGAGAGCATAATCAAAACAGTAGTAGCCTTTCTTAAAATTTCACAGTCTACATCATGATAGTGTTTGCAATGTTTTAAATGAGGACCACATGTTCCTCCCAAACCTATTTAACAGTTGTAACCAGATGTTTGAACAAATTGCAAAGGACAGCTCTACTAACTTGTCCTAATGGTTACACATATAATGCTTACTTATTAGAGATATACCACTCATCCCAAATTTTGCTGCTGCCTAAAAGGAGCCCAAGGAAGGCAAAACCTTTATGGAAATGTGCATCAAACCCATCATCTTCATCCTCATCCTCATCCAGTAGCCACATGGTTTCCCACACCATAGATAACTCTGACATTAAAGCATGAAGAACTTACATGGAGAGGAGCACTTATTCTTTGTCGTGTTACACCGCTACAGTCCAGATGAATGACAGAATAATTCATTTCATTGCATCAAAATGAGTCACCCCTTTTTTGGATATATTATGATTCTGATCCAGAGTCAGAAATTAGTATACTTTTAATATCACCAACAGCTGGGCTGTATCCATTGACATGATCTGAATGTCATGATTTGAATGATTTGAAGGTTACTAATGTATTCTTTAATGTTAAATGCTTTTGCTGTCTGAACTATGTGAAACAGACAAAACTCAAACAGGCAAATAACTTCTCTTTCATATTGAATGATTAAGTTCACTCATAAAAATGCGGTATATTTTGCTTACTTTACACCTGTTTCTGTGACAGAGCTAGTGTGTTTGACTTTTTTCACTTTATGAATGTCTTTATTTTTTATGTGACAGCAACTTGTGTCCTGTTTTACTTACGAAATTTGCTCTTTCTTCCAGGCTTATATCAATATTGGAATATCCCTGGGAATGACCAAGTCTAGTAAATGAAATTACCTGCCATTGGATATTTTTCAGATTGTCATGTGTATGGCCATTTAAAAGTAAGAAAACTGTGTTTCTGAAAATAATGCAATACAAATGATTTAATTCATGGCAACAGTATTCAGGACGAAATTTAGATTGCCTCATTGAAAACTGCTCTAGGCTTCAATGCAGATTTGCATAAGTCAAGTCAATAGGATTTGCCCCTCTCAATGGGCTCTCTTAAAGTGTATTTATTTTTTGGGGTGGAGGAGGTAAGGACTGAGTACCTTGGGCCTGATTGCACACTTCTTAAAGTGAAAGAAAAACTTTCCGCAGACTTTGGTAGACATTTCATTGGGCCCTTAAAGTTTGGAGTTCTTTATTTAACAGTAAAGTAGCTGAAATTGCTATACATTTCACACTGACTCTATGTCCCTTTGGGTTGATGTGTGGATTGCTGGACCTGAAGTCCCATAATGCGGGGCTGTATCTTTAAATTCCTTGGGAGGTCCCCTAAAGAGTTCTCATCAGCAGAAGTCACATGAAGCAGAAAACAGGTGGGAACTGTCCCCAACCAGTGCTCCTAACACAAGTTCAAAATATAGTAACAAGGAAGGAGTGGCAAGAAGATGCAGCTCTTTTCAGCTGGGAACAAAGGCCAGCCCTTTAAATAATATGTCAGTTCCACTGACTCTAGGATGTCTGGCAGTCCAATGATACGGTGCATCATTTCAGCTAACTTTGCTAGGTGTTAGCCCTTTTAATTATCTAACTTCTGTATTATTGTCCAGAGAAAACTATGTGACAAAAATTAGTATCAACTGCATAAGCAGATATTACAATTTTCAAAAGAGTATTGGTCAAGGCAACTATTCCCCTTTACCAGTGAGCCTTGATCTGCTGCTGCTGTGTATAGATTTTCAACATTCAGAGGGTACATCAGAGCACCCTAATATTTGTAAACTCTTCAAGGATATCGTGATTGATGCCATTTTTAAAAAACATTAAGGGAGAAGTTCATTGTTGATGAGATGTGAATGAAGGACTAAGAAAAAAACCTGCAAACACTAATCTTTTGAAATTGCATAGTCTACATACAATACAGTGAGGCTTTCTGAAAGTGCTTTGCCTACATCCCTCTTTTGTAACTTGGAGGTGACCAGACCACCCTCTAGTGGGAGAAGATTGCATTTCAGTTTGCAATGTTTTGTCTGTTCAAACTGTGAAGAATGCAATTCTGCTACCCTCTGCTTTGGAGGTCTTTTCTGATGAAAGCTCAAATCACATTTATGTTGGTGCAAGGGTTGCTAAAGGTTTCTTATCCCAGAGGCTATTCAGACCTCCTCTAGCTTTTCTAAGCATTCTGAGGTTTGCCAAAGTAGAATCATGTGACTCTGTCTGTAACAGCTCCCGTCAATACCAAGTCCTGAGGATCTTAAATCAGGAAACTTATTTACCCAAGGGTCTCTTAAGTTTTTCTGCCTCTGCCCATCATGGTAACAAGTATACGTGATGCAAGAATGGCAAGGCAACTTTCTAAACTGTACTAGAATCAAGCATCCACCCACAAAAGGTTAGAAAAGTTCAGAGGTAAGTATCTGTAGAGCTGGGAACACCACTCCTGGTTAGAGCTGGTCAAATTAAAAATATATATATTTGGAAATAAGGTTTTCAATAACTGTTGGGGAAGAGTCTTACGAGTTACTGATTTAACAATTTTTATTCAGTCATCTCTAGATTGACTTGAATTCAGAAAATGTTAGACATAATGTAGCTCATGATCGACAGGAACCTCACTCTCCAGCCCCCCGGCTAGATTCACAGCAGGGATTAGGTGCCTACCTGCCACTTTAGGTGTCTAAATCCCAGAAGCAGTAGGATTCACAAAGCTCCTACTCAGCTGCCTCTGAACCCTATAGATGCCTAAACGTTCTCGCTGCCTACATTTTTGCTGTAAAAGTTCCCTGTGAGCCTATGTTGCTGCTTCTGGGCACATACTACTACCCCAGCCCCGGTGTCCAGCACCTAAGCCTCAGAACAATGCATGAAGTGGAGGAAGATGTTGTTCCTCCATCTAACTTGCCTGCAGGGCCTGAGCTAGTAGATGTGAGCAGAGCTCATCTACAGATCAGGCCCCTATGGAGAAGTTTTTACAAAATGTACAGTGTGGGGGAAGGGAAAAGCACTCCTTCATAACGTTTAGCCTGGTGGTTAGGGTAATCACTTGGGATGCTGGAGCCCTCCAGTTCAAGTTCCCCTTCTGCCTGAGGGGAAGAAGGGATTTGAATTGGGACAACTAATCTAAAAAAACCATTGGAACCATTCCAGGTCTGCCACCTCCCCGGAGCATATACTAGCCAGAAGGTTACAGTATCATTCTCGGGCTTGCTCTCTGTCTTTCTCTCTCTGGCCCAGCGATTCATTATTACCCACAGTGGCACAGCAGGAGAGACTGAGAGAGCCTCATATCAGAATATCCGATAGGCCAGTGGTGAAAGCATGCACCTGAGAGATGGCAGAGGCCCCCCCTTAGGTAGAGAAGAACGATGGGTGTCCCACATCACAAGTGAGTGCCCTACGCAGTGGGCTAAAGGTTATGAGGGAGCTGCTTTTCCTCCCCAAAATTTCTTGTTAAAAACAGCATAGGCACCTGACACCAAGAGAAGGCGTGCAGCTGAAAAGCCCAAACTGAGTATGGCACTTCCCAGCAATATGGATTTAGGCATCTATCTCTGAGAGAGGGGGCAGGGACATTTCCCATTGGCTAAGGTAGCCACAGACCCTCCTAGCCTGCTCACTTTCGTGAATCCTATTCTAAGGGCATATCTCTGCCCATTCGGAGTATAGGGTGCTGAGGTGCCTAACTCAGGTTTTGTGAACCCCAGTGGTTTTCTAGGCCCTAAAAGTGCATCATCATGCCTAACTTTCTTTGTGAATACAGCCCCTGTCAATACATTCTATATGAATACCACTGAACCAGCTCTACTTGTAATATAAACAAGGAGGAAGGAGGTACCTCAGCAGTGGGATAATTCCTACTGAAACCAAACATTTTCCAACTTCATCCTCTTATAAATTGTATTTTCCTCCACCGCCACACTTCCTTTTAATGTAGAACTGTGCTAGCTTTGGAGTGTGAAATAATCTGAGATCACAGAACCGTCTCTTGATCCAGTGCCAATGAAAGTCCATGGAAAGTCTCCCATTGGTTATGGATCAGGTCCTTTGACCTTGTTTTCAGTGCAACACATGATGTCAGCTAACAAAAAATAATCACAGGCTGAAATTTTCAAACCTGAAACATTTTGACTCCTAAATCTGTATTTTGATACCTACATAGAGGTGGCATGATTTTCAAAGGTACTGATTGCCCACGGCTCCCATGGAGGTGCATATAAATGTGAATTTAGGAGTCTAAATTTCAGCATAAAGGTTAAAAAATGTTGGCTTCAATGACTAACCCACTGAGCCAGCTTCATGCTAGCCTCCTCCCTTTTAATCTTTGTTGAGATGTGTATGATCATAGCGTTATTTAATCTGTCTCCATCTGTGTTTGGAAAGAGTCTAGTGCCATTGTGTTCAAAATAAAATATCATTAATAATAGATCTGAAGCTATACCTATATGAGGTGATGCTGAGCTCTGAGAGCTAGTTCTGGAGTTACAGCTGAAGCCCTTACAGCACTCTTATTGTGTCACCCCCCAGGGGTGCTGGAACAATTTGTATAGTGGAGATGCGGAGAGCCATTGAACCAGACTGTAAACCCTGTATATAATGGAAACCACTTCATGACAGAGGGTGTGGCAGCACCCCCTGTACCCACAGTTCTAGCACCTATGGTCCCCCCGCCCCCCTCTGCCCCTCTGTTATGTGATTCCAGCCTCAATACTCCATTTGGCCATTTCTCCCACAGTCATTTCTGGTTTTCCCTCATGTGCTTCCCTACTCATGGAACACCGTCCCTGAATTGATCCTATGCTGGCAGCAGGGAATGGGAGTGACATAAGTTCACATATGATAGTTCAGTGCCACTGAAGTATCCACCTTATGCTGTGGTAACCTTCCTGGGCTGGTTGTTGCAGCTCTAAACCAGATTGTGCTGTCAGTTTGGCACAGAATGGGTACACAGCACCAGAGGAACTGGACCTCAGATTTAACTCTCCATCACACTTCAGATCACTGCTGAGTTGCTCCAGTTACATTTATTGTCAGCCTCAGCAGTTTTGAGCACTCAGCACTCTCTGTGATGACTGGCATTCCTCAGAATCCCACCACTTTCCTCCTGGACTTCAGTTGCCAGTAGGATGTATGCTGAATGCTGAGAATTGTTGCTAACAACCCCACCCCTTGAGCCCCTTCCTTAATAAATATTGCCACTGCATTAAGTGAAGGTGAATACCAGCAAAGAGCTCACATTGGGGTAGGTGCCATCAAGCTGATTCTCAGTTGTGTTTTTTGGCCTGCTCAAGTAGTGTAGAATGATGGAGAAGACTGTCTCCCCCCAACCTAGAAAGGCTGAAAATTAAGGTAGACAATGTAATTGCCCCAGTATGAATTTGGCCAATAAGCCAGGGCTAACAGCCGTACTCTGGGCAAAGTTCATGAGTTCTTTAATGACCACAAATAGTGAGGATTATTGTTTTGTCTCCTCCAAAGGGTGGCACAGTGGCAAATAATTCAAAGCTTGGTCACTGATTTAGTACTGACTCACTGGAAAGCATGCCATCTACTAAGTCTCCAGTACTACTTTTAGCCTTTCCTTGGTGGTTTCCCTTCTAATTACTGACCACATTTGTCCCTGCTTATCTTACAAGAGCTAGGGAGACCCCCACCCAAGGTGGTATGTATGATTTGCTCTTAGTTATGCATTCCCTCTAAGATTTCAATGTGAGTCATAATGGTGGCTTACAAATGTAGGGGCAGCAAGTTCTTGGGGTAGGGATCATGCCTGACTCTGGGCCTGACTGTGCCTTGGCCCTACACAGCCATACCAAAGCATGGGAGGAAGTAAAGACTCCTCCATCCTAGTATATAAGCTATCCCTATCACAGGTTCAGGCACATTGGAGAGGACAGGGGTTGCCCCTGAGATGCCCCGCACATCATTAACTGGGTGAGGAATAGACAGAGCCACAGCTTTGTTTTCTCCTTATACATCCACTATTAGAGCTGGGTGTGCAGAGGAGAAAGGATGCTGCAGTCCATAAATGGAGATCACAATTCATTCACTCTAAGTGGAAGCAGGGAGGCCAGAGGCCTTGGGCTCTCCCTGAGCAGTTTGCCTACATACAGGCCTTCACTATGGACAGCATGCAGATAGATTGATCTAGCCTCCTGTGTCTGGAAAGTGCCTAGCACATTTTGCAATACAAATAAACTAGAAGGTTGCATGATTTGTTGCTTTTTTAGGCTGAGTGTATTGCACCCACCAGGGGCTCCTTGCATTCCTTCCTTCCACCACAAGTTGTGTGCCTCTCTTTATTTCAAGGACTCCCTGCAAACCTCCCCTCTCATCTCCTCCCTCAGACCAGGAACTCTGTGTGTTTCCCTTTCCCCTTGCAAGGGTATCTGTGTGCCTCCCGTTGCCTCTATCCTCATACTAGGGTCCCTCTTCTCCCCTATGCCAGGGACTCTGTATGCCTCTCATCCCCCCACTTATCCTCATGATAGAGTCTGAGTGCCGCCACTTCCCCTTCACCACACACCAGGGCTCTTTTTTCTCCTCCATTCCCGCGTATCTGCCTATTCCCCTATTTCCCATGTACCTCATGCCAGGCGCTCTTTGTCCACCATGTTCCCCTTCTCTTACACCATTGTCCCCCTGTTTCCCCATGTCAGGATCTCTGTTTTCCTCCTCATTCTCCTTTTCCCTGATTCCTCCCTTCCACATCATGCCAGGGATCTGTGTGTCCCTCCCATTTCTCCCTCCACCACAGGCCAGCAGCCCTTTTAATTTGGAAAAGGGGTAAACAGTGAGGTGGCAAAATGTGCAGATGATACAAAACTACTCAAGATAGTTAAATCCAAAGCAGACTGCAAAGAATTACAAAGGCATCTCACAAAACTGGGTGACTGGGCAAAAAAATGACAGATGAAATTCAGTGTTGATAAATGCAAAGTAATGCATGCTGCAAAACACAATTCCAACTACACATACAAAATGATGGGATCTAAATTAGCTGTTACCACTCAAGAAAGAGAACTTGGAGTCATTGTGGATAGTTCTCTGAAAACATCGGCTCAATGTGTAGCAGCAATCAAAAAAGCTATCAGAATGTTAGGAACCCATTAGGAAAGGAATAGATAATAAAACAGAAAATATCATAATGCCACTATATAAATCCATGGTATGCCCATAACTTGAATACTGCATGCAGTTCTGGTTGCCCCATCTCAAAAAATATATAAAAGCACTGGAAAAAGTACAGAGAAGGGCAACAACAATCATTAAGGGTATGGAACAGCTTTTATAAGAGGAGATATGAAAAAGACTGGGACTTTTCAGCTTGGAAAAGAGACAACTACTATCATACCCTCTATGACAGATATATATATAAAGTCATGAATGGTGTGGACAAAGTGAATAAGAAAGTGTTATTTACTCCTTCACATAACACAAGAACCAGGGGCCACCCAATGAAATTAATAGGCAGTAGGTTTAAGCAATTAGTATTGGCCACTATCAGATGATAGGATACAGGGTTATATGGACCATTGGTTTGACCCAGTACTGTCCTGCTTATGTTCCATCATTTCCTCCTTCCCCTTCCATCTATTCCCCACCATGGCAGGGGATCGATGCGTCTGCCCCATTCTTCTCTCTGCCGTATACCAGGGGCTCAGGTCCCTTATGTACCCCTCCCCTATATCATTGTCCTCCATCCCCCCATGCTTGGGATTTCTATATGCTACCCCTTTGCCCCTTTTCCTGTGTGTACCCCATGCTCCCTTCTCTTACATACCAAGGACCTCCTTTTCCTCCCCCATGCCAGGGGTTGTGTATGTACCTCCCATTTCCGCCTCCCCCTTCACTCTGCTATTATTTCCTTTCTTTCTTTCTGGGAGATAAGTCATTCCGGTGACATTCTGGAACTAATCAGATGCAACATTCCAAAGTCATAGACATATTACAGGCAAACAGAGAACTGCCATTGAGTGACATGTGAGACCTCACCTCACTCAGCCAATAAAAAGTGATAGTAGTAATTGTAATTCAAATCTCTTGCTTTTTTTAAAAACAGTGCTGTCCTATTTTTTTCTCAGAGCCAGATTCTGACATCCTTACTCACAATGAGTGGCACTTTCCTCCACAAGTGGCCACACTGAGGCAATAATTTTACACAAGCAAGGAATAAAACATCATGAATAATTCTCTTTTATTGCTTCAAGATGTCAATGCCAGTATTTCAGGCCAGATCCTCCAGTCCTTGGTTACACCAAGTAGCATTTAAACACAATGGTAGTCCTATTGACTTCAGTGGGAATACTGGCCTGCTCGAGTAATTGTTACAGAATCGGATCCATAGTCCTTTAAGAAATGACTATCAAGAGCTGAAATGTCTGATATGACATTATGTCAGCCTCAGACCCAGACACAACACACACTGTGTATTTACTGAAACCCTAGCCTTTCTACAGAGCCTTTAGGTTAAACCCAGCTTTGAACTGCCTTTCTTTAACCTAGATTCATAAAAATTATTAAATGAAGCACTTGCTGTATTGCATTGAAATAGCTGAAATGTTCATGTGAAATTGTCTTACAATTGCATGTCATAAATTGAAGGATACAGGGAGAAAAAACAAGAATGCTTCCTAATAGGGCCAAGATACTCAGTGAGCCATATAAACCCTTCCTCCTCCTCCTTCCCCCCACAGCCATTCTCACGTTTCTGTGAGGCTTTGAAATTGCAAATGATGGAATTGAGAAAAACCTGCAGAGCTCGATGATTATATATGTGTAATTATGTGTGCCTGCCTACCGGTACTTACTATAAAGCATGTATACTGAATTCAGACATGTTTTATTAGTACATCAAATAATGTTACTAAATTATCTGATAATTGTAAAGGCTCACAACAGCCTGGGAATGCAAAGTTAAGATGATAGTTTGGGAGATTCACAGCATTGTAAACAAGGAAAAAAACACAATGGGTCAGATTTTGTTGCCCTTAGTCATGCGGAGTTGTGCTTTACTCCAAAAGCAAACCCCAGTGAAGCAATAGGACTTCTCCTGGAGTCAAGTACGATGATCTTGGAATCTGTCTGTACGACATATGGATTCTGTGTGAAATTATGGACTCGCTCTATGTGGATTTGCTAAGCTGCAAACTCCTAGGTACCAGAGATAGTTTGTCAGGGGATAGACTGCCTGGCATGAAGTCACCTGAGGAGGCAGATTTGGGAGTTACCTGATGGAGGTACTAGAACATTATAAAGCAATGGTTTTCAATTCATGGTCTGTGGACCCCTGGGAGTCCACAGTGTATGTCTAAGGTGTCTGCGAAAGGTTGTCATTACCATAGATCGATGGTTTTCAATCTATGGGCTGCAGACTCCTGGAGCTCT